>CM059450.1:19075584-19386430 GCA_030390025.1 Squalus acanthias
TTCGAATTGTTGAAGGGAATGTGAGTGTTAAAGGCATGGGATTTATTTTCGGAGCGAGTATCTGGGGACCTGCGCCTGGTTGAAAGTTTTAATTTTTGACACCTGATTTGGTGCATTTTCCAGTTATTTTGGAGCCTAGTATAAATCTCTGTCATTTGTTTTCTAATTAAGTGAAATTCAGCACCACACCAACCCCCTCACACTAGCTCTTATTCTCCAACATTAATGATTCCACAAAGTGCAGTGATGAGAAGGCGCAAATAAAACCTGGTCATGTATTAACACTGGAGAACATTTCTCTCAGTCCCCAAAAGGTGGCTGCACCAGTTTTTTTTAAGAGCCTGAGGAGCCCCATTCCCCACCCTGGCGGAGATTAGCCACTTCAACATACATGGAAATGAACTTGGGCTGTTCTTCGTTTCCTTCGCTCTGTTCCCCGCTGGGAAGGAAATTTGCTAACAGAGCCATGGAGGAGAGGTTCAATCTTTCCTTTTTAAAACGTTTCATCTTCTGAGTTGCATAGTCAGTCTCCATTGCTTTACAAACCCCCTTCAGCCCAGCTTTGGCTGTCTGTCGCTGTGTCTGCCTGTCTGTCGCTGTCTGTCTGTCTGTCGCTGTCTGTCTGTCTCTGTCTGTCTGTCGCTGTGTCTGCCTGTCTGTCGCTGTCTGTCTGTCTGTCTGTCGCTGGGGCTGTGTCTGTGGCTGGCACTGTGTCTGCCTGGCGCGGTGTTTCTGTCTGCCTGGCACGCTGTCTCCGTCTGCCGGGGGCGCTGTGTCTCCGTCTGCCGAGGGCACTGTGTCTCCGTCTGCCGAGGGCTCTGTGTCTCTGTCTGCCGGGGGCGCTGTGTCTCCGTCTGCCGGGGGCGCTGTGTCTCCATCTGCTGGGGGCGCTGTGTCTCCGTCTGCCGAGGGCTCTGTGTCTCTGTCTACCGGGGGCGCTGTGTCTCCGTCTGCCAAGGGCGCTGTGTCTCCGTCTGCCGGGCGCTCTGTGTCTCCGTCTGCCGAGGGCGCTGTGTCTCCGTCTGCCGGGGGTGCTCTGTGTCACTGTCTGCCGAGGGCTCTGTGTCACGGTCTGCCGAGGGCGCTGTGTCTCCGTCTGCCGAGGGCGCTGTGTCTCCGTCTGCCGAGGGCACTGTGTCTCCGTCTGCCGGGGGCGCTGTGTCTCCGTCTGCCGAGGGCTCTGTGTCACTGTCTGCCGAGGGCGCTGTGTCTCCGTCTGCCGAGGGCGCTGTGTCTCCGTCTGCCGAGGGCACTGTGTCTCCGTCTGCCGGGGGCACTGTGTCTCCGTCTGCCGGGGGCACTGTGTCTCCGTCTGCCGAGGGCGCTGTGTCTCCGTCTGCCGAGGGCGCTGTGACTCCGTCTGCCGGGCGCTCTGTGTCTCCGTCTGCCGGGCGCTCTGTGTCTCCGTCTGCCGGGCGCTCTGTGTCTCCGTCTGCCGGGCGCTCTGTGTCTCCGTCTGCCGGGCGCTCTGTGTCTCCGTCTGCCGGGCGCGCTGTGTCTCCGTCTGCCGGGCGTTGTGTCTCCGTCTGCCGGGGGCGCTGTGTCTCCGTCTGCCGGGGGCACTGTGTCTCCGTCTGCCGAGCGCTCTGTGTCTCCGTCTGCCGGGCGCGCTGTGTCTCCGTCTGCCGAGGGCGCTGTGACTCCGTCTGCCGGGCGCTCTGTGTCTCCGTCTGCCGGGCGCTCTGTGTCTCCGTCTGCCGGGCGCTCTGTGTCTCCGTCTGCCGGGCGCTCTGTGTCTCCGTCTGCCGGGCGCGCTGTGTCTCCGTCTGCCGGGCG
Organism: Squalus acanthias; assembly: GCA_030390025.1. Classification (NCBI taxonomy): domain Eukaryota; kingdom Metazoa; phylum Chordata; class Chondrichthyes; order Squaliformes; family Squalidae; genus Squalus; species Squalus acanthias. The sequence goes on from CM059450.1 coordinate 19,077,361, forward strand.
CTTGTGTCTCCGTCTGCCGGGGCGCTGTGTCTCCGTCTGCCGGGGGCTCTGTGTCTCCGTCTGCCGAGCGCTCTGTGTCTCCGTCTGCCGGGCGCGCTGTGTCTCCGTCTGCCGGGCGCGCTGTGTCTCCGTCTGCCGGGCGCTCTGTGTCTCCGTCTGCCGGGCGCTCTGTGTCTCCGTCTGCCGGGCGCTCTGTGTCTCCGTCTGCCGGGGGCTCTGTGTCTCTGTCTGTCGCCTAATCTTGCCAGAATGTTTCTCCATCCAGCACTATCCTACTCTGTATCCATAGTTTCAGGCACAAATTTACTTCCAGGATGTTAACTGGACCCTTCATTGAAACTATCGACCCCAACTGATACCAATTGCTCCCCCCCCCCCCGCAACCCCCTCCATTGAATGGCTCCAGTTAATGTACACGTTCTCCATGCTTATCCACATCATATCTTTTTAATATTTGTCACCAATGTACAGAATGGTGAGTTTCTGCTACAAATCTTGGATATGATGCATGTGGTTGGGTCCCCTTTGTATTAATAACCAGGAGCGTCCTGTTATGTATACTCCTATGTAACGAATACTATTCCTACATTTTGACTCTTTTGTGCATTGAGGCCCTAAGCCGTAATATTAATAGTACATGAAATCTGGTGTTCGCAAAACTACTTTCATCTCCAAACAGAAATGTGGCATTGCAACAATGATTAAAAAGGAAATGTATAACTCGATATGCAATCTGAACAATAACTAATATTTTGTGAATTTAAGGCAATATTCAATGTGTGAGTCGAGATGACGATTGGTTCAGCTTCACTTTTCTGGTTTCTGGCATCATCCTGTCGCTTTGCTGCTTTACTGACAGGTGCCCATAACTCTCCATGTGTCCCTCTCTTATCTGCTACCTTTTACAATAGACATAAACGATACATGTTGAAGTTGCAATTACCTGATGATTGGTTTTGCAAGTTCATATCTATTTTGACCAATTAGACATGAATACCCAGGTTTGGTAAAACAGTCATACCTTTGTTGCAACAGGATCCTTCTGTTCACCCTTGTGCGTGCTTGTACACAGTCACTGAAAGCAAACATGCAGGTGCAGCAAGCAGTTAGGAAGGCAAATGGTATGTTGGCCTTCATTGCAAGAGGATTTGAGTACAGGAGCAAGGATGTCTTACTACAGTTGTACAGGGCCTTGGTGAGACCACACCTGGAGTACTGTGTGCAGTTTTGGTCTCCTTACCTAAGAAAGGATATACTTGCCATAGAGGGAGTGCAGCGAAGGTTCACCAGACTGATTCCTGGGATGGCAGGACTGTCGTATGAGGAGCGATTGGGTCGACTAGGCCTGTATTCACTAGAGTTTAGAAGAATGAGAGGGGATCTCATTGAAACGTATAAAATTCTGACAGGGCTAGACAGACTGGATGCAGGGAGGATGTTTCCCCTGGCTGGGGGGTCTAGAACGAGGGGGTCACAGTCTCAGGATACGGGGTAGGACATTTAGGACTGAGATGAGGAGAAATTTCTTCACTCAGAGGGTGGTGAACCTGTGGAATTCTCTACCACAGAAGGCTGTGGAGGCCAAGTCTCTGAATATATTTAAGAAGGAGATAGATAGATTTCTAGACACAAAAGGCATCAAGGGGTATGGGGAGAGAGCGAGAATATGGTATTGAGATAGAGGATCAGCCATGATCATATTGAATGGCGGAGCAGGCTCGAACGGCCGAATGGCCGACTCCTGCTCCTATTTTTCTATGTTTCTATGTTTCACCTTCAGGCTCCATTGCTCTAAGGCTCTCCTTGCTGGCCTTCCATTGTCCACTCTCCATAAACTCCAAACTTATGCAGCTACTGCAATTTGTCCCACGCTAACACCTGCTTCCTCCCATCATCCTCGTCCTTACTGACCTATACTGGCTCGCTGGTCCCAAATGCATCCAATCTAAAGTCCTTGTCTTCAGATCCCTTCATGGTCTCACTCCAGCCTCCCATGCATCTCCCCCACCTTGCCCCGCCATCATCGGCAGAGCTTTAGTTGCCTTGACTCTACTCTTTGGAACCCTCTCCCAAAACGCCTTTGCCTCTCTGTCCTCCTTTCAATAACCCTGTCAAAGCCCACCTTTTCGGCACAGCCTTCAGTCACCTCTCTGAACCTCTACCCCATGGTTCGGCACTCGTTCCTCCTGCTAGTTCTCTGGAAAGTGTTTTAGGATGTTCTGTATGCGTTATGCTAAGCGGCGGAGTACTGACTCCATATTAAAGGCAAGTTGTTGTGTAGCCCAGACAATCTGTGTGTGGAGCTTTGCGGACAAATGAATAAAGGGGGAAAATTTGGTTGCTTTGCGCCTCCCATTAGCGCCCTAAGGGGGTGCCAACGGGGCGCAAAGCAACTAGCGCCCGGGCGTGGTGCCGCCAACGCCTCTCGCGAAATTCAGCGGGAGGTTAGCGGCGGCGGTAACCGTCGGCGATGACGTCATCACCGTGCGCAGTGCCCCGGCCACGATCTTTGGGAGCGTCCCCTGACTTACCGCCGGACGTTATGTCCGACGGGGTCAGGGGGGCCTACCTGCGGCCGGGGCAGCGCTATTTAAAGGCGAGGTGCCGGGTGACCATTTTTGTTGCTAGCCGCCTGCCAGCACCTGCCCCCGTTGCCGTCCCCGGCCTCCTTACCTGCCCCCCGTGGAGTGCCGGCTGCGCTCCATGAGCCCGGCACTTCTCTTTTGCAAGGCGCCTCCCCTTTAAGAAGGGGAGGAAGGCCTGCAGTACGCGGCACGTAGCGGCGCGATATTCCCTCGCGGTGCTCTAAGTAGGAGGCGGGGCGCTTCCAGTAGTGCCCCGCTTCCCCCTTGGGGCGATACCACTCAATTTCGGCCGTGGGTGGAGCTAATTTTCTAGCGCCCCGGTGAAGTTAATGCCCCAAAGGGGGCGCAACTCAATTTTTCCCCCTAAACATTTAGTGAAAGTGCTTAATGTTTAGAAATATTGAATTGGGAATATTCACGTAATCAGATAACTGCTCAGCATTACCGCTACCAGCTCCAGTTATTTATGTTAATCCCTCATGTTACGTGTAGTTATAGGTTCAGGACCAGTTGGCTAACAGTTCTTTCAAAGTGGAATTAGTGAAGGTATTATACAAACTGCATGATCAGAGGAACATAGGAACAGGAGTCGGCCATTCAATTAGATCATGGCTGATCTGTATCTTAAACTCCATTTACCCACCTTGTTTCCGTAACCCTTAATAACCTTCCCCCACAAAAATCTATCAATCTCAGTTTTGAAATTTTCAATTGACCTCCAGCCTCAGCAGCTTTTTGGGGGAGAGAGTTCCAGATTTCCACTGCCCTTTGTGTGAAGAAGTGCTTCCTGACATCACCCCTGAACGGCCTGGCTCTAATTTTAAGGTTATGACCCCTTGTTCTGGACTCCCCCCAACCAGAGGAAATAGTTTCTCTCTATCTATACAATCAACTGCTTTAATCATCTCAAACACCTCAATTAAATCACCCCTTAATCTTCAATTTTCAAGGGAATGCAATCCCAGTCCATGCAAAAAGTATAAATGAATGCATGATGATGGTGTTGAGGTTATTTAGTTCTGATAGGGTCCTACCCAAGTTATTCTATTGTGCTGTTCATTGCCAGTATTTCCTGCTTTTTTCAGATTTCAGACGTTTGTTGTTTTCCCTTTATTCCTTTTTTTGCAGTCAAACACTCGGTTATTTGCCCCTGTGTGTGTGTGTTGTATCTAAAATCCTTCCCTTTACAACCATTGTGCATTGCTATTTTACACCTGTGAAAACAAAATTATGAGGCTGAGTTGCATATTTTTTTTATTCATTCATGGGATGTGGGCGTCGCTGGCAAGGCCGGCATTTATTGCCCATCCCTAATTGCCCTCGAGAAGGTGGTGGTGAGCCGTCTTCTTGAAGCGCTGCAGTCCGTGAGGTGAAGGTACTCCTGTCAAGGTCCTCACAAGGTAGCACAGCAGACCCAGTAACCCTATCGCCACAGGAGTCCACCAGTGTTTGTGTTGTTAGGAAAATGCAGTGTAGAAAAAATATGTAGTTTAAAACTAATTCTTTTCGATGGTGCAGCGTTGGCTGGTGTCAGCAGGGACAGCAGTTCAGCTGTCTACAGTTGCCCTGAAGTAGGGAATGAGAATAATCATCCAAGGTTTCCACTCCTTTGCCCCCATAACAGTCATTGCATTTCAAAAGTAACTCATTGTGCAAGGTGCTTTAATGGGGTTTTGCTGCGAATGATGCGATTATAAATGCAATGGGCTGGATTTTGATACTGGGGGCGGGTTGGGGTCGTGAATCCCACTTTTTGGGTTGTAGACCCGCCTCCATCGAGATGTAGCCAACCCACTGTATTTTCCCTTGATTGACCTTGTTGAGCCCGCCCAGTGAGCTCAGCAGGCCAATTAAGGGCCACCCGGCAACAGGTGACGTCACAGATTGACATTCCATCTGTCAAGTGCTTTTGACAGATGAAATATCAGCGTTTGACAGCTCTGTGAAGCTGTCAAACACTGACAATTTGTCTTCTAACTTGAGTCCTTCCTCTCAGGCTGAGTTAGAAATCATTCCAGCACAGAAAGCAGAAGGCTTCAGTTTTTGACAGCACCACGGCCTTTCTGCTTTCTGTGCCGGTGAGATTTCTGACTCCCGAGAACTGAAGGGCTGACACCTGCAGGAGGAAGTTAAGGTAAGTAAAACTTTTTCCCACACTTTGCACTTACCTTACACACTTACCTCTGCACACATGCACCCATCACTCACCTGCCCACCGGACATATCAACCCCTCCAACCCCTGCAGACCCACGGTCCGCCCCAGTAACTTGGCGTGGTTGACACCTGTCGGGAAGCCCACATTTCACCTTTCAAAATAGGGATTAGGCAAAAAACTGCCTGTTAACTACCTGTTAACAGGCAGTTAATTGTCACTAATCCCCTTCCCGCCTTGGGGAGTCGGGTCCCAGCACAGGTCGGGTACCCGCCGCCAGCGAAACTGGTATGGGGTCGGGACCCCCGAATCTGCAACTTTAACCCCCCACACGCCTCCAAACCCGACTCCACGGGTCAATGAAAATCCAGCCCTTTGTATGTGTGAACATTGCCTGAGGACAGGATTGGACCCAATACTGAATACGCCCTTGACCCCGACTGTGCTCACCTGTGAACAGGGGTCACAGTCTCAGGATACGGGGTAGGACATTTAGGACTGAGATGAGGAGAAATTTCTTCACTCAGAGGGTGGTGAACCTGTGGAATTCTCTACCACAGAAGGCTGTGGAGGCCAAGTCACTGAATATATTGAAGAAGGAGATAGATAGATTTCTAGACGCAAAAGGCGTCAAGGGATATGGGGAGAGAGCGGGAATATGGTATTGAGATAGAGGATCAGCCATGATCATATTGAATGGCGGAGCAGGCTCGAAGGGACGAATGGCCGACTCCTGCTCCTATTTTTCTATGTTTCTATGTGAAGTGCGGCAATCAGGGAGGATGGCTGGTGTGCATGAAACAGTGCGCCAGCTTGAGTCAGACCAATGGAGAAGGGAATAAATTGAATGAAAGGATCGTTTTATGAACATACGAAATTGATGGACAGGCAAAGACTAGCTGGTCCACCAAGATGTCTGGACCATCATGACTCAAAACTTCTTACCTTCCCCAGCACCTCCAGCCATCTAATCTCCTGGGAGAGGCAAAAAAAACAGAGGAAAAAGTCCAGGGCCAATAAGGGAAAAGATACTCTGGGCAAGTTACTCTCCGACCTCCTCAGGTGATCGAAACCAGCCCAGGAGATCACACGGACCAAGCATTATCTATAAAAAGAAAGACTTGCATTTCTACAGCGCCTTTCACGACCACCGGACGTCCCAAAGCGCTTTACTGCCAATGAAGTACTTTTGAAGTGGAGTCACTGTTGTAATGTGGGAAACACGGCAGCCAATTTGCGCACAGCAAGCTCCCACAAACAGCAATGTGATAATGACCAGATAATCTGTTTTTAGTGATGTTGATTGAGGGATAAATATTGGCCAGGACACGGGCGATCTCCCCTGCTCTTTCAAATAGTCATGATGCGGAGATGCCGGTGTTGGACTGGGGTGGACAAAATTGAGAGGTCGCACAACACCAGGTTATAGTCCAACAGTTTTATTTGAAATCACAAGCTTTCGGAGCTATCGATTTGCTCCTTCCTCAGGTGAAGTAAATTAGATACAGAATCTCCAAAGCATATATAGATGGAAAACAAAGAATGTGTACTTTACAATTGCAGACCAATAAATTAAATCATCCTGACTATCTGCCGAGGTGTGATAAAGTTAATTAAGTCAGCCAGGAAGGTACCACATCAAAGACATAGCAAGATACAACTGAGACAATGAGGTGTAGTCGCAGGGGTTCTAACGTGTCAAAAGCTGCCGTCTGTATGTAAAACGAAAAGCTTTAACATTTTTTTACTTTTTTACTGGGAAAATTTTTACTTTTTTTACTGGGAATCACATCTGTGAACAAGCTAACGACGACTCGAGTCCGGATCACGTCATGTATCGTGACATAAACCCAAGATCCCGATTGAGACCGTCTTCATGAGTGCGGAACTTGGCTATCAGTTTCTGCTCGATGATTTTGCGTTGTCGTGTGTTTCTAAGGTTGCCTTGGAGAACGCTTACCCGCAGATCCGAGGCTGAATGTCCTTGACTGCTGAAGTGTTCCCCGACTGGGAGGTAACAATCCTGCCTGGCGATTGTTGCGCGGTGCTCGTTCATACGTTGTCTCAGTGTCTGCATGGTCTCGCCGATGTACCATGCCGCGGTGCATTCTTTCCTGCAACGTATGAGGTAGACAACGTTGGCCGAGTCACATGAGTATGTACCATGTACCTGGTGGGTAGTGTCCTCACGTGTGATGGTGGTATCTGTGTTGATGATCTGGCATGTCTTGCAGAGTTTGCCATGGCAGGGTTGTGTGGTGTCGTGGTCGCTGTTTCAAATAGTGCCATGGAATCTTTTACGCCCATCTGAGAGGGCAGATGGGGCCTCGGTTTAATGTCTCATCCAAAAGGCAGCACCTCCGACAGTGCAGCACTCCCTCGGTACTGCACTGGAGCGTCAGCCTAGATTTTTGTGCTCAAGTCCCTGGAGTGGGACTTGGACCCACGACCTTCATGACTCAGAGGCAATAGTGCTACCCACTGAGACACTTACCTTCTATCTGATGCGATCTCTGCCCCAGTCAGGAACAGGTCCAGCTCCCTCTCGAAGGTAGCGAGTCAGCACCCATCACACCAGCCGACAACACATTCCAGAGGCTCACTACACTCTGGGAAAAGAAGAACCGCCCAACATCCCAGTCCATTCCATCTTGTACATAGCTTAAACTCGTGTCTCCTGGTCCTCCCCAATCTGTAAAACTGGAATAATCAACAACAACAACAACTTGTATTTATATAGCGCCTTTAACGTAGTAAAACATCCCAAGGCGCTGCACAGGAATATTTTAAGACAAAAAATTTGACATCGATCCACGTTAAGGATAAAAGCTCGGTCAAAGAGGTAGGTTTTAAGGAGCGCCTTAAAGGAGGGAAGAGAGGTAGCGAGGCGGACAGGTTTAGGCAGGGAATTCCAGAGCTATCAATTGGCACGCTATCCAGCCCTTTAATTATTATATAGACCTCTATCAGGTCACCTCTAAGTCTACGCTGCTCTAAAGTAAATAGACCAAAGTCCTTGAGCCTATCTGAGTAGCTGAGGTTCTTTAAGCTAGGAATCGCCAGGCAGCTTTCCTCTGGATCGTTACAACCACTTTCTATATGAACACCTTAATGGCTGTATAACAAATAGCATTTGGCGCCAGCGGTAGTATGTTGCTCAATTTAGTTGAATGATAAGAACGACACCCATGATTCACATCGGCTAATGGCCCTCCTGAAGTAGTGAGAAAACTCCAGCAATACACCAACTCTATCCACTCTATTCTGTACAGTGACCCACATCACCATCTGCACATTTATTGATGACGGAACTCATTTGTTACTCTCGTGAACAGAGAGGGAAATGTAACAATGATGAATAATTTCGCAAATCTTTGAAAAATGCATTTTAATCATTTGTTTCATGCAGAGATTTTCTGTTGCTACACTGCACTAAAGCTATGAAAAGCCGGACGAAATTTGAGGGTTGGAGCAGATCCATTTTTTTGGTAGTGTGCTGTTTTTGAACCCGTTATGTCGAATCATTGTCTTTACTTACAAAGTTAGGTGTGGGGACTAGTTTGTGGAGGATGCATTGGGAACGGTAGCATAGTGGTTATGTTACTGGACTAGTAATCCAGAGGCCTGGACTAATGATCATGAGTTCAAATCCCACCACGGTAGCTGGAGAATTTAAATTCAGTTAATTAAATAAATCTGAAATAAATCTGGAATAAAAAGCCAGTATCCGTAATGGTGACCCTGAAGTTTATGGGTTGTCAAGAACATAAGAAGCAGGAGCAGGAATAGGCCACTTGGCCCCTCGAGCCTGCTCCGCCATTCAATAAGATCATGGCTGATCTTGGGTTCAAAGCCACTTCCCTGCCCGCTCCCCATAACCCTTCACTCCCTTATCTTGCAAAAATCTGTCTCTCTCCACCTTAAATGTATTTAATGACCCAGCCTCCACAGCTCTCTGGGGCAGAGAATTCCACAGATTTACGACCCTCTGAGAGAAGAAATTCCTTCTCATCTCAGTTCTAAAAGGGCGACCCTTTATTCTGAAACTGTGCCCCCCGAGTTCTAGATTTCCCCACGAGGGGAAACATCCTCTCTGCATCTACCTTGTCGAGCCCCCTCAGTATCTTATATGTTTCAATAAGATCACCTCTCACTCTTCTAAATTCCAATGAGTATAGGCCCAGCCTGCTCAACCTTTCTTCATACGTCAACCCCCTCATCTCAGGAATCAACCGAGTGAATCGTCTCTGAACTGCCTCCAATGCAAGTATATCCTTCCTTAAATAAGGAGACCAAAACTGCACGCAGTACTCAAGGTGTGGTCTCACCAATACCCTGTACAGTTGTAGCAGGACTTCCCTGCTTTTATACTCCAACCCCCTTGCAATAAAGGCCAACATTCCATTTGCCTTTTTGATTACTTGCTGCACCTGCATGCTAACTTTTTGTGTTTCATGTACGTGGACCCCCAGGTCCCTCTGTGCTGTAGCATTTTGTAATCTCTCTCCATTTAAATAATAATTTGCTTTTTTATTTTTCCTGCCGAAGTGGATAGCCTCGCACTTTCCCACATTATACTCCATAAAAACCCATCTGGTTCACTAATATCCTTTAGGGAAGGAAATCTGCTGTCCACATCTGGCCTATATGTGACTCCAGACCCACAGCAATGTGGTTGACTCTTAACTGCCCTCTGAATTGCCCTAGCAAGCCATTCAGTTGTACCAAACCACTACAAAGAAGTATCACCACATGGATTACAGTGATTCAAGGAGGCGGCCCACCACCACCACCTCAAGGGCAAGTGGGGATGGGCAATAAATGCTGGCCTTGCCAGCGACGCCCACATCCCGTGAACACATTTTTAAAAAGGTATCCTTTCTGAATCCAGTAGTACTAAGTATTTATTCATAAGGCCAACCTACAAAACTTGGGAAAGATGACATCGCTTCCCCCTCCCCACCCAAAAAACTGACAACTCATGAAAACAATATACAACCAAATAAACAACACTGAATAAACACCTAAGGACAAGGCCAGTGCTTCAAGGTGACTGAATAAGTTAAATTCATTTTTTATTACTTTGTATTTCAGGATTGTTATTTGTATTTTAACATCACATTCTGCAATTCAGCTTGTTTCGCTGTGAAAACCCACAGGCCTTACGTAAGACCTGTTAAAAGAAGTAGCAACAATGGGAGTCCAGTAGGACATGAACTTATATTGACTATACTCCATATTCCATCAGTTCATATATTGCTAGCTATAACCTTTGACCTGGAAATCACAGCAGTACAGTAGTACACCATTGTGGTCAATAGTAGAGCTGTTAAATGTCAATCGTACAAGCAACTCATTATGCATGCACTGCAGAAGTGGTTGCCCTTGTGGTTCCAGACATCTGTATATCTTTGCATTCAACCCGTAAGCTCATCTCTAGAATATAACTCCAATGATATGCTGCAATTTGTGCCTCTATCTTTGATCTTCAAGCCTATTGGGCAGCTTCACTCTATCTCCTGGAATCCACAAGAATCTACAAGCACGTCAATAGACCAGGTTGGACCTTCTCTCTGTCCTGCAAAACATGCTGTGATCTGAAGTTTAGCCAAGGGCAAACTATCCTTGCCCTTCAGAGTCTCCACAGCTCTCTGGACTTGAGCCTCATCATCCTTAGTACCTGTGCCACCAAGCCCTCGGTTCCATCATTTTTTTTCTGCGCGTGCGCAGCTCTCGAAATGTTTGCGGATTTGCGGCGCCCTGTAATTGGCGCACAAGGCCTTGCCCGCTTGTGAAAGGGACAAGGGCTGTGCATGCACGGAAGAAATAGATGAGACAAAGGGGCCTCTTCGAGCAAGTTGCAGGAACGGTCATTCATGGAGCTGACAGCTTGCATAAAACCTTGGCAACAATGCCCGAGTTAACTCTAAAAACAGAAGAGGCTGAGGTCAGGTGCCAAGCCGAGAGTTGGCATGGATTGTTTCGGGCCCTTGCAAGGAAGACTGATTCTTGCAAGCCTTTTATACACGTAGATGGACTTAGAGGAAACCTTGGTGTTTTGCGGCCCGCAATCATCAGAAGCGTCTGCATATTAATTTTACAGTGCGTTGAAATGATTTCTCAGGTTTTTCTCAATTTTTAAGGCATTCACGACTTGCCCCAGCTGTAGGTTTTGCTGAAGAGTGAAGCCACAGGATGCTGAAAGAAACTGAGCGGAGGGTAGAATTGAATCTCAACCGTAACTTGTAGTCGCAGGCTCTTGGCCCTTTTAAAACTTGGACTGGATTCTCCTCTTCGGAGCGGTGTTCCAGTGGGATGGGATATCTGCCTCCCCCTCTGAAGCCACCCCAATCTCAAAAAACAACCATTTGCATTTATACAGCGCCTTTAACGTAGTAAATCGTCCCAAGGCGCTTCACAGGAGCGTTATCGAACAGAATTTGACACCGAGCCACATAAGGCGATATTAGGACAGGTGGGAGGTAGGTTTTAAGCAGTGTCTTAAAGGAAGAGGTAGAGGTGGAGAGGTTTAGGGAGGGAATTCCAGAGCTAAGGGTCTAAGCTGCTGAAGGCACGGCCGCCAATGGTGGAGTGATGAAAATCGGGATGCGCAAGAGGCCAGAATTGGAGGAGTGCAGAGATCTCGGAGGGTTGTAGGGCTGGAGGAGGTGATAAGAACATAACATAAGAAGGAGTCGGCCATTTAGCCCTTCGAGCCTGCTCTGCCATTCAATAAAATCATGGCTGATCTTCTACCTCATCTCCACTTTCCTGCACTATCCCCATATCTCTTGATTCCCTTAATATTCAAAAATCTATCGATCTCTGTCTTGAATATACTGAACGACTGAGCCTCCACAGCCCTCTGGGGTAGAGAATTCCAAAGATTCACCACCCTCTGAGTGAAGAAATTTCTCCTCATCTCAGTCCTAAATGGCCGACCCTCTATTCTGAGACTGTGACCCCTGGTTCTAGACTCCCCAGCCAGGGGAAACATCCTCCCTGCATCTACCCTGTCGAGCCCTGTAAGAATTTTGTATGTTTCAATGAGATCACCTCTCATTCTTCTAAATTCTAGAGAATATAGGCCTAGTCTACTCAATCTCTCCTCATAGGATTATCCCCCCATCCCAGGAACCAGTCTGGTGAACCTTCGTTGCACTCCCTCTATGGCAAGTATATCCTTCCTTAGGTAAGGAGACAAAAACTGTACACAATATTCCAGGTGTGGTCCCACCAGGGCCCTACATAATTGCAGTAAGACGTCTTTACTCTTATACTCAAATCCTTTTGTAATAAAGGCCAACATACCATTTGCTTTCCTAATTGCTTGCTGTACCTGCATGTTATCTTTCAGTAATTTGTGTACAAGGACACCCAGGTCCCTCTGAACACCAACATTTCCCAATTTCTCACCATTTAAAAAATACTCTGTTTTTCTATTTTTCCTACCAAAGTGGATAACTTCACATTTCTCCACATTATATTCCATTTGCCATGTTCTTGCCCACTCACTTAGCCTGTCTATATCCCCTTGAAGCCTCCTTGCATCCTCCTCACAACTTACATTCCCAGCCAGCTTTGTATCCTCAGCAAACTTAGATATATTACATTTGGTCCCCTCATCCAAATCATTGATGTAGATTGTGAATAGCTGAGGCCCAAGCACTGATCCTTGCGGTACCCCACTAGTTAAAGCCTGCCAACCCGAAAATGACCCGTTTATTCCTACTTTCTGTTTTCTGTCTCCTCAATCCATTCTAGTATATTACCCCCAATCCCATGAGCCCTAATTTTGTTTAATAACCTCATCAAACGCCTTCTGAAAATCCACTGGTTCCCCTTATCTATTCTGCTAGTTACAACCTCAAAAAACTCTAACAGATTCATCAAACATGATTTCCCTTTCATATATCCGTGTTGACTCTGCCCAATCCTGTTATAATTTTCTAAGTGTCCTGTTACCACATCCTTAATAATAGATTCTGGCATTTTCCCTACTACTGATGTCAGGCTAACTTGTCTGTAGTTTTCTCTCCCCCTCCTTTCTTAAATAGTGGGGTTACATTTGCTACCTTCCAATCTGCAGGAACTGTTCTAGAATCTATGGAGTTACAGAGATGGGGAGGGGTGTGGCCATGGAAGGATTTGAAAACATGGATGAGAATTTTAAAATCCAGGCTTTGGCATCACAACCCAATTCCCTGGGTTGGGGATCATTTGGAATACTCGGTAGGATTTCTGTCAGCAAAAGGCATCCTACCAATGCCCATGCTGCAAAATCCTAATGGTGATTAGTAGGACTGCCACTGCAGCACCACTGCAGGTCTATTAACGGGGCAGAAGAGCCCCGAAGGCCACCACAGAAGCTGCCTAACAGGCCTTAGCAGACTGAAGCCTACAAAATAAAGTAAGTGGGGGACCTATATATGGATGAAGAGGAGGCTGCGATAAGGCCCTCTTCGCTCCATTGCAGGACCTCGGGGTCATTACCACTGCGTTCTGGTGCCTACTGTATACAGGTGGATGTAAAAGATCCCGTGACAATATTTCGAAGAAAAGCAGGGAAGTCCGGCCCAGTGGCATAGCCAATATTTATCCCTCAACCGACATCGCTAATACAGATTATCTGGTCGTTACCAAATTGCTGTTTGTGGGAGCTTGCTGTGTCACGTTTCCTACATTACAACAGTGACTATTGTGTCAGCTGTGGCTCAGTTGGTAGCACACTCGCCTCTGAGTCAGTAGGTTGTGGGTTCAAAGTCCCACTCCAGGGACTTGAGCACAAAAATCTAGGCTGACACTCCAGTGCAGTGCTGAGGGAGCGCTGCACTGTCGGAGGTGCCGCCTTTCAGATGAGACGTTAAACCGAGGCCCCGTCTGCTCTCTCAGGTGGACGTAAAAGATCCCATGGCACTATTTCGAAGAAGAGCAAGGGAGTTATCCCCGGTGTCCTGGCCAATATTTATCCCTCAACCAACATCACTAAAACGGGTTATGTGGTCATTATCACATTGCTGTTTGTGGGAGCTTGCTGTGCGCAAATTGGCTGCTGCGTTTCCCACATTACAACAGTGACTACACTTCCAAATGTACTTCATTGGCGGTAAAGCGCTTTGGGACGTCCGGTGGTCGTGAAAGGCGCTATATAAATGCAAGTCTTTCTTTCTTTACGCTTCAAAGTACTTCATTGGTTGTAATATGCGTTGGGACGTCCTGAGGTGGTGAAAGGCACTGCTATACAGTAAATGCAATTTCTTTCTTTCCACGTGGCAGCCCTGGGGAACTGCGGTAAGTGGGGTGGATGCCTGGAAAACCTGCAAGGGGACCTCCGCCACCATTTGCAGATGGTGGGTGGGAAAGGAGCGGCCAGTGGCAGTCCCGGGTAGGATTACAGAAGAGAATCCAGCACTTTGTGTTGATCGCCAGAGCGCTGTCAAAGCAATTGTAGATTGTTGGACTATGTTTGGCAAAGGGAACAACAAACATTATGTAGTCGTCGTCCAAAGCTACCATCTTGGATTGCCACTTTTTGCCAAGTCTAAAACTGAACAGGGGTACGATCATTACTTGAGTTCTCAGGTTTGCTTTGCCCTTGATGAAAATTAATGGAAAACTTTAATAGCTGATGTCTCAATGTCATAAAGAAGAAAGAAAGACGTGCATTTATATAGCGCCTTTCACGACCACCGGATGTCCCAAAGTACTTTACACCCAATGAAGTATTTTTAAGGTGCAGTCACTGTTGTAATGTAGGAAATGTGGCAGCCAATTTGTGCATAGCACATGACCAAATAATCTGTTTTAGTGATGTTGGTTGAGATAAATATTGGCCAGGACACCGGGGAGAACTCCCCTGCTCTTCCACGCAATAGTGCCACGGGATCTTTACGTCCATCTGAGATGGGGCTTCGGTTTAATTTCTCATCCGAAAGACGGCACTTCCAATAGCAGCACTCCCTCAGTACTGTACTGGGAGTGCCAGCCTAGATATCTGTGCTAGAAGAACATAAGAAATAGGAGCAGGAGGAGGCCATTCGGCCCCTCGAGCCTGCTCTGCCATTCAATAAGATCATGGCTGATCTGATCTTGGCCTCAACTCCACTTTCCTGCCTTTTCCCCATAACCCTTGACTCCCCTGTAGCTCAAATATCTGTCTATCTTCACTGACTCAGCCTCCACAGCTCTCTGGGGTAGAGAATTCCAAAGATTCACAACCCTCTAAGAGAAGAAATTCCTCCTCATTTCCGTCTTAAATGGGCGACCCCTTATCCTGAAACTATGCCCCCCTAGTTCTAGATTTCCCCACGAGGGGAAACATCCTCTCTGCATCCACCCTGTCAAGCCCCCTCAGAATCTAATATGTTTCAATAAGATCACCTCTCATTCTTCTAAACTCCAATGAGTATAGGCCCAACCTGCTCAACCTTTCCTCATAAGACAACCCTTTCATCTCAGGAATCAGCCTAGTGAACCTTCCCTGAACACCCTCCAGTGCAAGTAGATCCCTCCTTAAATAAGGTGACCAAAACCGTACGCAGTACTCCAGGTGTGGCCTCACCAACGCCCTGTACGGTTGCTCAAGTCTCTGGAGTGGGACTTGAACCCATAACCTTCTGGTTCTGAGGCGAGAGTGCTACCAACTGAGCCACAGCTGAGATATAGAAGTAGAAAAAAATAGCTTCTATTTGAAATTTTGTTTTAGTTCAGGTAGCTTCACACTTCCCGGACCACAACCTGACTGTCAGAAGTGGATGGGTCGAAGAGCTGCTGTTGGCCCTGTAGCATGGAACCTCTGCTGCTTTTCTTAATTTTGCGAGAGGAAAATAACAACCCAGTCGTTTCTCAAGCAAAACAGAAATTCATATTCCTCAGCTTTCTGCAGCTATCGCTGCGGTGCAGATTTGCTCTAGCCAGTCAACAAGTCTGCGATTAGGGATGGAATGCCTCCCAAAAGGTTATCAAAGACTGCCACGCCATTCTGAAAATATTTCCACCCGACTGTTCTGAAGGAAGTGACTCAGGATGGGGTAGAGTTTTCCCAGCCTCCCAGTACCCCATCTAAGTGGCTGTTCTTTTATGTGTGACCCAGTTGGCAGGTTATTTCACCATTTGAGTGCATCAATCCTGAGTCTGCACCGTACCCGTGTCCACGTGTGTATTTTCTCGTGCTGGATTACTGGATAGCAATCAGGAGAAGGACCAGTGACAGATTCTCTTCCTTTTCCAATTGTTGTGCCCTTCACCTGAGATCAGCTCCGAGTCTAAGCATTTGGCTTGGGCACTTGCCTGGTCTCTATATCAGTACTAAATAATGTAGTACATTTACCTAGTAAGCCATTGATGAATCTTGGAAATAAATTTGAATTCCATCTTTGAACAGTTAAAGTGATAGCCACTGACATGTAGTGAGATTTCCTCAACTT
Source organism: Squalus acanthias (assembly GCA_030390025.1). Lineage (NCBI taxonomy): Eukaryota > Metazoa > Chordata > Chondrichthyes > Squaliformes > Squalidae > Squalus > Squalus acanthias. Next base: position 19,093,525 of record CM059450.1, read on the forward strand.
TTTTTTACCATGCCAATTTGTATACATCGCCCTATAGTCCAGTTTGAAATAAAATGTATCGGACACCAGGAAGACACAGTTGCTGACTTTACTCTTGCCAATTTACGTTAGACGAGCTCAAGAGGAGTCAGTAGCCTCTTGCACTTAGTCTAACCTGCTCACAAGTTCAGGTTTATTGGGTCGCTGTTGTCAAGTGGGTCAAACTGATCACTGGGATCTTAATTCACTGACATGTTTAATCTCTATATAAGATTCCCCTGGATGCTGGGATGAGTTGTTTAATTGATCTCTGCACTGCATGATGGAGCATTCCAGATATTTGATGCCAGAAAGCGTTTCCATCGTGCTCTACTTGGATCCAAGTAATGTGATAGATGGTCCAGCTTGAATATATTATGTTCCCTGATGATGCCAGGACAAAGTCATCCAGACAGGTTTCCACAGCTGGAGTGAGGTCAGTGATGAGCTGGTCTGGATCCCTTCTGTTCACACTGGGACCAATGGTGTTGGGACTGACGATGATGGTGGCTGAGTGGAGTTCAGGGTATCTGTGGTTATGTCACTGTCTCATTTGAGATGGAGTTAGGGGTGGGGGGGTGTCCCTCATATCCACCTATCCCAACTGGAATCTATTTCCCTATTCTGTTCTTTTCACTGTCATCAATGAGGCAGTTTTGTATTCATTGCTTAAATTGTAGTCTTTCCCCAAGTTCTGGATATGGTCATGCTAGGCCGTGACTATAGACCTGCAGTTACATTTGGGATTTTGCTGCTATTTATAACACTAATTCTTTATACAAATAGACGTGGTTGCATTCCCACTTCTATTTTTGTTACTCTCACTATCCTCACTTCTATTATTATCTATCAATTACCATGTAATTTATGAATTGTAATATTTGTTGTCCAAGATGAGTAATTCAGACTGTGTGCCATGTTTCTCTTTTAAAAAAAAAAATCCTTTCTTCACCAGATTTCACCACTCTCCTTTCCTAAACACCTTGCTGGGATACAGTTCCACCTTGGCCAAGTGGCCATTGTTCATCTGTGAGCCTTGTATCAGCAGGTTTGTCAAGCACACGGGGTCACGGCAAAGCCCAGTTGCGACCTCATCTGATGTCTACATAAGTGCTCGTTTCCAGCAGAGGCTGCTGGACAATGATCAAGACTGGGAAAATTAGCTGATTTTTGCCCCCCTTTTCCCAACGCAGAAGGCCCCAAGGCCCATTATAACTCTCTCCTGTTGTCCCACCTAAGATCGGCTAAGCTGGAACCCTCCTCGTCTGCATGGCTTGTCTACTCACTGGATATGTGCAATGCTTCATGTTGGCTCCTCAAACATATGTGTTTTTCCATTGATCACGGATTATAACGTACAACTGGGTCAGTTTATTTCCCTGCTTTCCCCTCTGCCTTTTCATTGCTGTGTATTTGAAAATATGAAATAAAAACTATTTTTAAAACATTACATTGCGGTAATTTATTTGCTATACTGTAAACTGCTATATACAATGCCAGCAATTCCTAGTCAAAGGATTAATTGCTTCCATCCTAACAGCACACATTGATTTTCTTCTACCTCTCCTATGTTTTCCTTTTTGAAAAAGTTGATAAATGTGCATAATCAGGCCACAATACATTTATTTTGTGTGTGTGAATATATATATATATAATTTGTGTGTGTGTATATATATATATATATATATATAGGTATGAAGTATAATGCTATGCATGGAAAGAGGGGGGAAAAAGGTAACTCCTTTAATTAATCAATTCATCAGAGATTGTGCAAATGCATACAAAAGAGAATGCATACAAAGAGGGGAGGGGGGGGAAACAGTATTTTCCAAGCAAAATATTGCACGTCCTATAAACACAATCTAGATTTGCAAAAAAAAAAGGTCTGCGTGATACATTTCATCAGAATCACCCACCACCTCCCTCTCTCTCTCCTGTTGCAGGAGGGAGGATTTGCAGGAGCCTGGGGAATGTGGAGTTAAATGACGTCAGGGGGGCGGCCGCCGGGCCAATGGGAGGCGGCGCCGGCGGGTCACGTGAGGCGGCTTCGGCTTCGGCCATTTCCGCCAGCCGGTGCCGATTTCGGCCGAAGGGCGGCCTCACTCACTCACTCTCTCTCTCTCTCTCTCTCTCTTCACGTCGCTGCGCTGGTCTGAGAGAACAACAAGCCGCCATTTTGTTTTGAGGAGAGGAGGACGGAGACAGACTGAGAGAGAGAGAGAGAGAGAAGCGAGCGACAGGAGGGGAGAGGAGAGAGAGAAAGGAGAGGAAAAAAAAAACCCACACACCCTGCGCTCGGCTTGTGTGTGGATTGAGAGAGGAGGAGGAGGCGAGGAAGGTTTATTTTTTTAATTTAAAAAAAAGGACAGGAGAAAGATTTAAAAAAAAAAGAGTGGTGGGGTGGAGGGGGAAAGAGAAAAAAAAAAGCAAAAAAAAAACTAACCCTATATCAGCAATACAGCAAGGGAGGGGGAAAAAAAAGTACTGTGTTTTTTAAAAAAAAAAACTCATCTTTTTCGGCGACTCCCACCGTCCGTTATTTAAAAAAAATTTAAACATTTTCTGTAATTTTTAAAAAACGGTTACTCCACATTTTTTTCCCCTGTGAAGAACGGAGGCTTTTTCCTCCCTCTCAGCGAGTGAGAGAATCGTTCTCTCTCTATTGGATCGAAAGGGGGGTATTTTTTTGGTGAAGGTTTTTTTCTCCCCCCCCCCCCCTCCTCCTCCCTCTCCGTGTGACAGGATTTTTTTTTAATATTTTGCGGGGAATGTGGAAGGAAAAGAGGGTTCTGAAGTGATCGGGGGATGTGGTTTTCGTCGGAGAAGCCGTCGTGCTTCATCTCTCATTTTCTTTTTTAATTATTATTTTTCTTTCCCCCCCCCCGTCTCCTCCCCTCCTCTCCTCTCTTTTCCGTTCTTATTATTTTCTTTCGGTGCCCATGGACGATCGACCTGAGAAGCCTGGGCCTGGCATTAGGCCTTAGGCTCTGTGAGAGAGAGAGAGAGAGCAAATATAATTGTTTAAATAATAACTCTGCGGGAGGAGGAGGTGGAGGGGGGGTGGGGGGAGAAAGATCGACCGATTAATTCGTAGTTTTTCTCCTGCTGTTTCCTCTGCTTTTTTTTTCCTTCCAAAAACCAAAATTGAGAGGTGTAAATTTTTTAAAATTCGGGGAAGAAATGGCAGAGAATCTCTTGGACGGACCGCCTTCAGCCAAGCGGCCTAAAATCTCCTCCCCGGCTCTATCAGCCAGCGATGGCACAGGTACTGCAACCATTTCTTGAATGTAGTTTGTCCATTTACATTAATGCACGGTAGTAAATGTCTTTATGGTGAATTTTTATCTTCAAAACTGCTGTTTGGGGGGCGGGGAAATCAAGACTAGTCCAGATACAGCCTTTTTTATTTATATATATATATATGTGTGTGTGTGTGTGTAAAATTATTTAACCTTATTATATTAATATACATTTTAGGGATGATTTATACGTAATTCTGGTAATTCTTTTGGGGTATGGTTTCCTCCTGGCTGGAAAGGGTCTGTGCTTGTACCATGGTATTGTTATGGAGGATGGAGAAGTCTCCCTTTTTCCTTCATAATCGTTTGCAGTTTTATCAGTTTTCTCCCTCTTTTTACTCGCCCTGTTTCAAATGTATTTATTGATCACCTATATGAAAAATAAGGAATAATTTCATAGGACGTTTTAAGCTTTTTTTCCAGCTAGTTTATTGTTATGGAAGGTGATGAAATGGAAGTGCTGTGCAATAGTGTCTCTTCTTTTGACTTGGTTGAGTAGGTGTGTGTGTTTAATGGATCACGTATGAAGTATGGGTTTGCTAGGTGTGTTTTAAAATGGTTGTTTCTTGTACTGATTAAACATCTACGGTTCTTTTATTTTTGATTTATATTTTGCATGATCTTTGAGGAATGGGTAGAATGTAGGTAAAAGGAATTACACCATGTTGTTTCCAGTGTAGTAAGTAGTATGGAGGATGCTCCTTGGCGCTCAGAGGGTTTCTTTAACTTCGTTTTGATTTTTAAGTGAAAGATTTGTCCAGTAATGCGAGGGAATCTTGTGGGGTTTTATTGTGTGTAAGATTTTGCAAGAAACTATGAAACGCATTTCTGTTTAGAGCACATTTTGTTCAGTATGTTTATGTATATTTATGTTTAAAATGAGAATTGTGCTTTTAGTAAAATTGATATATCGATGTTGTGTATTAAGAAGAATATACAAAAGCCTTTTAAGCCATGTTCTGTATGATCTGGCATGGATATTTTTGACTTCGGGAAATATTATCAGTGACTTTGCTCTGCTTGGTTTCTGGTGTCAACAAGCATCTAAACAAAGAAAATACACTTACTTTGGCAGAATTTCCAAATAAATGAGTTTGAGGTTTTGTTATTCTATTGCAAAATTTCACTGAGTAAGGAAAAATTGAACTTGTAATATGTGGTCTGACATGAAATTACTTCTATTTCATGTGCGGAAAGTTCTGGATAATAAGTTATTGTATGTTGCCTTCATACTTTATTCACAAGTTAAAATTCCATGCATAATGTTATAATCCACATTTATTACAGTATTTCAGATAGCAATAATTCCATTGATGATGAATGGTTCAACCTGCATGTTGCGTTCAATAGTATTTTAAACACAACTATTAAAGTTGAACTTAAAGCCAACAAAAAAGCAAAGGTGTGCATTAAGGTAGAATTTGGCAAAAGCCAGGTCAATTTTCGGAATGGAGTGAAGGCAGGTGCTTTGACCAAACAACTGGCATGTTACCGTTTAATTGCGTGCCCAGGGTTGTTCATTTTCTTTAAATAATTCGTTCATATGAGTTTAATACTTTGGATCACATCTTTTATATGGTTCTGTTTTAGATCGTTCACTTTGCAGCAGTAGCGCTGTTGCTGTGAGGTGAATGAAACTGCACCTCTTAGTTTTATAATGATCTTCGGCCAATTGGAGTTCCACTTTAAGCTTGCTGGAAATTTAAATAGAGGACACTTCATAACTATCTGAGATATTTCCTCAAGTGATTTGACAGTAACTCAAACAGCAGTAGCAAATCAATTATGATCAGCCTCATGAGATTAAATGGAAATCACATTCCATAGTTCTCTGCAGAGTATAGTTTCTTGGGGAGAACGAATGAAGAAATGCAAGTGTAGTTGTCAGAGCTTCATCGTGACACAAAATAATTTGCATATTATTTGGTCAAACCACTTGTGGAGATATTGGGTAACTATTCCTTGATCTGCTTCATAATGCATGGTTGCTGTCACTTGTAGAAGAGCAGTAATCCATTCCGTAGTTGCTGTATTACTGTTCTTTCTACAGTACCAAGAATGGGTGCTCCACTCACTTCGAATCATTCTGTTCTCAAATCTTCTCCCTCTTCTCCACAGAAAAGGTGTACATCAAGCTTGGCATCACCCAGTCACTACTACATGATTTATTCTATTTTTCAACTTTTGTAGTGTTCTGCATCATGGACTTTAGCCCGTCACCTAGCTTTCTCTTAAATCAGTACCGTAGCTTTCTCTTAACAAATCAGTACCTATCAGTCTTGTACTTGTAGTTGTAAGTACATAGTCCCCTCTTAGAGAAGAATGATTTAAAATAATACAAATATGACCTCTACAGAGACAGGATTTGTAGTTGATCTAGGGATTTTTAATGTACATTTTTAGCTCGATTTTTGAATTGCAGCTTTTTTTCTCTAAAATAGAGTTTGTGGGACTTGTTGCATTTGAGCTAACTGCATTCAGCTTTCAATGTTCTCTTCATAAATTAGTGTTTCTGCTTTCCCATAATAGCCCATGATAATCCAGGCAACAATGAGTTTATACCATACAGAAACTGAGTATCTGGAAATACATGATGGTGTTTAATAAGATATTTATATTATACTTAATTTTGTTCCCAAATGTATCATTTGAGCTTTTTATTTCACTGCATATACTTATTTAATATACCACATTTCTTTTTAATAAGAAACTTTTCCACTGCCTCCAGAATGTGATCATTATTTTTTTCAGGTATTTCAAATTAAAGATGCAGCTAGAGGTATATCTAATACCTGTTTAGTGATCAAATATAACAGCATGACTTGTTTCAAGTCTTCAATGGGCACAGAATGTTAGAAATGGCAAAAACCTTCTGTGTGTTGCTTTTAATTTTTGCATTTCCAAGATGCATGGGCGCATGCACAAGTACACATTCTTAAAATGATCAGTCTTCTTCGTGTTCTCCCAATCTTTTGGTGCAAAATTAGAGCAACCAGTTTAAATTCTAATCTGACCCATCTGATTGCCATGTTAAGTTGCGGGCAGGCCATATGTGACCAAAGATTTGGTTTAATAATTTGGTGTCCTGGCCAACACCACTAAAAAACAGATTATTTGGTCATTCATCACATTGCTGTTTGTGGGAGCTTGCTCTGTGGAATTTGGCTGCCGTGTTTTCTACATTACAACAGTGACTACACTTCAGAAGTACTTCATTGGCTGTAAAGCACTTTGGGTCATCCTGTGTTCGTGAAAGGCGCTATAGAAATGCAAATTCGTTCTTTCTAATAGTTATTTTCTCGCTAGAATTTCCCTTCCCCTTTCTATTGGTTCTCTACCTTGTGCCAGACACCTTTTCCCATTCGAGAGGGTGAACTAGTGACCAGGAATTGACCCACATGCTATTTTCCCCTCCCTTTTCATTTGATAGAAGAGTTGCGACTGGGAATTCTTTTCTCAATATTAACTTGTTATATGTGCCTACGTCGTTGCAGTTAGGCATCAAAAATGTCTGAGTTATTGAAAGCCTGGAATGCTTTCTATTTACAATCCTTCTCACCCTTGGACCAACAGTTGCTCTTGTGCTTTTTAAAAAAAAATCCCATTTCTTAGATCCCAACACATAGTAAGGCTTTCAAGAGGCCACATGGAGTAGTAGGATTAAATAGTGCAAATAAATAAGGTGAAGATAGAAGCCGAATGGGAGATGTATTCTTTCAAAATCTTTTTGAACTTTGTAGCAAAGATGAGTGAGCCAGCAACTTTGTAACAACGTTTAGAGCTAGGTACGGCAATTTAATGCCAAATTATGTGGTTCATGAAAAATATTTTTGCTAGTGTTTAATCAAGTTGGTTCTGCTGCTTGCATTTGGTGAAGAAATGACTGTCATAAGCCTCTTGTTTTAAACCCCGAGTAGTTTTGTTGTCAGCGGCAATTGATTATTTAAATGAGTTTACTACATGTATTGAACTGTTGCTTGACGACTTTTTGTCAATTTCAGAAACTCAACCAGCCATCTTAAAGTCGTCATTTGTTTGACCTGTACGAAGGCATCAGCTCATATAATTTGCAAGATATGTGCTGTAGTTGCGATCCTGCATGAATATAGAAAAATCTGTAATATTCTTGTGGACAATATACTAATTTCCCACATCTGCGGGACATGCTTATAAGCAGACCTTTGAACATTGACACTGGCTCCACAGCTCATTTGCTAAAGCTATTGGCAAGACTGGGGAGAAAAGAAGGTAGTCGAAGTAATTTTTGCGTGAGATAATCCATTACTATATCTTCAGGGCTGAATTTTGCAGAGAGCTCAACTTGGCTGTCAAAGTAAGACCTCAATTATTTCTGAGCAGCCTGTTCTCCCCTCCCCCCCAATTAATTTGGCCCCTTCGATTCCATTGGAAGGTGTCTACTCTTAGAATATTAATTTCTTGCTTGTAATGGTTATTACATTTGTGTAAAAGTATCGCTAGCTATTCATATAAATAAAAGATTGGAATAATGCATCATTGTCGAAGCATTTTGTATGTAGTTGTGTGTGCTGTTTTTCGCCCAGTGATGTACTATGGATTCGCACTGAATAGTTTAGTGTGTCCTCAAGTAAGTTAATAGCAAAGAAGCATAGAATATTGTATATGATTCGTAGAACTTTTAATTCAAATATGAAGTTTAAAAGAAGTTTTTGCAGAATCAGCTTCAGTACTTCCCCTTTCTTGTGAACTTGATTATGTTAAAGTTTTAATTTAGCCAGTACCTCAATAAAATATTAAAAGCTACATTGCATGTGCTCTCCATGTCGGAATCACAGAATCTTAAACAAGTAAATCAGCATTTAAACAAATTTCTATTGATGTGGAGTATGCAAATTATAGCGACTTCCCAGTTTTGGTGCTTGTGTGTTGTGCAGTTTTTCTATTAACAGTAAATTTTACAATTTGTTTAGGAGATTGATAGAATTATGTTAGAATGCTACAATATAACGTGCTTTTTATTGAATTAGGACTTGCAAAAGTAATTTCAGAATATAGCACTAATTGGCCATCTCAGTCAAGCAGCAGAATGGCTGGTGTGTGAAATAGAAGGGACAACCAAGCTGGGTGGAGGTTTATTGTTGGAGAAAGTAGGGAGAGCTTTGCTTTCTAAATCCTATACCTAACTTGGGACTTCTCAATGCTGAGTAGCTGAGATGGAAAGTGTTCCAAGTACTGACAATTCTCACTTTGGGTTGCACAAATTAGCAGAAAAAGTCATAAACTGGAATGGATGAAAACTTACTTAGCTTGATATGGTTTTTCATAATGACACATTGCTCTGCGTGTCCCATAAAAATGATTTTTTTTGGATATTGCAAGACATCAAAAAATAAAATGCTAGTTTATCATGTTTTATAAAAAAAAAGAAGCCTGTGACATTTGCATAATACATTTCATTGCACAATATTGTGTTTGTGTACAGGTTATTTCCTGGTAATCCACCAGCAGAAAAAAGTGTCCGACTATTATTATAAAAATTTTTGAAGTAATTCATCCTCTCGCTCTGTTGCCCACGGATTTTAACATAAAAATGCATGATTGAATTATTGTCTTTTATACAATTTGATTGCAATTTATCGGAATTTTTTTTGAAAAAACCTTCCAAATTAAGAATGTTACCTGTAAACTACCTGCCACTGATGCATGTTGTATTTATTTTAAGGTGCTTAAATAAAAAGGTTTCTATTACAAAGTTACTTATTTCACCATTTTGAGCTGCTTTGCAAGTTAATCACCATGTATATCACTTGCCAGTTTCTAAACCTGTGCTAAGTTGGACAAAATGGTACAAAATTAATTTGGACTCGAGTGACTTTTTAAAAAAAAACCTCTTGTTTAAATAGAATACACGGTGGCTGCTGTAAATTAACTCAAGCCTGTGGTGCTCATGAGTTCTGTAGTCTGTGTATTTTTCAGTTTATTTCCCATAAGCCATCCATCTCCCAGTGTGTATTCTCTGTATAACTTGCTGACAGCCATTTCTAATCCAAGTTATTTGTTTAATAACCCATAGAACAGAAGAAGTTTACAACACCGAAGGAAGCCAACTGTTTGCTAGAGCAATCTAAATCCAATCCCAATACTACTCTTTCACCATAGCCTTGTATCTTTCTCTTCAAATTTGTAGCCAGTTTTCCTTTAAAGGATGCAGTGGTCGATGCCTCAATCCACTCCCGGTGGCAGAGCATTTGATGATTCAACAACCCCTGTTTAAAGGAATTTTTCGTAGCCCCCCCCCCCCCCCCACTGAGATGACTTTAAATTGACGACCCCCTCATCACTGATTCCCTAACCAGAGGAAATATCGTCTTTTCCTATGTCAAAATTCTTTCGTTTAAAAAGAAATACCATTAAATCTTCTTGGCCTTCTCTGTAGAAATAGCCCCAGTATCTCATCCCCCTCCTCTTAACTATAGTTTTCCATTGCTGACATCCATATGAATTTACACTGTGTACACGCTTTAATGTTCTTTCTATAGTAGGGTGCCCAAAACAGCAATCAGTTCTCTAACTGTGACCTAACCAATGTTTTGTACTGTGTCATGGTGTACTATGATGGCATTTCTAGTCTAATTTTGTAATTTTATCCATATACCGCAAAGATTACACAGAGGAGTATCTTAATACTGCAGAATGGAGGCTAGTATAATGCCATATGAATTGCATGGCAATATATAGGTTTCCCAAGCAGTAGTGCAGTCACCAGTAGACTAGTTTGACTCTTTTTGAGAAACAAATTGATGTGATGACCGATTTTAAGAACATTAAACTTGGAAAAACTGCCTTGCTCACTAATGCTTGTAAGCATGCTGGTTCTTGCTCATGTAGGTCCCTAAATTTTGCTGTATGTTTCCTAAGAATTGCATTAGCGACAGTCCTATAGTATAAATTTGAAAAATTTGCCTGGTCTGAAGAAAGCCAAAATAATTCAAGCTAAATAGCAATGCAGGGTCATTATTATTAATTTAGTTCTGCTCCAGTTGATTTCAATATTCATTATGCTTCATATATACTGCCAATCCCTCTCCCCAATGCACCCCCCCTCCCTTGATTGCATTGACTCCTGGGTGAAGTACAGCTGGATGAATCCAGATGCTTTCTGATCATTCTTTGTGTAAATCTAGGCAATGACCATCAGCAGACTATTCAGTTGTGGGAAGGGAAAGAATATCAGCTAAATCTGAAAGTCACAGGTGCACTTTTGTTTCTCTTTCCCCTCTCCCCCACCTTCCATAGTGATACATAGAAGTTAGAGCCTGGAAATAGTCCATTCTGCCCAACCAAATGAAAACCGCAAATGTAATGCCCCTATCTAAGAAAGGAGGGAGACAGAAAGCAGGCAACTATAAACCAGTTAGCCTAACGTCTGTTATTGGGAAAATGCTGGAGTCCATCATTAAGGAAGTGGTAGCAGGACATTTAGAAAATCATAATCTAGTCAAGCAGAGTCAGCATGGTTTTATGAAAGGGAAATCATGTTTGACAAATTTGCTGGAGTTCTTTGAGGATGTAACGAGCACGGTGGATAAGGGTGAGCCAGTGCATGTGTTGTATTTGGATTTCCAGAAGGCATTCGATAAGGTGCCACATAAAAGGTTACTGCACAAGATAAGAGCTCACGGGGTTGGGGGTAATATATTAGCATGGATAGAGGATTGGCTAACTAACAGAAAACAGAGAGTCGGGATAAATGGGTCATTTTCAGGTTGGCAAACTGTAACTAGTGGGGTGCTGCAGGGATCAGTGCTGGGGCCTCAACTATTTACAATCTATATTAATGACTTGGATGAAGGGACCGAGTGTAATGTAGCCAAATTTGCTGATGATACAAAGATAGGTGGGAAAGCAAATTGTGTGGAGGACGCAAAAAATCTCCAAAGGGATATAGATAGGCTAAGTGAGTGGGCAAAAATCTGGTAGATGGAGTATAATGTGGGAAAATGCGAGGTTATTTAAATGGGGAGAGATTACAAAATGCTGAGCTACAGAGGGATCTGGGGGTCCTTGTACATGAATCACAAAAAGTAAGCATGCAGGTGCAGCAAGTAATTAGGAAGGCAAATGGAATGTTGGCCTTTATTGCAAAGGGAATGGAGTATAAAAGTAGGGATGTCCTGTTGCAACTGTACAGGGAGCTGGTGAGACCACACCTGGAGTACTGTGTACAGTTTTGGTCTCCTTATTTAAGGAAGGATATATACTTGCATTGGAGGCAGTTCAGCGAAGGTTCACGAGGTTGATTCCGGAGATGAAGGGGTTGTCTTATGAAGAAAGGTTGGGCCTACACTCATTGGAGTTTAGAAGAATGAGAGGGGATCTTATTGAAACATATAAGATTCTGAAGGGGCTTGACAGGGTAGATACAGAGAGGATGTTTCCCCTCGTGAGGGAATCTAGAACTAGGGGGCATAATTTCAGAATAAGGGGGCACCCATTTAAAATGGAAATGAGGAGGAATTTCTTCTCTCAGAAGGTCGTGAATCTTTGGAATTCTCTTCCCCAGAGAGCTGTGGAGGCTGGGTCGTTGAATATATTTAAGGTGGAGATAGACAGATTTTTGAATGGTAAGGGAGTGAAGGGTTATAGGGAGCTGGCAGGGGAGTGGAGTTGAGGCCAAGATCAGATCAGCCATGATCTTATTGAATGGCAGAGCAGATGGGCCAAATGACCTACTCCTGCTCCTGCATCTTATGTTCTTATGTTCAATGTGTGTCAAAATTTACCCTCCATGCAAGCAAACAGCTCTAATCACATTTACCTACTCTGTGCCCATATCCCTTCAATCCTTTTCCTTGACCTCCCTGTCCAATCTAATCTTGAATGGCGACTCAACCACAAACCCCGGAAGGGAATTCCACAGCCTCAATTCTGTGTAAAGAAGTTTCTCCTGCCCTCTGTTCTAAATCTCTTGTATTTAATCTTGTATCTATGACCCTCAACTACTGAAAAGGGTCTGGTTCTATCTACCAGTATTATATTTTAATAATTTCTATTATAATCTGCATTGTTCTAATAAAAAAAGACCTAATTTTTTAAGTCTTCGTATTTGTATTTCCCAATTTTTCAAGTCTCTTTGTATTCAACAGTGGCTTTAAGATCATTTGTAGTTGCCACCTCAGCTGAGATTTGACTAACAGTACAGAATTGGGGAGTGTTCAAACCTAGGATATTCCTGGTTTGTATAGCTCAGCAGTTACTGTCTGAAGCAGCTGAACAATTCGAGGAGCAATATGTTTTATTTTATAAAGAGAAAGACTAGGTTGTTTGTGTGTTTGTTTTTAATTGTGGGTGGAGTTACAACAACAATAACTTGCATTTATATAGCATCTTTAACATAACAAAATTTAACAAGTGCATTAGCAATAAAAATGTTGAGACCGAGCCACTGAAGGAGATATCTGGACTATTGACCAAAAGCTTGGTCAAAGAGGTAGGTTTTAAGGAGCGTCTTAAAGGAGGAGCGAGAGGTTTAGGGAGGGAATTCCAGAGCTTGGGACCAAGGAATCTGAAAGCACAGCCGCCATTGGTGGAGCGATTAAAACCGGGGATGCACAAGATGCCAGAATTGGAGGAGCGCAGAGATCTTGAAGGCTGTAGAGCTGGACGAGGTTACAGAAATGGGGACGGGAGGCCATGGGGGGATTTGAAAACAAGAATGAGGATTTTAAATTTGAGGTATTGTCTGATTGGGAGCCAGTGTAGGTCAGCAAGCACAGGGGCGATGGGTGAACAGGACTTGCTGCGAGTTAAGATCCGGGCAGCACAGTTTTGGATGAGCACAAGTTTATGTAGGGTGGAAGATGGGAGGCTGGCCTGGAGAGCATTGGAATAGTCAAGTTTAGAGGTAACCACGGCATGAATGAGATTTTCAGCATTAGATGAGCTGAGGCAGAGTTGGAGTCGGGGCGATGTTACGGAGGTGAAGTAGGCAGTTTTGGTGATGGAGCGGATGTATGGTCGGAAGCTCATCTTGATGTCGAACACAACATCAAGGTTGCGAATGGTCTGGTTCAGCTTCGGACAATTGCCAGGGAGAGGGATGGAAACAATGGTCATGGAATGGAGTTTGTGGTGGGGACTGAAAACAATGGTTTCGGGCTTCCCAATATTTAGTTAGAGAAAATTTCTGCTCATCCATTACAAATAAACTGACAATTCTAGTCCACTCTAGGTTTACAAAAAGGTGTTGTGTGATGTACAGGAGAATAGGATTTTAATGTAAAAATGTCTTTCATATTCATTTTTGTGCAGTTACTATTAAAAGATTTATCATTAATTTGTGGCACCAACCAAAGTGTGCAATGAAAAAATATGCATGCTGAAGGAAGATGAAAATAATCAAAGTATGTTTTGATATATAGGGTCAAAGTTATAACAAGTTTCAGTAATTAGCTAAGTCTTTGTAAAAAGGGCCTTGTTGAAAAGTAGTCTAACAAATAATATAGGGGGAAATGCATAAAAATCAATAAATTAGCAATGGCCAGTTCATTGCTGAAGCAGTCTTCAGTACTAATTGCAGTAGTATTGCTATGAGAACTTAAAGATCAAATTCCTTAATATGGTTCAAAACAAAATAATACCTTTAGTTGTTGCAATCTTCAGAGTAAACATTCATAAATGATAAGTTGTGCCGAAAAGACTTTGTAGGGATCTTGATCTCTTGGTCACCCTCTTCCCAGTTTTCTCAACTTCTCTCCCAACTCTGATAACTCTCACTGGTGTAATGTTCCATGGCCACTGAAAACTTTCTGGTACCAAGCCAAGTTACCAATCTTCCTGCATTTGTTGCAGCAACAGTCACTGGATAATGATTAGGAGTTGGAGGCTGATCTCCCTAGTCCTGAGATGCTGAAGGCTGTTATGCCCACCACTGCACTTAGTTGAGATGATATAACTCTGCACATATCAAGAATGGAATCTAGGACCTTCCCAGTCCGTATGGTTCAGTACAATAATGTGCAGTGTATTTATTCAGTGAGCTATCAAAGAAACTTGATTTTAAACCTCTTCTTGAAAGTGCACTTTCAAGCTGTGATGCCATTAGGCCTAATTTGCTTTGGAAGAATTCTGATTGAGTGGCTGTTGCAAAAAGAGGTCTTGATCATACAAAGCTGCTTCTGAGATAATAGTGGTCCCCTCCATGATTTTACCAGCACTTGTCTAAAGATATAATGTTTAGCTTGAAAAGACCACAAATATTGCAGCAAATCTACTTCCAAGGGTAGTAGCATGTTCTACAAATGGGAGAAACACTGCTGTACAACATTATTGAGGAAGTTGTCATAACTAGGAGATCAGCATCTTTTTTAAAACTAGTGGTCTCGGGGCCTCGCTAGTAAAATACTAATTTCACTTAAAAACTCAAGGGAAAGCCATGTATACATCTGTAAACAAGTCTGGCCAGTGAGTTGCTTCCTCTTTTTGTGGGCGAGTAATTTAGATAACTTTTCAAGCACTGAACTGGTTGGATTTTTCTCTTGGAATGCTAAAAGGATAAAAATACTTCATGAATGATAAATTACTCCAAAAAAAGACTGTTAACACACTTCTGCTTCTTTAATAAGTTAAATAAAATGTTTTGCTTTATGAATTCACATGAAATGAATACAAATATCAGTCATTGCACAAGTTGTGAAAAACAAGAAATATATCCTAGTATTTAAATAAATTTACTTAATGGCGTACCTTTTTAAATCCTGACTTTCTGTAAACACATCTTTCAGAATTCCTAATTTACATACAAGCATAGACACTTGCAGCACAGAAAGAGGCCATTCGGCCCGTCGTGCCTTTGCTGGCTCTTAGAGTAGTTGTGCTTTGTCCCACATCTCCTGCTTTTTGTCCATAGCCCTGTAAGTTCCTCATCCTCAAGTACCTGTCCCAACTCCCTTTTAAAATTATTTATGGAATCAGCTTCCGCCATCTTTTCAGGTCGAGTGTTCCAGATCCCGACAACTCTCTTAGTGAAAAGATTTCTCCTCATCTCCCCTCTAGATCTTTTGCCAATAATTTTGAATCTATGACCTCTGGTTATTGATCCACTCACCTCAGAGAATAGTTTTTCTCTGTCTACTCTATCAAAACCTCTCACCTTTTTGAAAACCTCTATTAGGTCACCTCTTAACCTTCTCTATTTCAAAAATGAGAAGTCGCACAACACCAGGTTATAGTCCAACAGATTTATTTAAAATTACAAGCTTTCGGAGCTGTCGCCCCTTCCTCAGGTAACTTTACCTGAGGAAGGGGCGACAGCTCCGAAAGCTTGTAATGTTAAATAAATCTGTTGGACTATAACCTGGTGTTGTGCAACTTCTCATTTTTGTCCACCCCAGTCCAACGCCGGCATCTCCGCATCATGTTCTCTATTTCAAGCAGAACAGTCCTAACTTTTCCAACCTCTCCTCATAACTGAAGTCCCTCATCCCTGGTAACATCCTGGTAAACCTCCTCTACTCTTTCTAAGGCCTTTACATCTTTCCTGAAGTGTGGGGCCCAGAATTGTCCAATATGCCAGCTGAGACCTAACCAGTGATTTATAAAGTTCCAGCATGATCTCTCTGCTTTTACATTCTTCTATTTATAAACCCAGGTAACCCATATGCTTTTTTAACCACCTTAGCAACTTACCCTGCCACCTTTTAAGGATTTGTGTATATGGACACCAAGGTCTCTGCCCATCTACACTTTTCAAAATCGTGCCATTTATAGTGTACTCTCTTTCCATATTAGTCCTCACAAAGTGCATCACTTCACCTTCACACTTCTCCACGTTGAACAATATCGGCCATGCTTCTGCCCATTCTGCCATCCTGAAGCCTATAACTGTCTTCATCACTATCTATCAAGTTTCCTATCATTTGCAAACTTTATTATGCTGCTCCCTACACCCGAGTCTAGGTCGTTTATAAAAATTGAAGAGAGTAATGGACCCAAAACTACCCTTGGGGCAAACCACCTCTCAGTCTGAAATACATCCATCCAGCACCACCCTTTGCTTCCCGTCACCGAGCCAATTCCATATTCATACCGCCACTTTCCCCTTAATTCCATGGGCCTCCATCTTAATAAGCCTCCTGTGTGGCACTTTGTTGCATGCCTTCCAAAACTCCATATATACATCTACTCACTACCTTGATCAACATTCTGTTACCTCATCAAAGAATTCAATCAAGTTAGTCAGTGGGAATCAGGTAAAATTCTCCACTGGCTGGAGTCATACCTAGCACAAAGGAGATGGTTGTGGTGTTTGGAGGTCAATCATCACAGCCCCAGGACATCGTTGCAGGAGTTCCTCAAGGCAGTGTCCTAGGCCCAATCTTCAGCTGCTTCATCAATGACCTTCCCTCTATCATAAGGTCAGAAGTGGCGATGTTTGCTGATGAATGCACAGTGTTCAGCGCCATTTGCAACTCCTCAGATAATGAAGCAGTCTATGCCCGCATGCAGGAAGACCTGGACGAAATTCAGCCTTGGGCTGAAAAGTGGCAGGTAACATTCGCGCCACACAAGTGCCAGGCAATGACTATCTCCAACAAGCGAGAGTCTGACCACTGCCCCTTGACATTCAATGGCATTACCATCGCCGAATCCCCCACCATCAACATCCTGGGGGTCACCATCGACTCGAAACTTAACTGGACCAGCCACATAAATACTGTGGCAAGAAGAGCAGGTCAGAGGCTGGGTATTCTGTGGCAAGTATCTCGCCTCCTGACTCCCCGAAGCCTTTCCACCATCTACAAGGCACAAGTCAGGAGTGTGATGGAATACTTTCCACTTGCCTGGATGAGTGCAGCTCCAACAACACTCAGAAGCTTGACACCATCCAGGACAAAGCAGCCTGCTTGATTGGCACCCCGTCCACCACCTTAAACATTCACTCCCTCCACCACTGGAGCACCGTGGCTGCAGTGTGTACCATCTACAAGATGCACTGCAGCAACTCACCAAGTCTTCTTCGGCAGAACCCCCCAAACCTGTGATCTATACCACCTAGAAGGACAAGGCCAACAGGTGCATGGGAACACCATCACCTGCAAGTTCCTCTCCCAAGTTGCACAGCATCCTGACCTGGAAATATATTGCCGTTCCTTCAACATCACTGGGTCAAATTCCTGGAACTCCCTCCCTAACAGCACTCTGGGAATACCTTCACCACAAGGACTGCAGCGGTTCAAGAAGGCAGCTCACCACCGTCTTCTCGAGGGCAATTAGGGATGGACAATACATGCTGGCCTTGCCAGCGATGCCCATATTCCGAGGAACGAATTTAAAAAAAAAAAATTGACTTACCAATTCTGTAATGCTAATCTTTTTAGTACGTCTTCTCTATTACTATCCTGTCCATAACTTCCCTCTTAGTGTAATCTTCACAGCATCAGCTTCCTTTGTGAAGACCTATCCAAAGTACTCATTTAATACTTTAGCCATGTCCTCTGCATCTACAAGATTTCCCTTTGGGTCCTTAATAGGCTCAACATTTTCCCTAGCTAACCGCTTGCATTTTATATGTTTATAAATTGTTTGAGTTCGATTTAATGTTGCCTGCTAATCTTTTCTCGTAACCTCTCTTTACCTTGCGTATTAACTTTTTTCAATTCCCTCCTGTACTTTCCATAATCTTCCTGGTTATTAACTGAATCTTGCCCCTGACATTTGTCATAAGCCTTCTTTTTCTGCTTTATTTTAACTTTTATTTCCTTAGTCATCCAGGGCTCATTAGCTTTGGATGCTCTACCCTTTCCCTTCAAAGGAATATGCCTATGTCTTCACTAAAAAAAAAAATATTTTTTTATTCGTTCATGGGATGTGGGCATGCCGACATTTTTGCCCATTCCTAATTGCCCTTGAGAAGGTGGTGGTGAGGCTTGTTAGGCCATTTCAGAGGGCAGTTAAGAGTCAACCACACTGCTGTGGGTCTGGAGTCACATATAGGCCAGACCAGGTAAGGATGGCAGATTTCCTCCCCTAAAGGACATTAGTGAACCAGATGGGTTTTTATGACAATCCAGTAGTTTCATGGTCACCATTACTGATACCAGCTTTTTATTCCAGATTTATTTACTAACTGCATTTAAATTCCCATCTGCTGTGGTGGGATTTGAACTTGCGTCTCCGGATCATTAGTCCAGGCCTCTGGATTACTAGCCCAGTAACATAACCACTATGCTACCATACCCCTCCATTACTCCCGTTGCTGCTTTACCTTGCAGTTGCTTTTTCCAATATACTTGTGCAGGGTCCCAAATTTACTTAATTTTTTCCCTCTAACTTTGTCTTATTTTACTGGAGGTGGTGACTGGTGTCAGGCTATAGTTCCACAGCTAAGTGGTCTTTTTTTCTGCTGAGTGTGAGCAGTGTTGGTAGACTAATTCTTCACCAAGCCATTGCACCCATGCTTGGTAGTGTTGGAGCTAATGGCAGTGGCACTTGACACTTTAGGCAAGATGGTCTAACCCAACAAAAGCCAGGGAAAAATATGTAATGTTTCCGGCCTGTTGGTCCTTATATCTCAGTGATCATGGAACTAGTGGTGTAGAGGACATAAATTTTCCATTTAAGTTAGCATAAATTCCCACTGTTTTTGTTATGGACTGTTCCATCAAATAGCATTCCTCAGGATAGTGTCCTAGGCCCAACCATCTTCAGCTGCTTCATCAATGACCTTCCCTCCATCATAAGGTCAGAAGCGAGGATGTTCGCTGATGACTGCACAGTGTTCAGTGCCATTCGCAACTCCTCAGATAATGAAGCAGTCCATGCCCGCATGCAGCAAGACCTGGACGACATTCATGCTTGGGCTGATGTGTGGCGTAAATGTTAACTGTCACTTAAGTGCCAGACAATGACTATCTCCAACAAGCGAGCGTCTAACCACCGCCCCTGAACATTCAACGGCATATTTACCTACCTCAGATACATCATTAAGGGTATTAGTGTCTGAGGGAGTTGTAGAAAAAGGTTGAGTTTCCATATGTGGTAGTACATTTAAATGGCATTGATGTGGAGTCTTAATTTGATGGTATGCATTTGGTGTCCAAGTTTAAAAATGATGCCAAAGCCGTGTATGTTCAGCACACTTTGGTTCCTTTGTAATCTGCATAGAATAAACAAAATAATTAATTAGTGTTGGATTTTTAGGCTGTGTGTGATATTCCATTTTACTTGCATCAGAAAAGCTCTTTACTGCTTTTCTTAATTGGAATGACGGTTGCAAATTCAAATAAATAGGTATGGCTAAATTCAAAATATTGCCAAATAATGTTCCTCTATGCTGACGATGAAAATCAGCTTGCTGCTTAATAAAGTTTTAAGATCACTTTTGAAATACTGTAACTGCTTTGAAAATGAATGAGGTAATTATGGTAAATTGGAGCTGTTGTAGCTTGGTGTTCAACACCTTATTTGTGACCCTATTGAGCATTATTTCCTCAGTTGTTGGGAGTTGTGCTATTCCAGTTAAGTCCTCAATTGTGAAGTCACTTTGCAAACATTTTTAATTTGCTGCAGGACTCCCTAAAACAAATAAACTAAAATGTAAGTGTATTGTGCAATAACACAGCTTGTATTCTAACACTTCAAATTTAAAAGTATAAAATAGTATTGTTTTATCATTTTTAATTTGCTGAATTTGGATGGAAATTATGTGGAAAGTTGTGAAATATGTAGATAGTGACTAATTTGATACTTTTTTAAAAAACTCAAAAACAAAAGTATAATTAAGCAAGTTTTGATTGTATTTAGAAGACACAGTTTCACTAGCATGGCTTAAAGTGGAGCAGCTTTTAAATAGAATGCAAGGATACTTTGAATAGTTTTTCATCCTTCATGTTTGAGTTTCAGTAAAATTTTACACTTAGTTGCAATTTTTTTGTTTTGAGAACAAGAACATGCAGGGGGTGGGGAGAAATCAATTTTGCAACAGTTAAGTGCAAAGTCTTAATGTTGCAACTTCACTAATTGTTATAACTACGTAGTACCTTATGTCAGGAACAGTAAAATATTTACCAATTGTGAACTGAATTTATCAGAAATCTGAGCTTTTGGATATACAGACCAGGGTTGAAAAGCTGTTTAAATCCATGCTTAAAAGCATCTTCCTGAAGGACGTGTATTAGTGATGTTTTGTTGAATAGTGTAACATTAGAGTAAGATATTTTTGCTTTGGGAAGAAAAATTAGAAAATTTCACAATTTACCTAATAGATTAAATTATCAGCAGTGTCTTTCATAATTGTTCATTAGTTGCAATGCTTTAATTGGATTTAACAGCATAGGGTAAAATGACATTTTTCATGTTAACAGTATTGCACATTAATTTCCTACCTATTGCCAGTGCTTCAGTTAGTAACTCCCATTATACATCTTGATTTTTTGCAATGTTCTACATTCTATGAATTTTAAGGAGTTGAACATATCCACACTGCTCATTAGCCTCTAATGTGAACAGGGGCTTTCACAGTAATTACAAAGTATTTACAGCACAGAAATGGGCCATTCGGCCCAACAATTCCACCCAAGCCTCCTCCCACCCCTCTTCATTTAACGCCATAGACAAATCCTTCTATTCCTTTTTCTCATTCGTACTTATCTAGCTTCCCCTTAAATGCATTGATGCTATTCTCCTCATCTCTCCCTGTGGTAGCGAGTTCCACATTCTAACCATTCTCTGGGTAAAGAAGTTTCTCCTGAATTCCCTATTGGATTTATTAGGGACTATCTTATATTTATGGCCCCTAGTTCTGGTCTTGCCTGCAAGTGGAAACATATTCTCTCTCTCTACCCTGTCTATCCTATCAAACCCTTTCATAATCTTGAAGACCTCTATCAGGTCAGCCTGATAGAAAAGAGCCCCAGCCTGTTCAGTCTTTCCCGATAGTTATAGCCTATAATAAATGTAGAAATCTGCCAATTTAATTAATAACAGCACTTTAAGACCCACAGATAGATGGGATTAAAAAATATATAACATGAAGCTCTTATTTTCTGCTTTTCCTAAAAGTTTCAGAGTAGTACAGTATTGTTAGTGATATTGGTTGCTTTCAGAACCTGCTTGCTGCTGCTGCTGAATTCATTATACTACTGGATCCTCTTTCCAGTTTGATTTTCGAGGAACTGTACTATTCTGGTTGTTTTTTATTTTTTTAAGAAGTTGCATTTATACTGGATTCTATGCCCCAGCTGTGATGTGATATGGTCTGAATCGCTGAAGAAACTAGCGATAAACCTAACATTGTGGAAGGCATTTATCCCAATTTACCCATTCCTTAATGTAGTAGTACAATATTTCTCCTAAAGTTAATGGGGGAAAAATTCAGTTGGTTGCGCCTCCCGTTAGCGCCTTAAGAGGGCGCTAATGGGGCGCAAAGCATCTAGCGCCCAGGCGCGGCGAAGTTTGCGCCGCTCGCGAAATTAACTAGACATTTTGCGGCGGCGCTAAACACTACCGCCACGATCTCCTGCGCCGGCAGATCATGACGTCACTCGAGTGCGCATCGCCCCGGAGCGGATATTGAGTGGCGCCCCCTGCCTTACCGCCTGACGCTAGCAACGACAGGTTGAGGGGAGCGTTCTGCAGCCATGAAGGGAAAGGGGGAGCGCTATTTAAAGGTGACCGCTTCCTGCCTTTTATTGTTGGTGCCATTTTTGAACTACGCATTCTGAGAGAGAGAGAGACTTCTGGAGAGTTTCAACGTTGTGTGAAGGAGTTTTGGGTACTGAGCAGCACTTTGCAGGTTCATTTTGATTTGCCATTCCTTGTATCCATTTAAAAGAGACTGTGGGGGCTGCACTCTGAGCTCTTTGCCTGGTACTCCATTGTTCTTTCCAGTAGATTTGATGTGCAGGTCTCTCCCGGCCGAGATTCAAGGCTGCAATTAGCAGGATGTGGATGGAAAGTGAGATTAACCATCCACTTTAAGAACTGGCCCGTGCCATTGTGTGTGTGTTCCATTGCTGACTGACATTACATGAGCTTCGCCAGCGCTCTAAGGTAGCGCCTCGCTCCTCGGCCTTTGCGCCTTAAGACAGGTGTGAAGCGCCTGATTTAGCGCTCCAATCACCTCTAGGGGCGATAAAAGTCAAGTTTGCAGTCGGTGGCGATAATTAGTGCCAGGCGCTAATCTTTGCGCCCGGCCGATAATTGCGCCCCAAATGGGGCGATACTGAATTTCTCCCCCAAGGTGTTCCATCTACTGAAGCATAAAACTAGCTGTTATGCTTCAAGAATAGCAAACAGTTACATGTCAATTTATTCTGATTACTGTGATTAGAATGTGGGGGGGGAAAACTCCAAACTAAATTACAGTAGGTTTACATATAACTGAATAAATGCTACACCATAATGTGAAAAGAACTTGGAGCACTTTCTCCTCCTCCAACAACTTGGCTTCCATTATTCGTTTCTTCCCCAGTCTTCCTTCTCTCCTGTCACCGCTCAAGATTCAAGTACCTCCTGAATGAGCCTGCTGCGTTGCTTGCATCCTCTATCATGCTCACTACAGCACCCATTGCTGCCTATCCCAGAGTAGCAACTCCAACTGTTCCCATTTAAATCACTTCCCAAAACCCCTCTCTTTGCTGAGTATTTTGGTCACCCCTCTTAATCTCTACCTGTATAGTTGGGTGTCCACTCCCTGTCTTTTCATTTATGACACGGTTTTGGACTTTTTATATTAAATATGCTCGTTGTGTATATAAGTTGTGTATTTTTCTTTCTGACCGTCTGGTGAATGTATTTTTGTTTTATTGCAAATGCTTGGCAATAAGAGTTCCTTTTTTATGTTATCTGCTAATGTTTAAAAATCTACTTCTGGCTATTTTCTGTTCTATAAATGTTGGTATTTTTATTTATAATTGTGAAACAACAAAAATAGCCTCATTGCCGTAAATCTTCATCTCGTAAATAGCACCTTATTGGTATGCTAGTGTCGGGGAAATTTCCTATGGTTACACCTAGCTTGTATGGATGTACATTGCACCAATGTTGTCACCAGGATTTCAGTCAAGTGTAATGTGTGTGAAATTTTCATACTATCTCCATTTGCACCGTGAAAAAGATCGAGCAGTAAATATAGATTTTGATCTTTCGAACTTGGGTTCTGGCTGGAGAGAGGATTTTTGAATTCTAAAACACTGGGCTAAGGTACTAGTCATGAAAGGTATATTGGTACCAGCTCCCTAAGTAAACCTAGTGACAACCCTGTCGGTACTCTTAGTGAGTTTTAGGTGGCCTTGCAAGCCTAAATGATGTGTTATTTGGGACTTGTATAACCCCAAGGCTTTTCCTATGTTGATCTAAGAAATAACAGCTCTGTGGCTTTGTGTTGCAAAGCTGAAGGTTTAAAAGTGAATCCAAAGTTAAGCTTGAGCAGTTTATATATTTACCGTTGATTTTTCATGTATATTTCTGAGACTTAGAATCATAGAATGGTTACGGCACAGAAGGAGGCCATTCGGCCCATCAAGCCCGTGCCGGCACTCTGCAAGAGCACTTCAACTAGTTCCATTCCCCCGCCCTTTCTCCGTAGCCATGCAAATTTTCCCCCTTCAGGTACTTATCCAATTCCCTTTTGAAAGCCACGATTGAATCTCCATCCACCACCCTTTCAGTGCATTCCAGATCCTAACCACTCGCTGCATAAAAAAAGTTTCCCCTCATGTTGCCTTTGGTTCTTTTGCCAATCATCTTCAATCTGTGTCCTCTGGTTCTCGACCCTTCCGCCAATGGGAACAGTTTCTTTCTATCTACTCTGTCTGGACCTATCATGATTTTGAACACCTCTATCAAATCTCCTCTCAACCATCTCTGCTCCAAGGAGCACAACCCCAGCTTCTCTATTCTATCCTAACTGAAGCCACTCATCCCTGGAACCATTCTCGTAAATCTTTTCTGCACCCTCTATGGCCTTTACATCTTTCCTAAAGTGCGGTGCCCAGAATTGGACACAGTACTCCAGTTGAGGCCAAACCAGTGTTTTATAAAGGTTCATCATAACTTCCTTGTTTTTGTACAATATGCCTCTTGATGCTTGTATTACCATGAAGCCATATTTCTAATAGTGTCTCCACAGATGCTGCCTGACCTGCTGAGTGTTTTCCAGCATTTGCTGTTTTTATTTATAATAGTGTCCGCTGATGGGAATAGTTTACTGAAAAATTACACTTGGTTACCTGTTGTTTCAAAATATTTTTATTAGTTCACGGGATGTGGGCGTCACTGGCAAGGCCACTATTTATTGTCCATCCCTGATTGCCCTCGAGAAGGTGGTGGTGAGCCGCCAACTTGAACCGCTGCAGTCCGTGTGGTGAAGGTACTCCCACAGTGCTGTTAGGGGGGGGGAGTTCCAGGATTTTGACCCAGCGATGATGAAGGATCGGCGATATATTTCCAAGCCAGGATGGTGTGTGACTTGGAGGTGATGGTGTTCCAATGCGCCTGCTGCCCTTGTCCTTAGATGGTAAAGTTTGCAGGTTTGGGAGCTTTACATAAACCATAATGATGTAAAAAAATAGCTCTTGTTGTCTTGTATATGTCTCAGGTTATGCTGATGAGGGTTAGATGAAGAGAGGTGGGAGGAGACTCATGTGGAGCATAAACACAGGCATGGACCCGTTGGGCTGAATGGCCTCTTTCTGTGCTGTGTATTCTATGTAATTCTATCTATATAGAGACAAGGTGTTTGTTTATGAGCCAATTTATTTTACTTGCTTGGGATACAGATATGTTAGTGTAGTGACTATGTTACATAAGAACATAAGAAATAGGAGCAGGAGTAGGCCAATTGGCCCCTCGAGCCTGCTCTGCCATTCAATAAGATCATGGCTGATCTGATCCTAACCGCCAATCTACTATCACAGTGGACTAGTAATCCAGAGAACGTGAGTTATCAGTAAAAGTAACCATGAAGCTGTTAGATTGTCATTAAAACTCTAACTGGTTTATGAATGTCCTTTAGGGAAGAAAATCTGTCGTCCTTTCTCCTTCTGGCCTATATGTGGCTCCAGTTCCACACCAATGTGGTTGACTGCCCTCTGAAGTGGCTCGCAAACATGGATAAGGCCCACCACTACTTTCTCCAGGGCAATTAGGGAAGGGCAATAAATGCTGTTCTTGCCGGCGATGCTCACATTCCAAGAATAAATAAAAAGGAATATGCAAGCGCGAGTACATTTTCTCGCTTTGCATTCTACCCTTCTCTTTACACCAAACCGGCCCTGCAGTTTCTACAATTTCTGTACAGAAATACTTAGCTCTTGATGCTCATTTCTCTGTAAATAAGTGATATTCTGAGTCAGAAGTGAATTCTGTACGTGAATTGGATGCCAGGTGTGTGGTCCTAAAATTGCTTTGAATTTTCTCAATTTTTCTTGAGTAATAGATTTTCTGCATAAATGCACACCAGCCTAAGCAAGATAGAAGCAGTGACTACATAAAATTTGACTTTTAAGAAGAAAAGTAACATTGGCATAGACCCTGTGTTCTCAGGATATATCAATACTTCATATCTAATGAATTACCTTTTTTTAAATCACTGTCCGTAAATACTTCCAAACTGGCTAACTAAGAATTATTTTTGTGATTTTTTTTTAAAGAAAATCCTCTTTCTCGCTTTGGACTTTTCTGTTTGTTATCTTCTTTAGTCAAGTAGGACTACGTAAAGCTCACTGTAAACTCAAATATAATGAAATTGTTGTCGATTATTGAGCAAGAAAATGTTGTGTGGAATGAAGAACTTTCTTGATGATAATTGGGCTGTTTCCACGTTTGACTCCATATGGATAGACCTTCTGTATTTTAGGTTTTATTTTTTGCAGAATTCATGTTGAATACATCACCTGGAAGCAAATGTACTTTTCCAGGTTAAAGAGAAGTTTTCGTAATAATAGTTTTGGAAGAAACAAAAAAAAGTCTTCAAATTACAATACTAAATGGAGTTGATGTTCATCATTAGCTTCATCCTCAGCATTGCCTCCTCCACAGAGGTTCATTCGGCAATCTGAACAGGTTGCAGGTGACTGAAGATGCTGACTGTCAATATGGAGAGAAGATGAAGTGATGTGTGCATAAAACTGGAATGTTGCACACCAGAACTGCAGTATGCTGGAGTTAATGTTTCTGGTAGTTATTGGGTTTAACCCTAAAATCAGAATACTTAAAAATCGGAAATGGATATCGCTTCCTGCAAAGCCTAATCTTTGCTTGCAGCTGTGTATGTGCAACCAAAGATTCTTTAAAAAAAAAATTAGTCTTCACTGTTAGCTTGTCCCTTTTTATTGTCTGTGTTTGTATGTATTTTCTCTGAAACTAGTATTCATTATAATGATTTTCTCAATTTCCTGTTTCTCATTGATATTAGTGTGGAGGTTGCACCTACTTCAGGGACCTGCAAAAAAATTAAAAACCCACATTCTTGGTGTGTCTGACAACTGCTCTGAAGTACCAGTTTAATAGTACATACTATCTTAGAAAATAATGTCCTTTAGGAAATATGATTTACTAGTAATTGCAGTGAAATCTGTATTCATTGGTTTAGTTCCCACAGAGATCCAATCCGACTGCTTAAGCCAGGTGACATGTTTGGCATAAAATTTTAAACATTAGTGCTGCACCACAGTAACCATTCAAAGCCTTTTACTACTTCCGTTCACTCATTATTTTTCCTCCTTGTCGCATGAGGTTGGGTTAGTAACTATTTCATGGGTTACATTTGTTGGGGAGGTGAGGAAATCTATCTCCTAAAACCTGAGTAAAACACCAATATTAACATGCCATCTCTAACCTGACTTCAGAGACTTCTTGCAACAAATACACTTTGTAAAAAAAAATGTATATTTCTAATCGCTGCAATTTCCTGAGTCCAACAAATCTCTTGGGAGTTTGGTTGCCCTCTTACACTGCAATGTATTACACCATCAGTGGACTTCCTTTTCTGTACTCTCAGCCAGCTCATCAACAGGTAATACTTTTGTTATGTCTGGTAATCAATGATGAGCAGGGTCATTCCTCAGAATCACAAAATGAAACCTGGCTATAGTGGATACTAAATTTTAGGGTGCAGGGTATCCACCTCATAGTGCATTAGGCAACAGCATAACGTCATGCCTGTTGTCGTATTGTGTGTATGTTATTGGATGCATAGTTTACCAGATAGATTTCACTTTTATTGCCAAACTGACATTTAACCATTGTATTGTTATGACTGTGTTGGTGTAGATAAACTAATTGTGATAGTTTTTGGTAGTGATTTCTGCAGTTGGGCTAGTTCTGATGCTTAAATTTGTATAATGGCATTTAAGTTCATCGCATTCCTACATGTTAGAAGGTTAATCTTGCAGTATTTCATCTTGTTTGAAATTGTGCACTAAAGGCATAATTGACAATTATTTGCATTTTGGCCATGACTTCATTTAATTCTGCATTCCTGTGTTAAATCTGCATTATCTATAGGGAGGCCTCCCAATAACCAGCATGATCACTGGCTGATGATGTTGCCATTTGTGAATTCTCTGCTAACATCATGGAAAGTCTAAAGGCATGTCCATGTTAGAAATGTATAGAGCTTTGGTCAGACCCCATCTGAAGTACTGCGTTCAGTTTTGTACACTGCACCTCAGGAAGGATATATTGGCCTTGAAAGGATGCAGCTCAGATTCACCAGAATGATACTGAGGCTTAGCGAGTTAAGTTATGAGGACAGGTTGCTGAAAGTTGGCTTTGTATTCCCTTGAGTATAGGAGATTGAGATCTGATCTAGGTGTTTAAAATGTTAAACTGATTTGATAGGGTAGATACAGAGAAACTTTCCTCTGGTGGGGGAATCGAGAACAAGGGCACATAATCTTAAAATTAGAGCTAGGCTATTCAGGAGTGAAATCGGGAAGCATTTCTTCACACAAAGGGGAGTAGAAATTTGGAACTCTCTTCCCCCTCCCCATAAAGACTGTCGATGCTGAGTCAGTCGGAGCTTTAAAGACTGAAATCGATCAGTTTTTTGTTGGGATATGGAGCAAAGGTGGGAAAATGGCGTTGCGGTACAGATCAGCCACGATCTAATTGAATGGCGAAGCAGGCCCGAGGGGCTGAATGGCCTCCTCCTGTTCCTAATGGTGTCCTGTTGGCTGCAGACACAGAGTACTCCCATAGTTAATGGCACTCTTTAATATAAATGACAGGGTGACATCGGTATAATATTGTGTGTCTTACGAACTGCTGACTCGGGTCAAAATTAAAAGTACAGTGCCAAAATATCTCCCTTTTAGCAATGGGAGTTGATTAAGAAATATGGCAGGAAGGAAAGTATGTAGGGACAGTGGCTCACAAGATCTTTGAATGCTCCTGCAGGCGCTCATTATTTAATGTAAAAGGGTTTCAGATGCCTCTTTGGTAGCAAAGTGGGAGGGTCCTGGATCTTTTATTCAAAAACCTGTTGATGCAGAAAAACTTCTGCCTAGATCTAGCCAGATGTCTTGTAAGCTTGGTAAGAGTTCCATTGTGGTATAAACCACAAAAGTTCGTCAGAAGAAGCTTAAAATCAGATTTGTATCTTGGTGCCTCACTGCCCCTCTCTCCGCCCATCATAGAACATTTTGATAGGCTGACAGTGCATTATCAGCTTCAAAGGTACCTTTTTTTATGTTGACACCAGAGTGACTCAAAACATTTAAAGTTCCTGGAATTAAGTTTGGGATATCATTGCAAAATGCTTCCTGTTGGGTATCATTCTGCCATGCTGTTTTTATTTTGGGAAAGTTTTTAAGCTGCTGTTTTAGAGATGCAGTTGTATTTAGATGATTTGGTAGCTGTTAAATATGAAAAACCTCAGCTAATTGCCATCTGGACCTGCATTTCATAGGACAGCTGTTATTTCTCCAAAATGTATTTACCTTGTATACTTTTATGAGAGATATGAGACAGCAATGACCAAGGACACCCAAATAGGTGAATATTAACAGCTGATGGCAAAATAACATTTCTGTTAAGTTAGTGTTTCTTCTCCTTTCCTTCCCTGTCACCACTAAACATACACAAACCTCAGCAGATCTGGTTGAACTTCGAATTTGTCAAGCTTTGAGTTGCAGAGAATTGGTAACAGTGATTTAAAAAATTTCATACTTTAGCATCCATTGCCAGTGTTGTTATTTAGGAACAGGAGTAGGACTTTCAGCCCCTCGAGCCTATATGGCTGATCTGTACCTGAAACCCATTAACTTGCCTTTGCCCCTCTTTTGGGGAGTGAGTTCTAGATTTCCACTACCCTTTGTGTGGGAAAAAGTACATAGTGATTTCACTCCTTAAAATTACAGCTAGGCCATTTAGATTATGCCCTCTTGTTCTGGATTCCCCCACCAGAGAAAATAGTTCCCCGGTATCTACTCTACGTCAATTAGGTCACCCCTCAACCATCTAAACTCAAGGGGATACAAGCTAAGTGTACGCCATTATATCTTTCCTGAGGTTCGCTTCCTCACTTTAGAACTCCAATCCCCTGGAGAAAAAGATCAACATTCCATTAGCTTTTTTGTACCTGTGCACTGGCTTTTAATGATTAGTAAACATGGACACCGAAATCCCTTTCGCCTCAACTGCTTCTAGTCCCTCACCATTAAGAACATATTCCGATTTCCCTTTCTCAGATCTAAAGTGGATAATCTCACACTTGCCCAGATTAAACTTCATCTGCCATAGTTTGCCCACAGTCTGTCTATGTCTACATCCCTTTGTAACTTCCTGCACACGTCTACACAATTTGCACTGCCTCCAGATATGGTGCTATCTACAAATTTGGATATAGAACGCTCTATTCCTTCATTCAAGTCATATATATGTGAAAACCTGAGGTCCCAGTACAGATCACTGGGGGACATGATTTGTCACATCCTGCCAGTTAGAGAACATTTCATTTATCCCCATTTCCTGTCTCCTACCTTCAAAATAATTACTGATCCACGTTACAAGGATTGTTGCTTACTGTGAATCTGGTGCCATTTGTTCCATAACTGTTGGGGACACATACTTTTGTTGTAATACCTTGAGCATTTTTTTCTCCCTATTCTTTGTAATCTGGAATATGTTTTGGGGAGGGTTGCGTAGAATTACAAAGAATGTACAGCACAGAGTTAGGCCATTCGGCCCAACTGGTCCATGCTGGTGTTTATGCTCCACACAAGCCTCCTCCCTCACCTCCACCCAACCCTATCAGCATAACCTTCTGTACCTTTTTCCCCCACGTATGTTTATCTAGCTTCCCCTTTTTTGAAAAAGGTGAGAGACTAGAAAATGGTATTCAGAGGGATTTGGGTGTCCTTGTACGCAAATCTCAAAGTTCACATGCAGGTACAGCAAGCAATTAGGAAGGCAAATGGTATGTTAGCCTTTATTGTAAGTGGGTTGGCGTATAAGAGTAAGGAAGTCTTGCTGCAATTATATAGTGCTTTGGTGAGACCACACCTGGAGTACTGTGTACAGTTTTGGTCTCCTAACCTAAGGAAGGATATACTTGCCTTAGAGGGGGTGCAACGAAGGTTCACTAGATTGATTCCTGGGATGAGAAGGCTGTCCTACGAGGAGAGATTGAGTAGAATGTGCCTATATTCTCTGGAGTTTAGAAGAATGAGGTGATCTCATTGAAATGTATAAAATTGAGAGAGGGATGACAGGGTAGATGCTGAGAGGCTGTTTCCCCTGGCTGGAGAGTCTAGAACTAGGGGTCATAGTCTCAGGATAAGGGGTCGGCCATTTAGGACTGCGATGAGGAGAAATTTCTTCACTCAGAGGGTTGTGAATCTTCGAAATTCTCTACCCCAGAGGGCTGTGGATGCTTAGACGATGACTATATTCAAGATTGAGATCGGTAGATTTTTGGACTCTCTGGGAATCCATGGGGATGGGGCGGGAAGGTGGAGTTGATGTAGAAGTTCTGCCATTATCTTACTGAATAGTGGAGCAGGCTCGAGGGGCCGTATGGCCTACTCCTGCTATTCTTAAATGCATCAATGCTATTCGCCTCAACTACTACTTGTGGTAGCGAGTTCCACAATCTTGCTACTCTTTGGATAAAGAAGTTTCTCCTTAATTCCCTATTGGATTTATTGGTGACTATTTTGTTTTGGTCTCCCCCACAAGTGGAAACATCTCTATATCTACCCTATCAAACCCTTTCATGATCTTAAAGGCCTCAGGTCACCCCTCAGTCTTCTCTTTTCTAGAGATAAAAGCCCCAGCCTGTTCATTCTTTCCTGACAGATATAATCCCTCAGTTCTGGTATCATCCTTATAAATCTTTGTTGCACCTTCTCCAGTGCCTCTATATTTTTATACCAGAACTATTCACAGTACTCTAAGTGTATTGTAACGAAGGTTCTATACAAGTTTAAAATAACTTCTCTACTTTTCAATTCTATCCCTCTAGAAATGAAGCCCAGTGCGCTTTTTTTTATGGCCTTATTAACCTGCGTCACTACTTTTAGCGATTTCTGTATCCGTACCCCTTAATCCCTTTGCTCCTCTACCCATTTAGACTCTTATTTTCTGAGGAATGTGTGGCCTCCTTATTTTTTCTACCAACGATGGGAAGGAGGGCTAGCTCTGTGTAGCTGAAATTCATAGGAAATCTGCAATTCTGTAGAGTCCAGAAGATATACCTCACATTCCAGTACTTAACGTGGAAGAATCTTGGTGGAACTTAGTGGCAGTGCAGTACACTCTTTAAATGGTCCCTCCTTCAGGAAGTGGCAGAACTCCTCTCTAGATGTTTTCGACTACAGGCAAATCAAGGCCAGTGTCCTGTGCCACTTATCCATTTCTTTTCGGTTCGAGTGTCAAGCTACGATGATTTGAAACTCCCTAGGGCAGATCCAAAGCAAGCTGAGTTTCCGACTGGAAAAAATGTTTGAATGAAAAATCTTCTCATTTTAATCTGTATTTGAAAGTTTTTTTAATTTATTTATTTATTCATTAATGGGATGTGGACGTTGCTGGCAGGGCCAGCATTTATTGCCCATCCCTAATTGCCCTTGAGAAGGTGTTGGTGAGCTGCCTCCTTGAACCGCTGCAGTCCGTGTGGTGGATACTCCCACAGTGCTGTTAGGGAGGGCGTTCCAGGATTTTGACCCAGCGACGACGAAGGAATGGCGATATCGTTCCAAGTCAGGATGGTGTGTGACTTGGAGGGGAACTTGGATGTGGTGTGTTCCCATGCGCCTGTTGCCCTTCTTCTAATTGTCTACTGTAATTAACATTTCTGTTTGTATAACGATTCTAACGTAGCAAAATGGGAGTTTTATCATGTCCTTGGTTTCTTATTAAATCTCCATGTGTATTGAGAGTTTCTTATTGAGCTAATTAGCACTAAAGTATTGTTGTTTTGCAAGCAAATTATGTAACTTCACATGCAGTATTAAAGGCTTAAAAAATAGCAGAAATGAAGACACGTTTTTACTGAGCTTTATTATACTGAATATTACCGTAACATTTTCTTAACAATGAGTGTAAATTCCACCACATAGTTTCTTCAGCCAGGAGGTGAGTGTTTGAGGCTTTTTCATGACTGAATTGGATTTTGCATTATGGGTAGCTGACGGAACGATACTGTAGTGGGAAGACACAAACTACGCTTGTTTTTGTTGATTCCCTCCTGTTGTCTTTCCTTTCCCCCAAAAATAAATAACCTGCAAATGCAAGTTGTTGGCTGGTCTAAAACAAATGGTGCATATCGGATGAGGGTGGCAGATGCATATAAAGGCTTTCATGAG
Organism: Squalus acanthias; assembly: GCA_030390025.1. Taxonomy (NCBI): domain Eukaryota; kingdom Metazoa; phylum Chordata; class Chondrichthyes; order Squaliformes; family Squalidae; genus Squalus; species Squalus acanthias. The sequence continues at coordinate 19,126,631 of CM059450.1, forward strand.
CATATAAGATGTAAAATAATAATGAGTGGGTAGGGCTACTCTGGATGAAGGAGGATGCCTCATTGGTATGGAGGAGATATTAAATATTTTGATTCTATTTCCCACAAGTAATGGTGGAAGTGAGAATGAAAGTCTGCTTGAGGCAGATATAGATAAGTTAGAGATAACTGTCAAAAAAAAAATTAGTTGTAAGAAAAAATACCAGCTAAGTTACTGGGCCTTGATGGCATGCAACCTAGGCTGTTGAAAGAAGTCAGAGAAGGGATACTAGAGGCTCTGGCCATGATTTTTCAATCTTCCTTAAATATGCAAATTGAACTGTGGGACTGGAGAGTTGCCAATTTAACACCTTTTCTCACGAAGGGAGAGAAGGGTAAAATGGGTAACAAAAACTAGTTAGGCTAATGTCAGTTGTGGGAAAACTCTTGGAGTCAGTAATTTGAGATAAAATTAATGAGCATTTAGAAATGCGTGAGTATTGAGAACAGCAAGCATGGATTTGTTGAAGGCAAGCAGTGTTTAACAAAGTTAATAGGCTTTTTTGAAGGAATGGATAGATAAAGGGAAATGCAGTAGATGTAGCATAGAGTATATGGATTTTCAAAAGGTATTCGATAAGGTGTAAAATGGCTGTTCGAAAAACTCAAGCTTGTGGTAAAAGAGGAAATGTAGTAGCATGGATGGAATGTTGACTGAATTACAGGAAATAGAGTTAAGGTAAACGGTGTTGCTTAGATTGGAAGGGGCTAGAAGTGGTATGTCCCAGGGTTCAGTGCTGGGTCCAGTTTTGTTCTTTGTCTATTTAAATGATTTGGACGTGGGCATAGGGAATAAAACTCAGCACTTCCTGATAACATAAAAGTAGGAGGTTTGACCAACATGGGAAGGACTGGATAAGATTTCAGGGAGACCATGGTTAACAGAGGTGGTGAATGCAGTTTAATATGGATAAGTGTCAGGCAGTACATTTTGGGAGGAATATTGAGGAATGGAAGTATACACTCAATAAAAAGATTATGGGCCGTATTTTCCGTGCGGAGGCCTCCGATCTGGAAAAATCTACGAACTTACCTGAGGGCTCCCGAGGCGCCTACACTTCCGATCCTGGGCCTCTCCAAACTCCCAAGTGCGCAGGGCCCACGTATCCCAGAGGCGCAGGCAGTTCGCAAGCGTCCCTGGGATCACGTGGGTCATGGGGAACCAATAGAAGAAGGGAATCTCTCTTCATACACTTGACAGATAGACCTGTCAAATATATGAATGGAGATCACCCCAAAAACATAGTAAAACTTTAAATAAATTAAAAAAAAAAAATCACCTTTTTAAAATTAGTTGAAATTACAATAAATTAAATATTTTAAACAAAAATTTTATTTTTTGAAAAAATAATTAATGTTTTTTACGGGGCTAAAAATAAACTTAACTTTTTTTTAAAGTATTTTTAAATGATAAATGAGTGAAAAAATATATTTTAAAAAACTTTTTTCAACTCTTATTCTAAGGGTTTTCTGCAGGCGGAAGGTCTCCAGAAAGCGGAACTCTCTGCCCGCGGAGGCCCTTTAGGGCAGGCGTCCAATCTGTCAAGAGCGTTCTTGACAGATCGGAAATGCCTGTTTTCAGTGCATGCCTGAAACCGGCATTTCCGATGTCCCTACGGGTGCGTACGCAGCGTGTACACACCCGTAGGCATCGGAATATCCGCCCCGATAGGTGTGACTACCCAGAGAAGCCTAGAGTTCAAATAAATTTCTGAAAGTGTGATTGCAGATAGATGGTGTTTTGGGTTTCATAAATGGAGGAATAGAGTACTAGAGTAAAGAAATAATAAATTTGTACAAAACAGTGATTAGGCGACAGTTAAGGTGACCCTTTATGAAAAGCATATTAAAGTCATAGAGAGCATACCATCTTAGATTCACCACGATGATACTAGGGATAGGAATCTATATGAAGGGAGAATTGAGATTTGAGTCTATTTCCATTGAAGCCGCGAATCCTAAAAAGCAATTTTAATAGAGTTTTTTTTAATGTTATGAAGAGTTTTGACAGAGAGAATAGGGAAGGACTCTTCTGGTTGGGGAGTCGTCATGGTGAGGAGTCATAAATTTAAAATAGTCACTAAGAGAGTGAGGAGAAGTTTATTTACACAAAGGGGTGTTGAAGCATGGATTGCTTTGCCACAGGAAGTGGTTGAGGCAGAGACCATTGCATATTTTAAGGGAAAATTGGATAGATATTTGAAGCACAGGAAGATAACAGGGCTCTGAGAGAGAGTAGGGTAGTGCGATTAGTTTTGGATTATTCTAGCGAACAGTTGGCACTAGCATGATGGGCCAAATGGCTTTTTTCTGTGATGTAAACTTCTGTGGTTCTATGTCAGGAAGCTGTGCACTGCAAGTTTGCAACTCTGAAGCTGAGCATCATGTACTGATGGATACTAGTATTGATGAAGTTGCGTTGCGATGTAATGTTTGAATTGTGATGCATGGTGTACATGTAATTAGCTATGGCATGAATGGGAAACCATTTTGAATCCCAACTTCCAGTAAAATTTGCTAGATTTTCAGTATCTCTGGCACTCTCGGGTATTAACGTCCTATGGAAAGACTGGACATGGGGTTGCATCTGTTATTAGCAACATTAGAAAGTTCCTGATCTGAGTATGGTTGCTGTCGAAAATCATCAATCAAATGCTTGTCTATTTGGAATGGGTGGGTATAGTTTGATGGAGTGTTATCTTCAACCCTGGGTGCAGGAAGCCTGTCCACAGCTCCAGAAATTGTATGGCTTGGAAAGATTAAGGGAAAAAGGATGTGCAAGAAAATAACGTACTAAAAAGGGGATTCGTACCATTACAAAATAAATTGGTAGATTTTTAACTTGCTGTAGTGAATGTTTATCTTTCCTATTGTATGGTTTCATGCCATGCTATACAAATTTCTTATATTTAAATATAGCATATCTATGATGCCTTGTCAAATATCTGATGTTCAATAAAGTATAATTAATTGGTGGCTCAGTGGCGCTCCACATTAGCACACTAATGCATATTTTTAAGAGTTGAGGTATGCAGTTTAATTTCTCCTACTACAAATTCTCAATCTCGGCCTGCATTGCTTAGGTAGTGCAAAGTAGGAACAAATTCTCCAAGATGGGGGAGCAAGATTGGATGTGGCATTTGCACTAGTTGGTGTTCTCAAATCTCCTTGCAGCCACTCAACAACACCTTTTAGCAGCAGCCTAGGATCTGACCGGTTTACCCTCTTTCCCCCCCACCCCCCCAATTCAAACCTTTCCTCTTGGTCCCAAGCAGTGCACGGCCAGCTGGTGTAGAAAATGAGAATGAAATGTAGACATCCTGAAAATGATGTCATTTGTAATTTGTATTTGTTTTCTTTTCAGATTTTGGATCCTTATTTGACCTTGAGAATGACTTACCAGATGAATTGATCCGTTCAGATCCATTAGGACTGACCAACGGTGGTGACCTGGCTCAACTTACTGGGGTTGGCATGGTGCAGGATGCTGCCTCGAAGCACAAACAACTGTCAGAACTTCTGAGAGGCAGTGGTTCCAGTATCAATATGGGACATGGGGCAGTCAGCTCTGGTGGTGCCTCATCACGATCCATGGATAGTCCAGTGCAGTCAGTAGGCAGCCAAAGTCAACAGAACAGTCCCAGTATAGGAAGCTTAAGTAGTATGGTCAAGAGCCCCCTAACTCAAGGTGGTCTTACATCCCCTCCTAATATGGGGATGGGAGCAAGCGGAGCAAACCAGAGACCTCCAACACCGCAGTCTGTGAACCCACAGAAACATGATCAGCTTCATACGCCAGCAACAGGTCTAATGCCTGGTGTAAACAGCCCAACCAACCAGGCTGGGATGAGCATGAATGCTAATATGAATCCAGCCCTGATGAACAGTGGCAATGCTCAGGGCATGATGCAGGGACAAGTGATGAATGGTTCTCTTGGTGCTGGAAGGGGCAGACCTAACGTACAGTACTCAAGCCCAGGCATGTCCAACACAAACAACCTACTCGCTGATACGTTATCCCAGGGACCACCTCAGATGGCAGCAGGTCTCAAAGGACCCCAACCTGGGGCAATGAGCAAGGTAAGAACCGAGCATTTTGCACCTAAAAGAGTGTACTTTGACGTAAAAATGAAGGTGACTCTGATGAAATGTGACAAGTCTATCCCAGTTCTACACTAACAACGTCTGAAGCCTTCAGTAACACATGGAGCAGCCAAACTCTTCTCTTCAATTTCCTACAATTATAAATTCATCCATCTCTTGGGCTTCTGGTTTTCTCTATTGCACGTTGGGAAGTGGGCTCCACCAATGACCAAACAGATAAAAGCACTGTCCAATGTAAAACTGCGTCACAAAGACCAGAAGGTCCTAGGTTCAGTTCATGCTAAGTTATCAGCTGGACAATACGAGTGCTTAGAGTGTTTGACCTCACTTGTCTGGGTAGGCATGGGAAAAATCACGCAGGGTTCCTGCTTCTGATCACTATTTAACGGCCACCGGTCTGATGAGGGCAGGATTGGGCTTGATCATAACTTATAGGAGTAGCCTGCTGAAAGTCACTATTTTTGCTTACACATGAAGAATGGCTATTTGGGTGAGACACCAGAGGGCAACTTAACAAGAGTTGGCTTTTCAGGAGGAGCGGAGAAAATTGGGAACTGCTGAACTTCAAAAGAAAATATCAGGAGCCGTAAAATAGCACACTAAGCAAATACTTAATTTTCAGTTAAAGCCAATGGTTGACATGCATTCTGTCTCTTTTTTCTAGTTTTGTGCTTATCTGTTTTCAGCTCTACACTCTTGTTTTTGTATCTCAACACTGTTCAGTCTTAAAGGTACTTTTGCTGGAATTTTTGAAAGGATTACTGTCCTTATTAAATGTAATAAGCAATCCAGTTCGCAGATGACACGAAAATTGGTGGAGTGGTAAATAGCGAGGAGGGAAGCCTCAGGCTACAGGACGATATAGACGGGTTGGTTAGATGGGCAGAACAGTGGCAAATGGAATTTAACCCTGAAAAGTGTGATGTGATGTATTTTGGGAGGACTAACAAGGCAAGGGAATACACAATGAATGGTAGGACCCTAGGAAGGACAGAGGATCAGAGGGACCTTGGTGTGCATGTACATAGATCCCTGAAGGCAGCAGGACAGGTAGATAAGGTGGTGAAAAAGGCATATGGGGTACTTGCCTTCATTAGCCGAGGCATAGAATATAAGAGCAGGGAGGTTATGATGGAGCTGTACAAAATGCTAGTTAGGCCACAGTTGGAATACTGTGTGCAGTTCTGGTCGCCACACTGTAGGAAGGATGTGATTGCATTGGAGAGGGTGCAGAGGAGATTCACCAGGATGTTACCTGGGCTGCAGCGCTTCAGCTATGAAGAGAGACTGGACAGGCTGGGGTTGTTTTCCTTAGAGCAGAGAAGGCTGAGGGGGGACCTGATTGAGGTGTACAAAATTATGAGGGGCATAGATAGGGTAGATAGAAAGGAACTTTTCCCCTTAGTAGAGGGGTCAATAACCAGGGGGCATAGTTTCAAGGTAAGGGGCAGGAGGTTTAGAGGGGATTTGAGGAAAAACTTTTTCACCCAGAGGGTGGTTGGAATCTGGAACTCACTGCCTGAAAGGGTGGTCGAGGCAGGAACCCTCACAACATTCAAGAAGCATTTAGATGAGCACTTGAAACGCCATAGCATACAAGGCTACGGACCAAGTGCTGGAGAATGGGATTAGAATAGACAGGGCTTGATGGCCGGCGCGGACACGATGGGCCAAAGGGCCTCTTTCTGTGCTCTGTAACTCTGACTCTAATCTAGACTCTGCCTCTGGTGGGTATGCATATTAAAATAAAATTGACAAAATCAATCTCTTGTATACCTACAGTGATCCAGGCCCAAGAGATACATGGACCTTTAATTGTAGGAAATTACAGAGGAGAGGATAGCTACTCTCTCTGCTGCTTAAGGCTTCAAAAATTCAACCATCCATTCTGCACTGCAGATGGACAGGGAAATTGTTCAAATTTTGTTTCTCTAATTTGTGATTCAACTACTTGCCAAGTTTACTTTGGACTTGCAATCCAAATTTGATACCTTAAAATTGACAAAGATTGAATATAAAACAAATTAGAGCCTCCAAAAAGTACCAAAAGAAGTTTGAAGAAAACTAGCTGTTGAGCACTGAGTTGGAACACACTTATCCCATCCCAACCTATTGCTAATCCAGTGATGGCAAAGTCCACTTGTGAAGATGCATTTTTGCTGCTGAGAAATGGACCTTGGGGCAGCTAACTCTACCTCTATGGAGCCAACAGATATTTGAGTGAGGCACATAGTCAGTTGCTCTTGAAAGTGAACTGGAATAGCTAGCAGTCTGCATATTTGAATATGCAGCATTGGAAAGAGCTGTAACAATCTAGGAATGTTCTTTTTAATAGCTATCAGTGATAAATCAAAGCATGTTGTAGTGCTTAATATGATTTCTGGTCACAGCGTCTTAGTAATAAAGGGGGCGTAGCTGAGCCAGAGATTGTGGAAAATATAGTGGGGGGAGAGCACTTGCACCAGCAGTTTAACGCAAGATTGTATATTCTGCCATGAATAGAAGCAAGAGATAACAGAAAAATACATTTTTAGAAAGCTGATGTTGAAACCCCAAGAGCTGGTAAGTTGAGGGAATGTACCAATGGAAAATAGAATTTTTTTTTTAAGGGTACACTAGTTGATCTCACGTGACATTGTTCATGAATTATTAGTGTAAAAACTAAATTCTTGCTCCACGGGCCTGCATTTACTGGTGTTGATCCAGAGCCATGTCAGTCAATCACTGGGGGGAAAAGCAGGTTGGATATGTGATTACATAGAAACATAGAAGATAGGAGCAGGAGTAGGCCATTCGGCCCCTCGAGCCTGCTCTGCCATTTAATGAGATCATGGCTGATCATCCAAATTCAGTACCCTGTCCCTACTTTCTCCCCATATCCCTTGATCCCTTTAACCTTAAGAAATATATCTAACTCCTTCTTGAATATATTTAATGAATTGGCCTCAACTGCCTTGTGTGGTAGAGAATTCCACAGGTTCACCACTCTCTGGGTGAAGAAATTCCTCCTCATCTCAGTCCTAAATGGCTTACCCCTTATCCTTAGACTGTGACCCCTGGTTCTGGACTCCCCCGCCATCGGGAACATCCTTCCTGCATCCAGTCTGTCTAGTCCTGTTAGAATTTTATAAGTTTCAATGAGATCCCCTTTCATTCTTCTAAACTCTAGCGAATACAAGCCCAGTCGTCCCAATCTCTCTTCATACGTCATTCCTGCCATCCCAGGTATCAGTCTGGTGAATCTTTGCTGCACTCCCTCCGTGGCAAGAACATCCTTCCTCAGATAAGGCGACCAAAACTGCACACAATACTCAAGGTGTGGTCTCACCAAGGCCTTGTACAACTGCAGCAGGACATCCTTGCTCCTGTACTCGAATCCTCTCGCTATGAAGGCCAACATACCATTTGCCTTCTTAACCGCCTGCTGCACCTGCATGCTTACCTTCAACGACTGGTGCACAAGGACTCCCAGGTCTCGTTGCACTTCCCCTTTTCCCAATCTATTGCCGTTCAGATAATCTGCCTTCCTGTTTTTGCCACCAAAGTGGATAACCTCGCATTTATCCACATTATACTGCTGCATCTGCCCAATCACCCAACTTGTCCAAATCATACTGGAGTTTCTCTGCATCCTCCTCACAACACACGCCCACCCAGCTTTGTGTCGTCTGCAAACTTGGAGATATTACATCTAGTTCCCTCGTCTAGATCATTAATATATATTGTGAATAACTGGGGTCCTAGCACCGATCCCTGCGGTACCCCACTAGTCACTGCCTGCCACTCGGAAAAAGACCCGTTTATTCCAACTCTTTGCTTCCTGTCTGCCAACCAGTTCTCTATCCAAGTCAGTACCTTACCCCCAATCCCATGTGCTTTAACTTTGCACGCTAATCTCTTATGCGGGACCTTATCGAAAGCTTTCTGAAAGTCCAAATACACCACATCCACTGGTTCTCCCTTATCTATTCTACCAGTTACATCCTCAAAAAATTCCAGTAGATTAGTCAAGCATGATTTACCTTTTGTAAATCCATGTTGACTTTGTCCGATTACGAGCAGCAAATGTTATGTTGGCCTTCATAGCGAGATTGTTAGAAAATTAGACTTACAATTTGGCAAGTCACATGATTACTATTGGCTCAAAAACATTATTCGAAAGTGACAATTTTTTATAAAATATAAGGGTTTAAATTAAAGTTACCATGTAGAAATGGAAGATTAATAGGAACTTGAGTGTCAATAAAATCAAATGTTTTAAGGAAATTGGAGAGCAGAAAAATAAAACTAGGTTCTTCGAAACTAGTGAAACCTGTACAAATGGACACCCCAAAAATGAACACTTCTTGACAGTCCCAAATAACTTGCATTGTAACAGATACAAGCTGTACCTTGAAACCACAGACACTCGCAAATTACAAACTACGTAATTCGATGCACCAAGTCCATTTACAACTTAAAACATGGGACTCGCAAGTCAGCGCGAGGTGGCAGCGGGTGAAAGAAGTGGCTTTTGTGGAATGGGGTGCTCTTTACCCAAAGATAGAGCAGTTTCTGTGGGTATAAGCTCCCCATTCTACAAAAGCCGGAACTGGGCGAGGCAACACCACATCTCACTCCACCAGCATGTCAGGTACTGATGAGCTGCTAACGGCCCCCTACCCACCCCCCAGCAATTCAAACATTAGCAGCTGCAGCACACGGAGGGAGGGGGTCCCGGACAGGTGTCTGTAGGACATTAATTCCCCCCCCCCCCCCCCCCCCCCCAAATTTGACTGGGATCTCCTAGACACTCCAACCCTGCAGCAGCCACCTCAGCCTGTGCTGGCTGCCAACGTAGCAGATCCCAGGATCAGGACATCCTTCCCTCAATGGAAAAGAACCCCGGGGTGACTCTGAACTACAAAACCCAACGAACAGAAAATGAACTGAAATCACATCCTGCTGGCAGGGCTGCAGAATTGGGCACGATCCCAGGTGAGGGTGGAAAAAAAAGAAGGAACGCTGCAGGCGATACAGCCGATCCCGGGATATTTGACTCATCCAGTTTCCTGTACATATAATCATTTATAAAATAAGCACACCTGCCAAAATAGACAACCTGATGCAAGTCCCTTAGGTGTCCCTAATTTGCAGGATTCACTACTTAAAAAGATAATCCGGGGCAATAAGCAAAAACTGTTTGGGATCCTGGGGGAAGATTAGTTTTTTTTTTTACAGAGGTGGGATATATATTAGTGGGGAATTATTAAGGAATGAGTACGGCCTATTTAACTTGAGATTGTGGAAGAGAAAAGCAACACCTGAAACTTAAAGGTCTTATTTCAGCCTCCTAAATATTGCCCCCTCTATTGAAATTAATATCTTGTGTTGTGATGCAGCAGCCTTCAATACCTCACCCATCCTTCATGTGCAAGGCCAGACATGAAGCCTCAGTAGACTGTTTGACTAAGGGGCAGGTGAGAAATCCCTGTATGGTACTTAGGGGTCATCAATGACCGAAACATTATCCTTGCATGTGCAGTCATCTCAGGGTGAGGTGGGGGGGACGACAAAAATGTGGGGTTGGTAATGGTAGATTTTATAAACTTGTTTCTTGGACTGAATAGTGCCGATTTTCGATATCTCATATTTGTCGATGGGGAATGAAAATACAAAACGATAGCTGCAGAGGTTACTGCCCGCTTCCTGTGCATCCCCTTGTTGGATAAGTGAGACAGGTTACTCTGTGGACATGTTCATGGGCACCATTAATGCTGCTTTAATGTCAGGAGATTTAGCTTGTACAGGCCATGGTTTAGTTGAAACTGACCAAGTGCCACTCTAGTAAATGTTTTGAGTGTAAATATATTTTGGAGTTTCAATGCGTTACACCTACCTTTGTTAATTCCTATCAAGAAACCATTAACTTAACCATTCTTTAAAATTGAGCTTGAAATTCTGTTTAAGGATGTTTGCTTTAACATGCTGTAATCCAGACGAATGGTACTTAAATCATCTGTCCTATCAGAATGTGTGAGTAAAGGTTATAGTTTACAACTGCAGTATAACCTTAATTTCCACACTATTGAATGAGATTTGTTCTTTCTAAATATTTTGTATTCTTTAGCTGAACTGTGCCAAATATTGAAATTCTATCTAGCTGAGAACTAATTGGACACCAGTCATCTTCAAATAAAAGGAAAGTCTTGGTTTTTGTGCGTTTCTCTGACCTCTTTGTGTGCTATTGAAGGACACAAAGGGAAAGAGGACTGCTTGTGTGCACTCTACTTCAGCAAATTTTTAACAGCTATGGTATAGAATGAAGAAAATATAGCTGTTGCTCCGGTTGTTGGCTCCTTAGGGAGAGAGTCTCTCTTTAAACAATGAAAGTGTGCCCTGGGCGGAGCAGTTTCTCTTTCAGTTGAGTGGCTGAGCATGAATCTGGGGCTGGGATTAGCCTGCTGTTGGCTGTTTAGCTCAGTGTGGGGGTTCTTTTCCTCCTTTGTTCTTGTGCAGAGGTGCAGGTACCATCTGTTGTCCATGTAGTCCAAGGAAATCTTGTAGTTTTCTCTTCTCCTTTCTCTTCCTCCCCTCCCCCATCAATAAACATGAACATTTTATTTCCATGCCTTAAAACTAATTTAAAAAAAATAATAGTAAGTTAAAATGAATAGGAATAGTTCACTAAAAACTTTAGTGACAAGTGTCTGCTACATGAATTCTGTTCATGCATTAGTAGTTCTACAAGGCTACTACTGAGTCAAAAACACGCCCTACTTTTGAAATATTCTTGCTATCATTCCTAGTTACAGATTTGAAAGTTTCACAGCCATGATAATTTCAGCATAAATATTGAAATGCTAATGCTTTGCATATGCTCATACAGGTTTATCATTAGTACAAAAGTCATTGCATGCTTGTACACGTTATCATGTGCCAACAGCAATCAGTACCAGTGGTAAATCTCTTCCTAAAAATCTGTTTAAGCACCTTTTACAGTTTAAAAAATATCCCAGTCTTGGGTAATGGATAGAAATATGATACATGACAGAGCAGTAGCTTATTTTCTATAAACTGATGCTTCTGCCACCTCTCCCAAATTGTATAACGTACACCTCTAAACTGGTGAGCTGGAACCTGTAACTTGTATATTTCTGCCTGTCATCACTAATTTTTTGATTTCAGTATGTTAAACTTCATAAATGAGTTATCATCTACATTAATTTTTCCCCTTTTTCTTCCTTCCTGAAGGCAGTGGTTCTGGAAGTATGGTTCTACAGACCTTCACAGCGCTCTGCTATCTTGCCCAAGTGGACATTTGTTGTTTCTCTTAACTTTTTCTCTCTCTCTCTCTCTCTCTCTCTCTCCCTTCTCCCTCTCTTTACTTCCACTGTTTTGCTCTCATGAAGTTGCCGAGTTGTGCACAATTCCACATAAGCCAGCTACCTTGTCCGAATGTCTATTTTCCAAAAGTGTGCCTAAATAATGTGTAAGCAGGCTATTTGACCTTCAGGGGAGCAGCACAGCCAAGCCCAATGTCAAAACGCATGCAGTGTCCAGTCAGGATCATTGGATAGCAACAAGCAGCAGGAACCCTCGCTGTTTTGCCTTTTCCTGTCTTGGGACAGCGGAGGCCAATTGTCGCATCCCGACTGCTGAGATCAGCTAGTTCAGCACAGATGAGGGCTGAACCTGAAACCTTATGATGCATTTATTTTTAGAAGAAACATCAGAATGTCTGAACTGTCCATTTCTGAAAGTGGGAACCTAAGTTCTGAAAGTGCTTAAATTTTCACATTTCATATACTCAACTGTCAGAGAGTTAAGGACATTGACACAAAGTACTTTACCACCCGAGTCAAATCTTGTTTTATAACAGTTAAATTCTAATGTTATACAAATCCTAAAAAGTTAATAGCTCACTTTGAGTGAGAATTTAATGTAGATTGCACAGTATTGGTCTGTCTGATTGAAATGAGCATGGGGGTCTGTTGTTTCTCCCAACCCCACACACGTCGAATACCTCGTTAATGACTAGTATTGCACATCATATATTGATAGATACTATCTTGTAAGAAAGTAATGGGGATACTCTACAAGAAAATATTCATACTTGAAAATCATATTAAAGTCAACCTGTCCATAATGTTTACCCGTTCTCCCCTTCACATTATGACAATGTATATAAATCTATTTTTAGCTTTTCTTGATATTTTTGGTATAAATTAACCCTCTGGGGGAAGGGGGCAACAATGCTGCTGCTGAAGACAATTATAAAACTTTTTGTGAACACAGGACTCTGAGAAATTACATGGCAGTGCCAGCAAACAAGCTAGAGACTTCCTGCATGTTTCGCAACTCTCATTCAACAAGTGATGGTTAACTCTGTGTTTAAAGTAAAATCGGAATTTGTGCATAAACAACTGCTAATTTTACAACATATCTGAAGCCAGAACACAGTGTGATTGGAACCCCTCCTTTTCTTTACACTGGAACTTGCGACGTTAGATTCTTGGGGCTTTCAGACTTTTTGTTATGTTCCTGCCACTGCAAAAGAGGTTGCTTCTTGCAAGTGAGGATGGCAGCCTTGGAGCTGTCTAATTCTACATTCCCAAATATAAGACTGGACAGGTATGTTCTGTAAGGGGAGACAACAATCAGCCAAGCTTCCTGCCCTGATTGTTATTCAGTAAGCTAGTCTGGAAAGTGCTCCTCTGCTGTAGACAAGATCTGGCTTAACTGCAGCCCCCCACTGTTGAATAGCTTGCTTAATCAAATTACCTGCCTAAACCTCACTGTCTCTCTACCTCCTTTAAACTCCATCTCTTTGACCAAACTTCTGATCATAGAATCATAGAATGATTACAGCACAGAAGGAGGCCATTCGGCCTGTTGAGCCTGTGCCGGCTCCCTGCAGGAGCATCTCAGCTAGTCCCACTCCCCCTGCCCTTCCCTCGTAGCCCTGCAAATGTTTTTCTTTCAGGTACTTTCACAGCTTTCAAAAGGGAGCTGGATTTGAATCTGCCTCCACCACCCTCTCAGGCAGTGTATTCCAGATCCTAATCACTCGCTGAGTAAAAAAGTTTTTTCTTATGACACCTTTGGTTCTTTTGCCAATCACCTTGAATCTGTGTCCTCTGGTTCTCGACCCTTCTGCCAATGGGAACAGTTTCTCTATCTACTCTGTCCAGACCCCTCATGATTTTGAACATCTCTATCAAATCTCCTCTCAATCTTCGCTGCTCTAAGGAGAACAACCCCAGCTTTTCCAGTCTATCCACGTAACTGAAGTCCCTCATCCCTGGAATCATTCTCGTAAATTTTTTCTGCACCCTCTCTAAGGCCTTCACATCCTTCCTAAAGTGCGGTACCAGAATTAGACACAATACTCCCAGTTGAGGCCGAACCAGTGTTTTATGAAGGTTCATCATAATTTCCACGCTTTTGTACTCTATACCTCTGTTCATGAAGCTGAGGATCCCGTAAGCTTTTTTAACTGCTTTCTCAACCTGCCCTGCCACCTTCAACGATTTTTGCACCTATACCCCTAGGTGTCTCTGATCACGCACCCCCTTTAGGATTGTACCCTTTAGTTTATATTTCCTCTCCTCATTCTTTCTACCAAAATGTATCACTTCACACTTTTCTGCATTAAATTTCATCTGCCATGTGTCCGCCCATTCTACCAGCCTATGTCCTCTTGAAGTCTAGCACCATCCTCCTCACTGTTCACTATACTTCCAAGTTTTGTGTCATCTGCAAATTTTGAAATTGTGCCCTGTACACCCACATCCAAGTCATTAATATATATCAAGAAAAGCAGTGGTCCTAGTATCAACTCCTGGGGAACACCACTGTATATCTTCCTCCAGTCCGAAAAACAACCGCTCACCACTACTCTCTGTTTCCTATCACTTAGCCAATTTCGTATCCATGCTGCCACTGTCCCCTTTTATTTGATGGGCTTCAACTTTGCTGGCAAGCCTATTATGTGGCACTTTGTCGAATACCTTTTGGAAATCCATGTACACTACACCAACCGCATTACCCTCATCAACCTGTTACCTCATCAAAAAACTCGATCAAGTTGGTTAAACATGATTTTCCTTTAACAAATCCGTGCTGACTTTCCTTAATTAATCCACACTTGTCCAAGTGACAATTTTGTCCCAGATTATCATTTCTAAAAGCTTCCCCACTACCGAGGTTAAAGTGACTGGCCTGTAATTGCTGGGTTTATCCTTACACACTTGTTCAAAAAAGGCTGTAACATTTACAATTCTCCAGTCCTCTGGCACCACCCCCGTTTCTAAGGAGGATTGGAAGATTATGGCCAGTACCTCCGCGATTTCTTCCTTCATTTCCCTCAACATCCTAGGATGCATCCCATCCGGTTCTGGTGACTTAGCTACTTTAATACAGCCAGCCTTTCTAGTACCTCGTCTTTATCAATTCTTATCCCATCCAGTATCTCCTCTACCTCCTCCTTTACTATGTCTATGGCAGCATCCTCTTGGTGAAGACAGATGCAAAGTATTCATTTAGTAGCTCAGCCATACCCTCTGCCTCCATGCATAGGTCTCCTTTTTGGTCCCTAATTGGCCCCACTCCTCCTCTTACTACCCGTTTACTATTTATATGTCTATAGAAGACTTTTGGATTACCTTTTATGTTAGACCCTTGTAATCTTCCTTTGGCTTGGCACCTTGTTTCCCTCATACCTTTTGAGGTGTCTTTGGGTGTTTCTCTATGTTAAAAACACTATATAAATGCAAGTTGCTGATGCATCACTCATTATCTGAACTCACATGAGGATGGCCACTTGGAGGGCTGTTGGTGCCTGTAGACTCATTCCTCAGCAAGAGCCAGGCACTTTCAGGTGTCAAGGGGAGAAAAATCTGTAGTAAAGGATCCCATCCTTGTACTGTGACATTTCATTTGTTTAGTAAATCTCTACACTGATGTACATGACGACGGGTGAAGATGTGTGGTATGGGGAAACAGTGAAAGGGATGCTCCCCAAATGAGGAAAATCTGAAGTGTTAAAGATAAACCTGTAAGTACAGTTGAGTGTGCTACTATAACCATACTATGTATCCATTCGCCGTATTCTTTACCAGTTTAGCTGAGTTGGTCGCATGTTGTCTGTGAGTCAGAAGATCAGGACTTGAGCACATGATCAAAACTGACTGATTGGTGCTGTACTGAGAGAGTGCTGCATCTGACATCCGACAATACGATGTTAAACTAAGACTCTGTCTGCATGGACTAATTCTAAGAGCAGGGTCCTAGCTAATATTCTTCCCTCTACCATCGCCACCAAAAATAGATTAACTGGTCATTAATTTTCTTGCTATTTGTGGGACCTTGCTGTGTGCAAATGCCATGTTAAATGCTTTAATGTAATGACCAGTTGGGCTGAATGGCCTTTTTCTGTGCTGTAGACTCGATGTAATTCTTTTAATCAGTATACTGTATTCGCTGCTCACGATGTGGCCTTCTCTGCATTGGGGCGACCAAACGCAGATTGGGTGATCACCTTGCTGAACACCTCCGTTCGGTCCGCAAGCGTGACCCTGAGCTTCCGGTCGCTTGCCATTTTAATGCTCTACCGCACTCCTACTCTGACCTCGGCCTTCTACACTGTTCCACTGAAGCTCAAGGAACAGCAGCTCCTCGTCTTTCGATTAGGCACTTTACAGCCTTCTAGACTCATCATCGAGTTCAACAATTTTAGATCATAACCACTGCTCCCATTTTTTTCAGGCAGCAGGTGCTGGTAATGATTCTGCTATTCCCATTTACACCTCCTCTTGACCCATCTTTTGTTTATTTACTTGTCCTATTGCCATCCCCTTTTGCTTGCACTATCATCCCTTTTGTCATTTAATCTCTCCTGCCTTCCACCCTATCACAGACCTTCCCTTTCGTTATTTCCTCCTCTCCCCCTTCCCTGCCTCTGCTTATTTCAAACCTGTTACGTCTAACATTTTTCAATTTTGACGAAAGGCCATCGACCTGAAATGCTAACTCTGTTTCTCTCTCCACTGATGCTGCCTGACCTGCTGTGTATTTCAGATTTTCAGCATCCGCAGTATTTTGCCTTTTTCACTTTAATGTAATTTGTTGAAGTGTAACATGTTTCTTTTGAGGTATGATCATGTGCTATGACAGCAGCTATGTAAATGAAAATCATTCTCTCTAACCACTTCAAATGGATACATTCTGTCTGCAATGGGTACGTTATCAATCAACCCTAATCCTTCCTTTAGCTTGTTTATACATGTACTATTCACTGGCATAACTTTCTACTATCCCTCCCCAACCCCAGCTCTGAACAGTAAGGCCAATCTTGGCATTCCCACTGCTGCTCTAGCCGAGATTTGTTAACTTGGCATGGATCAGGAATCGAACCTCTGTGGCTCAGTGCATACCACGTGATGCATTTTCTCACCAAGCCATTGGGGGAGCCCCATGATGAATTTAAAAAAAATATTTGGAATGCTGCTTTGAATTGCTGTACCTCAGTCATTTGCACAGAATTGAATCAAATTCATCATTTTGCAAGTACAGATTTTGTCTCTGTAGGCTCCACTCTCGCAAGGATTTATCTTGTGCATATTTTGGCTTTCTCCCAATGCTTGCACCACAGGGCTGTACCATTATTTCACAGGTTTCTATGATAATTGTATTGCCTGTGTACCCCTGATCGAACCCAGAGCAATATGCTTGCAATACCATGAACTAGTAAGATAACCTGCAAACTGAGTACCTTTCTGATTTTTGTTTATTTTGCTTTGTGGTCATGGTTTAGTAGTCAGAAGAGAGACAGTGTGTGAGTAGGCTGTATCCATTTGAAGTGGTAGGTTTGAGTTGCTGTGAAGAATGCGTGCATGTACTTTTACAGTAGCGCAATTGACGTTACTTACAGGTTGTCTTTAATACTTCAGATTTCACTTAATTCCCCCTTTTCTGAGTTTCCTTGCATCGCACAGCTTCACCAGCCGGGAAGATAGTCGAAGAGATGCTCTGACATCCACCCCTATAACTAGGCAGCTGCTATGTAGCACATGATGATCCAGGCAACTTGCCCTCCAGTTTTCACTTCTTCCCCACAACAGTGTGTTAAGATTGGGAACGCCACTATGCTGTGTTCCTTCCTTATTAATTAACTGTTGAAGTGGGTTTCTGTTAAGTGATCACTTTTTTTTTTAGTTCTGCCCACTCTCCGCAAGAGTGCAGTCGAAATTTTCTTAATTTGGGAAGCATTTGCTGCTCTGTTTAAAAATTAATGTTAATCCAAAAGAGTGAAATTACCTGTAGTATAAAAAAAAAGTTACCTACTTGAACTGGGTAAAACATTCAGAAATACAAACACAGATTTTGTCCTTCCCAACTTACATTGTGTCTGAAGAGAACATTTTGAAGTGTTCAACATTAAGGTGAAATACTCGTGGATGTTTGTCTGTCACTGGTAGTGGAAGGGGGGTGGGTGGGGAGAAGAGCAATTTAAAGTGATGAATTGAGAGTACCACACAAGAAAGGTATTGCATGACGGTTACGTTTATTGGCTTACATGATACCAATTTGCTATAAGAAACACTACAGTCAGTGAAATAAGCCCAGTTGAAAATGCTTTGTTGTCAATACATCTGTGGATTTATCTAGCAATACTACAAACTTTATGCTGTTATCAAAAATTTCCCTATTTGTAAATATATCAATTAGCATGTTTTCAAGTAAATTCTTATGCAACAGACAATCTTGCTCTGGATTGATGTTATTTTCTTTAAAAAAAAAAGTAGCAAATACTTCCCAATTGAAATTATTCCATTACCAAATGAAAATATTTGAGTTATATAAATTTGGTGTTAGCTCAGAAGACCCTTGTAGGTGGCCAACATATAGTTTTATTTTGTGATGTGTCCTCCAATTCCAACTTGATCAAAAACTGCAATTCAATTTATAGCATAAACCTCAAAATAAATGCATTTATTGCTGAAAGCATTTGGCTCCAACAGGTACCATTGCCAGGTTGGTGACATGACTTGGTGTCAAGCCATATGTGGATATTTTTGAAGACAGATTTTAGAAGTTGCTGATGCAAGCTGTACATTGCATTTTGAGTCAGGGGATTAAATCGAGGTTATCTGTGAATTTTTAACTGACAACTAAAAATGGTGGGTGTTTTGAAGCTTCCACTTGGGTGTTTTATTTGAGGTGTACGCATTATCAATAAGATCCCGTGCCAACTCCCAATGCCTTAAGCGAGCAACTGAGTGTGTGGGGTGCACTGATAACTCATTTATATTCCAGCACGGTGTTGTATCTGGAGATAGTAAAGTAGGTAAATGCAGTAATCGCAGTGATTTATTTTTTCACCTCATTGTTCTACACTGTACCTTCTGAGGTGAAATGCTTCCAGTGGTAAAGGTCAATGACTGCTGTTAGCATCACACTATCATGCTTCCCATTTTATTTTGGCTGTTGCTGTAAGAGTATTATGTGAAGTCTTTGATGGCTTCAACCTAGTACCTATCGAATGTAGGATTGCAGCACAGAAATGTCAGGGATTTTGGAACAAGCTGACCATTTTATTCAGGCTATCAGGCTGCTGATTGAGGAATTGTGGGGACTCTGCTGCAGTAGGGTGTTCTTCATTGACGTTAAAGCACATTGTTGAGGCAAATTAGAATGAACTTTTCCCTACTTCTGACCACACAATATTCTGAGCAATGTGTTTGATGTCATTTCTCAGGTTCACAAAATGAAAATGTGCTTCATTGCCCAGAACTGATTAGTTTTTAAAACTGAACTTAATGAGTTAAAGTTAGGTTGGAAAATGCATCTGGGGGTTTACTCACCCAGGACGAACTTTCTCAAAATATTCAAGCCTTTGGCTATTTATTATAGAGCACAAGGGTTTATGTTGTGTTGTAATGTAGTATTTGCTTTCTGCCACTGGAGGCCCTTTATGAGCTACAGTAAATGTTCATCATCTGAGAAAAGCACTTGCACTGCTCCTTTAATTTTACTCCTAATGTCCCAGGGAATTAAAACTGAAATTTCCTGCACACCTTGCTCACCACATAAAGCAATCTGACCTTGAAGTTTGCAACATTGAATCTGTTCTAAAATTATTTATACTTTTGAAGCTACTGTTGGCCGTACAGCCTTCTGATTTCTTGTAGTTATTTCTTCCGAACATTTTTGGAATGTTAACTTTGATGAGGATTGCTAGTATGGTTTGAAAACATTTTGACTTGATGTAGTCTCTCTTCTAAATAAGTCATCTTTCTGCCACCAAATAAAGTTGAATATAGACCGAAGAGACACCAAATGAACATCTCAAGATCATCTTGCTGAGTGTAAAAAGTTAATTTCAATCTTTTACTAATAGATGGGAATGATGGGAACCCCTAGTCCTTACGGACAGCCATATGGACAGAACACTGGTCAGACGCTGGGCGCCGGTGGACTTGGGCAGCAGATGCAGAACAAGGGTGGCTTAGGGAACAGCCTGCCTCAGTTTACAATGGACAAGAAACCTGCTGGTGGCACTGGGATGCCAAACCTGGTGAGTGCTGACGGGTTCACGTATCTTAAATTTCACACTTCCTTGTTTCCTGACTTGTCAAGTTTAATTTTAATCAACTGCAATAAGAGTAAAACATCGAAGGAAGGGAATGCCAAAATAGAAGCTTGAAAGTTTTTTTTAAAGTGTGCTTATTTTTACAGTTGGCAGCTAGGCAAGGGGCAGATTTGTGGCTGCATTTCCTGCATTGAGAGCTTCTCTGGTTATAGTTAAATGTGTTCAGAGAATACCATTAGAAGATTGGAGGATCATCTAAAATTGTCCACTTACACATACCACCATCAGACCCGTTGCAGAGTTGCACTGGTTAAAAAGCCGGCAGAGATAACTCCCCCTGTCCACGTGTAATGAACATCATTCGGGACCCTGAAAGAGGGTGAATATTTAAAAAGAAAGGGATCTTTGTACGTGCTGGTGACCTGTAGTCACTGCTGAATAATGTGTAGGGTTGTGGAGAAACTCTCACTATCAGGACTTTGACAGAAGCACGAATAAAAAAAGGTATCTACTAGAGATAAAAAAGATAGTCCTTAATAATTTGACATGCTAAATTGTGCCCGTTTCCTTTGTGGTGTCAGCCCTGGCTCAGTGGGTAGTACTCTTGCCTCTGAGTCAGAAGGTCGTGGGTTCAAGTCCCACTCCAGAGCCTTGAGCACGTAATCTTGGCTGACGGTTCAGTGCAGTGCTGAGGGAGTGCTGCACTCTTGGAGGTGCCATCACATGAGATGTTACACTGAGATCCCGGCTGCCCTTTTAGGTGGACATAAAAGGATGCCATGGCTCTATTCGAAGAAGAGCAGTGGATTCTCCCAGTGCCCTGGTCAATATTTATCCCTCAACTAACATTAGTAAATATAGATTACCTGGTCATGATCTCATTGCTGTTTGTGGGACCTTACTGTGTGCAGATTGGCTCCCACGTTTCCTACATTACAACAGCGACTACACTTTAAAAAAAAAAACCTTTATTGGCTATAAAGCGCTTTGGGACGTCCTGATATTGTGAAAGGCGCTATATAAACGCATGTTCTTTCCTTTCCAAAGCCGCAGCAGCCTTCTCCAGTGCAGCAGGGAGGAATGGGGCAGCCCCCAGGGCAGGGAATGGGTTCTGCACCCACAGCAGATCCAGAGAAACGAAAACTCATCCAGCAACAGCTAGTTCTGCTTCTGCATGCACACAAATGTCAGCGTCGGGAGCAAGCCAATGGTGAGGTACGGCCCTGCAACCTGCCACACTGCCGCACCATGAAGAATGTCCTGAATCACATGACCCACTGTCAGGCTGGCAAATCCTGTCAGGGTGAGTATGGGCTGAACTGGTAACGTGTGAATATTGGCAACAACTACTTGTCCGACATTTCAGTTGCGCAGGATTTTGTGTACTCTGTTTCAAATTATTTAGCATAGTCTTGAATTCCTTTGACATCGTTTACATTCCTCTGTAAAATGAAGTATGCATCAAACCATTTCTGTTAATTTTCTCCCATTGACACATGATGGTGCTGTGTGCTTATAGAAATTACTCTGCTCAAATTTATGAAGAACCTGTTTCTATTACAGTTAACCCATGATTACATCCTGTTAAT
This sequence comes from Squalus acanthias, assembly GCA_030390025.1. Lineage (NCBI taxonomy): Eukaryota > Metazoa > Chordata > Chondrichthyes > Squaliformes > Squalidae > Squalus > Squalus acanthias. The sequence goes on from CM059450.1 coordinate 19,147,936, forward strand.
GCCACCTGATGTACAAAAGAGTGGAATTTCTGTGGCGGTTTAGGCTGAGGTGCTAAAATCAGAGCTCCGAACTCTCTCTCAAGCTTCTTTTGAATGTGGAATTCCGACTTGGTTGTATTTACTGATGGTCTTGTTTGTCTGCCCTAATTTTTTTATTGTTGATTCTTTACAGTTGCACACTGTGCTTCATCACGTCAGATCATCTCCCACTGGAAGAATTGCACAAGGCATGACTGTCCTGTCTGTCTCCCTTTGAAAAATGCTGGGGACAAGCGTAACCAGCAATGTAAGTCTACCTGCCTTCAAAGTCTGCAAAAAGAATGATGCAAAAGATCCACTTAGGGTTAGGTTTTTTTTTTAAATATAGACTTGAACAATATAGCTATGGTTTCAAAATGTACACTTATTACCAGTAGTTTTAATTTTGTTAAATTGTTTCACAGTAGAAAAATAACTTTTATGCTTTAGGTTCGATCATATTTTTAGTTATTAATGAACAATTCTGAAGAAACTAAATGGTGCTTTTCGCCATTTTGAACAGTGCTCTAGGAACCTTGGATATAAGCTACAGGGCAAGTTGGTGGTGAGAGGATTTCATATGCCGTTGTGCACAGTAAGCCAGATAATGCTATTTTGTAAGGACAGGAGTATTACCATGTAATGCACAAGATATTCGGCTAAAGTAAAGGTGTGTTACTTCAAGACCACAAAGTCTCAATTGTTAAGTAAACGGAGCTTCCAGTCAATCAGCGTTTATTTGTTTTGTGATGGAACAGTGCAAATTGGAAATTACTTGTTGCTTTCAGGCTCCAGCTTAGGAGCAGCCAGTGTTACATGATTGGCTTTCTTATCCTTTTTGGATTGCATTTGTAACAGTGTTTTTGGGGTATTTGTGTGTATAAAACTCTCATACCATAGGTAATTTACTATATGTATGTATTCAGATTACCCACAGTGTTGCTCACAGTGATTGAAAAACACTCCATCTTATGCTGTGTTGTGTATAATATATGAAATATACTAATTTATGATTAATTTTATTGTAATTTTTATTAATTTTATGGAAGGGTTACTGGTATTTTCAGGATCACATTATGTTATTGTGTCTACATTTTTGTGGGAATTGTAAAACTGTGGCCTTAAATTTTAGTTTGCCTTTTTTCGAAGTCCAGAGAACTGCGATGCTTTATGTTTCAGGTATATAGGAGGTGTTACTGTGGAGGATGTGCTGATACAGTTTCAAAACTGTTGGGAGGGTGGTCTAAGGTGTGGAAGAGGATGTTGGTGTATAGGAATGGCAGGTGGGTGTCGGAGTATCAGGGAAGAAGGTTGGGACTATGGTGTCGGCGAACTGGAATGGTGGTGACGCGTTGGAGAGGTGGGTTGTTGGATGTGACAGTCATGGGTGGTGGGTCCTGGTGGATGGTCCAGTAGGAGAGGGTTAAAATGCTGCTTAGAAAAACGATTATAGCCAATTTGTGGTCATGGGAACTGAGTTTAGGTTTTTTTTGTAGTGTTTACTGTACTGTGTGTCTACTATTTATTAAAAATGCAGTAATTAGTATTTTAAAGTACATAAAAGTTGATTCCTGGATCATAGTCAGGAATGCAGAAATAGGGTTTTTCGCCACTAGTGGGGTGTGAGGCAGGGAGAAGTGGCGAGAGCAGGAAGGCTTCAATGTTTGGGGTGATAGTGGTGAGAGATTGTAGGACAGAGTGAGTTGGAGGAGAATGGTATATAGCAGGGTGGGTAAAGTGGTTAAGGGGAATTAAGACTTCAGCTCTTCCCCCGGTTTAGGAATTTTCAACGATTTTGTTGGAGAAGCCTGTTACTTAAAAGTATTTGACTTTTAAATAATAGATGTTTCCCCAAAGTTCTGAGAAAGCTGTTTAGGGAATGCTACTTGCACATTTTAGAAGTTGGTTCTTGGTTAGAGGCTTTTGAGGTGCTGGCCAGGCAAAGTGAACTGAGAGGAAAGCAACAGCACAATTAGAGGAGAGAACTGAAGAAAGGTTCCATGAGGCCAGGCTGGATGGGCCAAATGGAGTTTGCAACAGATAACCTCAGGAGGGCTGTTTGGGATTGTAGGCAGGATGTGTCCAAAGACTGGGGTCAAACCACGTCGGGCATGGAGCCGAGGTCAGAGCATATAAGGTTGAGAGAGAGGTGGAGCCATCATAGTCTCTGGCAGGTAGCATTATGGAGACCAGCGCCATCTCACTGGGACACGGAGCGGGAAGGACTTATTGGGAGACGAGGATTATTGCCCAGAAATTGATCTCGCTCTGTTCCCGCGGGGGTAAGCCTTCCCCGCGATGTCTCACCTCGCTTATGCTTTTTCTGATCCAGCTCGCACGAACTTGATGATCCAGACATCAGCTGTGCTGGGCTTGCGTATCCCAGCGGCGTAGTTAATTCGTGCGAGCTGTGGGATCACGTGACTCAGTTAGAGCCAATGGCAGCACACCATCTTCCATTCATAAGTCTCACAGCATGGCTGTGAGACTTATGAATCTTACACCCCCCCAAAATAACAGCTAAACCTCAATTAAATTTTAAAAAAAAACCATCACATTAATAAAATAAGTATAGTTAATTAAATTAACCATTTTAAATAAAAAATTAAATTTTTGAAAAAATTTAAAATCTTTTAAAAAGTTATAAAAATAAACTTACCTGTCTTTAAAGTCTATAAAAAAGATATACCTGCAAAAAAAAATTCAAAAAAATACTTAATTCACTACTTACCTTCTTAAAAGCGGGTCTTACTCCTCCTTTTTACATTTCCAAAATCTTCCCTACTTACCTGCGCGTCCAAAGCATGAAGTGCACAGCGTGCGCGCAGCCTGTAGCGCGCACGCGATGCACTCAGGCCCCGCCCCCTTTTCGGAAGAGCAATTGCCGGTTTTCAGCGCATGCGCAGGGCATGCAGAAAACCGGCAATTGGAGTGGGAATACGCGAGAGTATGCAGTGCGTACTCTCGCGTCCCGGGATGAATTTTCGGCCCAATAAGTTAAGTGCAACAGAGTGATGGAATTAATGCGACAGATTGTGAGAAGAGGTGACTAAATGGGAAGTTCACGCATATGCAAGCCTTCCCATATAATCTTGTGTTTAGAACTTCTGTTACGCTCCAGACATCACGTTCTGTTACAAGTGCAAGCAACCTTTTTTTTTTTAAAAGGAAACTGTGCATTTCATCCTGGAGGCTGAAATTTACTGAGCACTAAGTGACCGTACAATTACAGGAAGTATTTGAGCTCTGGCTTTAAAGGGGCAAGCCAGGGTAGCAGCTAAACATCAACACTGTGTTCTCTGAGATCCCAACCCTTGTATTAGAGTTAATGTCATCATATTTCTTCCCTCCCCTTCCCCCCCCGAAAATTCATTTGGTGGTAGGAACTTAGTCAGCTCTAGGGAAAGATGTTGTGTCTGAACTCAATTGGATTTATGTGCATCTTCTTTTCATCTTTCCACAGCATTACTAGCTGGAGCAGCTGTAGGATTAGGAAACTCATTAGGGTCAGTAGGGGTTGGACAGCAGAACACGCCAAGTTTAAACACTACCAGTCAGATCGACCCGAGCTCTATAGAGCGAGCCTATGCAGCGCTTGGCCTCACGTATCAGGGTAACCAGATGCAGCCTCAACCTCAGATGCAGAACCAGCAGTCGTCTCAATCTTCACAGGGGCACCAATCTCTGCGGTCTATGAATGCTATGGGTAGGTACAGACAAACTGCATGCAAAATGGGTACAGCTCAGATTCTCGGTGATTATCCATCTTCAAAACATGGTTGTGCTGTGCTCTAGAAATCCACATCCCATTTTGTAGATGCTTATTTAAATGATTGTCCATATAAATACAGGTACTTTACATAAAACAAGCAAAGCATTTAACTCTCTTTCAATACTTAGCTTATTAAAAGCCCACAAGAGCTGAGCATTGCTCATTTACTAGTATGTGGATTACTTTCTATCCTGATGAACAGAACTGACCATGATAATGACTATTCAGAATCATATTTTCCTTGTGTTGAGAGACAATCCAGGGCAAGTTTATAGAGATGTATTGAAGCAGTTTGAATTATTGAGACTGCTGAAATTGGATTGGCTAAAGTGCTACTCTAGTTGGTATTTGCAGTTAATATATTTAGTATAAAAAATTTAACTTGTGTATATAGTCCTGTTGACTGTAGTATTGGATGATGCAATGGGTTCCAGCTGAGAAACTGCCACGTGGGCACCAAAGATTTGTATGGGGAGTTCTGAATGGAAGACTGACAATAGGCAGACAGTTGCAGAAGCTGGTAAAGGGCATAAGGTCTTTTTTACCAATTTAGCTATGGCAATCAACTGACTGACTAATATGCATTCAAACACTTTCGGGGTAAAGTTGCAAAAGAAGTACTGCGTCTGTCCCTTTTAATAATGTGTTAATTTTGCATAATGGCACCTTTCACCATATCTTTGCACAGCACTGCTTTGTAACTGCTACATTATTAGAATGTAAGACAACAGTGGGGAATTAGTAGCTGCCTGTGAACTAATCAGATTTTCATCAACTGAGACTGTTTTAGAATTCTGCTAATGACCTCTTGTCTGGTTTTGCAGGTACCAGCCAAATGGGTGTGAATGGAAGTAATGTGGGAGTGCAGGCCCCCAACCAGCAGTCCAGCTTACTGCACGATGCTATGCTGCTGTCATCCATGACCCCACCTAAGTAAGTCTAGGATTCATTCTTGCTCCTTGTTTCTAGTTTCATGTCTTTCCTCTGCAGTTCTATGTGTAGTGTAAACATACAAGCCTAAGTTTCAATGCCAGTGTTGCTCGACAACTAAGAGGTCGCCCTTTTTTTCCTGTGGCCATGCTAAGTGTCAGGCATCGTGTATAGCCTGACTCTGAAATGAAGTCTTGTAAAAGTGTGTGGTCGTATGTGTGCCTCCTCGCTTAGTACAGGATGATTGCAAATCTGTAAGAGAACAATTAAGACCAAGAGATTGTTCTTTGCGGTCTTGCCTATTACATTTCCAACTTCTTGTATGTATTACTCACACCAACATTTGATGCTTTCAGCCCAATGCTAGGTGATGGCACCAGTGTTAGTAATCTAAATGCAGTGCCAACAGCAACGGCCCCCTCGAGTACTGGCATTCGGAAATCATGGCATGAAGACGTCACTCAGGACCTACGCAATCACCTTGTTCACAAACTGTAAGTGGTCAGCTGAATATGTGTATGTGATAGAGGACCTAGATACAGCCGTTGGGGTGATAATTTATTCATGATAGTCGTGGGGTGATTGGGATTTTTGTGACCTAATGTATACAACTTTATTTTATTTTCAAGCAGCAGTTTATTTTTCTTCCTTTTCCACCTATTTTCTCCTCTCCTGGTGATGTTTTGAGTCTTTCCTTGAGTACAGTTCCTCAACATTAACAGCGGAGATAGAAATTAATAGGTTTGATCTAATAGCCATTACGGAGACGTGGTTGCAAAGTGACCAAGGTTGGGAACTAAATATTCCAGGATACCTAACTTTTAGAAGAGATAGGCAAAATGGAAAAGGAGGAGGGATAGCCCTGATAATAAAGGATAGGATAAAGACAGTAGAGAGAAAGGATCTTAGCTCCGAAAATCAAGAATTAGAATCAGTTTGGGTGGAGCTAAGAAACAGCAAAGGGCAGAAAACATTGGTGGGAGTTGTTTATAGGCCCCCAAACAGTAGTTGTAATGTAGGGCAGAGTATAAATCGGGAAATTAGAGGCTCATGTAACAAGGGTAAAACAGTAATCATGGAGGACTTTAATTTACATATAGACTGGGCAAACCAAATTTGCAGTAATAATGTGGAGGACGAATTCATGGAATGTATACAAGATAGCTTTCTAGATCAGTATGTTGAGGAATCAACTAGGGAACAGGCTATTTTAGATCTAGTATTGTGCAATGAGAAAGGGTTAATTAATAACCTTGTAGTAAAGGGGCCTTTAGAGAAGAGTGACCATAATATGATAGAATTTCATATTAAGTTTGAAAGAGATTTAGTTAAATCCAAAACTAGGTTCTTAAAAAAGAAATCTACTTGGGTATGAGGGGCGAGTTGGCTAAGGTAGATTGGGAAACTACATTACAAGGTATGACAGTGGACGAGCAATGGCTAGCATTAAAAAAATTAATACATAATTTACAACAAATATACATTCCTTTAAGGCATAAAAACCCCACAGGAAAAGTGGTCCAACCGTGCTTATAGTGTTGCCAAAAAGAGCAGTAAGCCTGAGGATTGGGAGGATTTTATAATTCATCAAAGGAGGACCAACAAATTGATAAAGGGAAAATATGCGAGTAAACTAGCGAGAGACATAAAAACAGACTGTAAAAGCTTCTACAAGTATGTAAAAGGAAAAGATTAGTGAAAGTAAATGTGGGTCCCTTACAGGCGGAGACAGGAGAAATTATAATGGGGAATAAGGAAATGGCAGAGAAATTAAACAAATACTTTGTGTCTGTCTTCATGGAAGAAGACGCAAAAAACCTCCCAGAAATAGTGGAGAACCAAGGGTCTAGCAATAATAAGGAACTGAAAGAAATTAGTATTAGTAAAAAAAAATAGTACTGGAGAAATTAATGGGACTGAAAGCCGATAAATCCCCTGGACCTGATGGCCTACATCCTAGGGTTTTGAAAGAGGTGGCTATAGAGATAGTGGATGCATTGGTTGTCATCTTCCAAAATTCCATAGATTCTAGAACGGTTCCCGAGGATTGGCAGGTGGCAAATGTAGCCCCACTACTTAAAAAAGGAGGGAGAGAGAAAACGGAACTACAGACCAGTTAGCCTGACATCAGTAGTAGGGAAAATGCTATAATCTATTATTAAGGACGTGGTAACAGGGCACTTAAAAAATAATAATAGGATTGAGCAGAGTCAACACGGATTTATGAAAGGGAAATCATGTTTGACGAATCTGTTAGTTTTTTGAGGTTGTAACTAGCAGAATAGATATGGGGAAACCAGTGGATGTTTATTTGGATTTTCAGAAGGCATTCGATAAGGTGCCTCAAGAGGTTATTGAACCAAATTGGGGTTCATGGGCTTGGGGGTAATATCCTAGCATGGATTGAGGATTGGTTAACGGACAGAAAACACAGTAGGAATAAACGGGTCATTTTCGGGTTGGCAGGCTGTAACCAGTGGTGTACCGCAACGATCAGTGCTTGGGCCTCAGCTATTCACAATCTATATCAATGATTTGGATGAGGGGACCAAATGTAATATATCCAAGTTTGCTGATGATACAAAGCTGGGTGGGAATGTAAGTTGTGAGGAGGATGCAAGGAGGCTTCAAGGGGATATAGACAGGCTAAGTGAGTGGGCAAGAATATGGCAAATGGAATATAATGTGGAGAAATGTGAAGTTATCCACTTTGGTAGGAAAAATAGAAAAGCAGAGTATTTTTTAAATGGTGAGAGATTGGGAAATGTTGGTGTTCAGAGTGACCTGGGTGTCCTTGTACACGAATCACTGAAAGTTAACATGCAAGTACAGCAAGCAATTAAGAAAGCAAATGGTATGTTGGCCTTTATTACAAGAGGATTTGAGTATAAGAGTAAAGATGTCTTACTGCAATTATATAGGGCCTTGGTGAGACCACACCTGGCGTATTGTGTACAGTTTTGGTCTCCTTACCTAAGGTAGGATATACTTGCCATAGAGGGAGTGCAATGAAGGTTCACCAGACTGATTCCTGGGATGGGGGGATTGTCCTATGAGGAGAGATTGAGTAGATTAGGCCTATATTCTCTGGAGTTCAGAAGAATGAGAGGTGATCTCATTGAAACATACAAAATTCTTACAGGGCTTGACGGTAGATGCAGGCAGGATGTTTCCCCTGGCTGGAGAATCTAGAACCAGGGGGTCACAGTCTCCGAATAAGGGGTCGGCCATTTAGGACTGAGATTAGGAGAAATTTCTTCACTCAGAGGGTGGTGAATCTTTGGAATTCTCTACCCCAGAGGGCTGTGGAGGCACAGTCATTGAGTATATTCAAAACAGAGATCGATAGATATTTGGATATTAAGGGAATCAAGGGATATGGGGATAGTGCAGGAAAGGGGAGATGAGGTAGAAGATCAGCCATGATCTTATTGAATGGTGGAGCAGGCTCGAGGGGCTGAATGGTCTACTCCTGCTCCTATTTCTTATGTTCTTAACAAGTCAGCTTCTTGTATCTTGCCTCCAGTCATATCCTTGAAGCGTGAGCTGGACTGAGAGTATCAGCTGCTATTTGATTTTGGGGAACATCACAACCAACCCCCAACCCTGTGTTCACCCAGCGTCCACACACGTGTAACTCCAGCTGAGGTCATATGAAAATGATCAGGATCATAATTCTGGCTGATTTTTCCACTCTTAACACGTGGACACTCAGGCCAATTGTAGCACCTCCACTGACACCAAAGGTCACCTAACATCGCAGGCAGATTTCACCCCAAGACCTTCCGATCTGTACGAGTCTGCTGCATGCTGCTTTAACCAACCGAGTTGTTTAGGGAGCCATCACACATGATTTCTAATGGTTATTGCTATAGTAAAAAAACATTCATGCGAGTGATGTGTTTAAATCTCAGGAATCTCAAAAGCCATTCACAAGATGATAACCTTGGACTTGAATTTCCTCAGATTGCTTATTGATTTTTGAATTTTACGTTCATACCTCCACCTGTTTAATCGCTTTTACTATAACTGAATCTAAATGAAAATTGTGTGTTGTACAAAACTTGGCACACAGCATTGCTAGTATGACAATCCTTATATTCAGTATTGAAATTTGTGGATAAGCAGGTGAGGCAGATTTGTCATCACACTAACATCAGTCATATGTGCAAAGTCACTACACTTTTTAAAAAACAATTAATCTGCAAATTTCTCTTCACATTATGCTCACCATCTCAGATTGTGCTGCTGCAGATTTGTACCTGCACTTTTCTGTTTACTTGCTGCCTTGTTTCCATTGTAACGTGTATATCAGATTCCGTACTTAAGTAATTTCCCCTCTCCTTTAAGCCTCTCTAGCATCGCAGTGACATTACCGTTTAGTCACTTGAGTTGCTTATGAATAGGGCAAGTAATAAACTCAAGTCGGAAATGTAGTAAACAATGAGAATAGTAACAGATTTCGGGAGGGCATGGGCAGACTGGTGAAATGAGCAGACATAAGACAGGTGAAATTTAACGCAAAGTGTGAAGTGATATATTTTGGTAGGAAGAATGAGAAGAATCAATATAAACTAAATGGCACAATTTTAAAGGGGGTGCAGAAAAAGACACCTGGGGGTGTATGTACACAAATCTTTGATGGTGGCAGGACAAATTGAGAAGGCTGTTTAAAAAAGCATATAGGATCCTTTGGCTTTATTAATAGAGGCATGGAGTAGAAAAGCAAGGAAGTTATGCTAAACCTTTATAAAACACTGGTTTGGCCTCCGCTGGAGTCTTGTGTTCATTTCGGAGCACCACACTTTAGGAAGGATGTCAGGCCTCAGAGAGGGTGCAGAAGAGATTTACTAGAATGGTACCAGGGATGAGGGACTTCAGTTAAGTGGAGAGACTGGAGAAGCTGGGGTTGTTCTGCTTGGAGCAGAGAAGGTTAAGGCAGGAGATTTGATAGGTGTTCAAAATCATAAATGGTTTTGATAGAGTAAATAAGGAGAAACTGTTTCCAGCAGCAGTAGGTTCAGTAACCAGAGGGCATAGATTTAATGTGATTGGCAAAAGAGCCAAAGGCGACATGAGGAAAATAAATTTTATGCAGGAAGTTGTTATCTGGAAGGCACTGACTAAAAGGGTGGTGGAAGCACATTCAATAATGACTTTCAAAAGGGAATTGGTTAAATGCTTGAAGGGAAAAGATTTACAGGGCTGTGGGAAAAGAGCAGAGTAGCAGGTCTAACTGGATAGCTTTACCAAAGAGCCAGCACAGGCACGATGAGCCAAATGGCCTCCTCCTGTGCTGTGTCATTCTATGATTTTAAGACATCGTGCATAACCCCTTGACAAATCTTCTGAATTTTTACAATTACTGCTGTGTGCTTCACTGCCCAAGTACTGTAATTTTGTATTAAAAGTTCTGAGCAATCAGTAGACAAACCATTATTTCTCTTTGGAGACAACTTAGGTTTTTGTAAACAGAGCATTTTATCGGTTCCTATTTTTACCAGATTGCTGCTGGTCACTGGTACGTATGATCAAAAAACACAGATTTTTTTGAAAATATTGAAACCATGAGATTTATAGCTTAGAATTTTTTTAGTATTTTACTGAATGTGTTTATAACAAAAGTGAGTGACGGAACTCCTTAAAATCCACCTCTTTTGGTCGTCTTTCCTAATATATCCTTTTCTTCGATGTCCATTTTTCTCCGATTTATGCTTCTATGATGGCACCTTTTAGGATGTTTTCCTACGTTAAGGCGCTATATAAATGCACGTTATTGTTGCATGTTAATCTGTCAGATCTGATGTCTCCTCAGGCTGAATGGGTGATTTTTTTATTAAGCATTCTCACAAGTAACATGCATGTCATTAAAAATGTAATTAGAAAACTTAGAATGCAGTAGGCCACATAAAAGCAAGGTTGTTTTTATATATGATTTAATTGTCGAGAGCCATAAACATGTACAGGTATGGTAGCGAATGTTTGAGTACATGTCATAGTTCTCTTAATAGAGTATTATTTATATAGTCATTGTATATTTGAGTGTTATCGTGAGGAGCTACAGTATGTTTTTAATATTATATTCAAATTGTCCCCTTGGTGTTTAGCTTTATCATTCTGAGTATACCACAGTGCTATATAGAATTCTAGGCCTGCATTCCCTAAAATTTAGAAGAATGAAAGGTGATCTCATTGAAGCACATAAAATTCTTGCAGGGTAGATGCTGAGAGGTTGTTTCCCCGGCTGGGGAGTCTAGAACTAGGGGTCTCAGAATAAGGGGTCGGCCATTTCGGACTGAGATGTGTAGAGATTCTTCACTCGGAGGGTTGTGAATCTTTGGAATTCTCTACCCCAGAGGGCTGTGAATGCTCAGTCGTTGAGTCTATTCAAGACAGAGATCGATAGATTTTTGGATATTAAGGGAATCAAGTGAAATGGGGATAGTGTGGGAAGGTGGAGTTGAGGTAGAAGATCAGCCGTGATCATATTGAATGGTGGAGCAGGCTCGAGGGGCCGAATGGCCGACTCCTGCTCCTGTTTCTTATGTTCTTAATATGTTCTGAATATACCACAGTGCTATACAATTAATGTAATAAGGGCAATGCCACATGTTTTAAGGATTACTGAATTATTTGGATAAGTTTATCTGACCAACAAGAGGGTAGCATAACTTAGTGATATAAATTGTAAGAGTCAGGCTGGTTAAGTTTGCAGCTCTGCATTTTTAATAAGGGGCCTGCTGTTTGAGTTGAAGATTTGTACGGCAGTCTTAATTGTTTAGTTTAAAGGTTATTTTAACATTTCAGCTTGTTGAGCAATTGAATATTTTGTAACCATTGGCAGAGTTCAAGCCATATTCCCAACACCTGACCCAGCAGCATTAAAAGACAGGCGGATGGAAAACCTGGTGGCTTACGCACGAAAGGTGGAAGGAGACATGTATGAGTCTGCCAACAGCAGGGTAAGTTCTAATTCTGACCTGGGGTAAGTGGAAAAGCTGGGGTTGATCTCTTGCTTTTCACTGAGACCAAATATTAATCTCTCTGATACGTTATGATAAATGTAAAAGTAAGCATGTATATTTGATTCTGAAAAATAAACTGCTCAGAATGGTAAATACGGTTAAAGAATACAGCTACTGCCAAATAAATAGACAGACAGAGCCCACTAGCACCATTTTCAGTATTCTACCAAAAATATGCAATGATGTGGAGATGGACTGGGGTGGACAAATGTGAGAAGTTGCACAACACCAGGTTATAGTCCACTGCTTTATTTGAAATCACAAGCTTTCGGAGCGCTGCTCCTTTGTCAGGTGACGAAAGAGCAGCGCTCCGAAAGCTTGTGATTTCAAATAAAGCAGTTGGACTATAACCTGGTATTGTGTGATTTCTCACAAAAATATGCAAAGCCAAGGTAACCTATCATTTGTTTCAGCCACATGAAAGGATGCATACTGAGTGTCAAACAAACTGGCAGGAATTCTATGACCATATTTTCCATACAGTGTTAGAATGGCAGTAAGTTGAAGAAGTTACACAGCTTATAGATAAAAATGGGAAACTGGGCCATTTGGAGTTAGGTTCGGATGTCCATTGGTAGCATGCAAGGAAACAACTAATTTGCACGCTTACTTGTTCTCCATTGGAACTTTTTGCAGGATTGCAGCCCAGGTTCATTTCTTTTTCACCCACCCTGTATCACTGGGCTTCCTTTTGCTTCCATCAGATTTTCTGCTCATCTTGCATTTAAAAAAAAAAAATCAATTTTCTCTTCTCTTCTGAAAATTCAGGCAGAGTACTACCATCTGCTGGCTGAGAAGATCTACAAGATTCAGAAGGAACTGGAGGAAAAGCGTCGCACTAGGCTTCAGAAACAGGGCGTGATGCCAAACCAAAGTGGTATGTTACCTGCAGGAGCAACCCAACCCCCAAGCATGGCTCAGCTGCAGGCGGGACTCCCTCCAAGTAAGAAACTAGCTTTTTTGTTACACTTATTGGAAAATTTGTTAAAATGTGAAGTAAAAATCATGGGTAATGGAACATTTATCCATTATCAAAGTCTTTAATATGGACTCTTCCCTTCTTTGTCCCAGTATTGTAACTTGCCCATAACTAAGGAACAGTAATGGATCTTTTGGTTGAGTGTTTTATAGAGCCATGATATTCTGTCACTGGGCCAGAGAGCATGTTATTAAAATTGTATCTACGTTTGGTCATACTAATAATTCACGTCACAACTTGTTATAAGTACACCCCCTTGAAGATTCTTTTGTTCAATAAATTAACAAAATTTTTAATCTGCCAAAGCTGAAGGTCTAGTGGGTGAAGGCATCAGATTTGCTACGCCATACAGAAATTTATAATTCCCGGATTATGCTGAGTTAGCTGGTGTCAGCTGCAGCGGCAGTTGGGACGCGGCATTTTTTGGCCTTCATGACCCTGGACTAAGAGGGAAAAACAATCCGCCAGATAGTTAGCGAGTGATCCTGACTGAAAAATGAGCTTCTGTGAATGTCAGGTGAGAACTGGATAGGGTTTGCATGCAATAACCCCACAGTTGAATAGTTGGTCAGTATTCACAGTCTTGACTCGCACATAGAAGAATTGTGACTCAGATGAGGAACCAGAGGGCTGCCAATGCTGTGAAACTCTGCCTTTGAGAGGAAGGGAGAAATTAAAAATCAGAAAATGCTGGTAATGCACAGGTCAATCAGCATCTGTAAAGAGAAAAGGCAGGTTATGACATTTATGGCGTACACCTTTCATCAGAAGGGGGGGACAGACAATGAAAGAATTACGCTTGTCTAAAAAATCAAATCCGTATCAATGCTTGGGCTTATTTTTGTGTTAAATTCCCCTTTCGCAGTAATGCATAAAGAAAATTAGAACGATCTCTTGGGATTCATGTATAACTGCTAATGTTAAATGATAGTGCAAGTAATTGGGTGTATGGCCTCAGGAATTGTGCTTTTAATTAGCAGTACTTAAATGGCTAATTGAAATGGAAGCTGTCAAATTTGCACCTGATTAGCAAAGTCACTGGATGAGCCAGTGAGTGAGTGATTGTTTTTCATGCTCTGCAGATATTTGTTTTGAGTGTTTTCCTCCTCCTCCCCTCCTGAAAGTGCTGGATCTTGCAGTGGTATGGTTCTACTGGTGCTGGCAGCTTTCCAATACCTCAGCCAAGTGTGCCATTCTTTGTGTGAACCTAGGCAGTTGGCAGTCTATTTTACCATGGAAGAGGTCATCACAGCCAAGCCTTATTTTGCCTTCATCTGCCATATGCATATGCATGCACAAGCACTTCCAAGAAGGGTTGTTGGTTATCCCTCTTCCTATGTTATATAGAGGAGGAGGGGAATGAGGTTAGATTGGAGGCGCATGAGTGAGCCATCACAGAAGACACATGTTTCCTACACACAGATACTCACCACAGCACCTATTGGAGAATTCTGCCATTGCCATTTACACTTCATCTAGACTCATCTTTTGTTTCTTAACTTGACCCATTGCCATCTTCTTTTGACTTGAACCATCATCCCTTTTGTCTCTTAATCTCTCCTGCCTTCCATCCTATCACAGACCTTCCCTTTTGTTCTTTCCTCTCCTCCCCGCCTCTACACCTGCTTAAAAACCTTTTACATCTCCAACTTTTTCCAGTTCTGACGAAGGGTCATCGACCTGAAACTTCAACTCTGTTTCCCTCTCTACAGATGCTGCCTGACCTGCTGAGTATTTCCAGCATTTTCTGTTTTTATTTCAGATTTCCAGCATCTGCAGTATTTTGCTTTTGACCTATTGGAGGTAGATGGGCGGGCAGTAGTCCCGCTTGGCAGGTAGCCCATCAGTGGAAGGAGAAGCCAGCCTCGGGTGTTGGAAAATATTCCATTATATCTGCTGTAGATAATCTAAAAATATTTTCGAAATTCCTATCTTGTGATTTGTACACTCCATGTTTCACCTTCTGATACACAGTTGTGAAAAATAAGGTCCAAACACAAGTTAGTGCAGTCTGAGGAATATTTCCTTGTGTTCAGAAGGCTGCTGTAGTGCCATATTCAGGATTATGAAGCCAGAGGGTGAAAATTAGGAAAGAAAGGATTAATAGTTGATTTGCAACAATGATGCACCGGCCCTGTCCCTTGATTATGCCAGGAAAATGTCCTGATTTTGTAAAGTACTGGCATATGCACTTTGTTTAAACCTGGTCCTGTTGCGTTTCAGATGGCCCGCTTTCTGACCCGACCCTTATGCGGCCAAATGTGCCAAGCCAGATCATGAACCGGATGCAGACCCCAAGTGGTAAAACCCAACTTTCAAAATGTATTTCTTGTATAGAGGTGTACAGTGTAATCAAGTTATACTAATCACTGCTTGTAACAATCGCAAACTGTTTTCTAAACCCACAGCCTCTCTGCAATAGCATATTAATCAGTTATAGTGATCAGTGCCGTTTGGTTGCAGTCATGACTTTAGTCGCATTTCCTCAGTTGAAAGACAGGCGCCTAATTTGTAACACATAATCTGCACAGTCTAGTGTATGAATGGATAATGACATTACTAATGGTGCACTGGTTGCCCTTGTCTGGTTAACTGTAAAGAGTCCTGAAGACGACTCTTCGGCACTGATCTTTGCGCTTTTGGCCAGCGCTTTATAAACAGCTGAGCTCAGTTTGGGGTTCAGAGTAATGGATGGAACAAAATAACCATCTAAACAGCACGAGGGAGGGGAGGATGAGCAGTTATTTTATTGGCTAAGTGTCAGTGAATGCCAAGTGCCATATACATCATGAATCGAGGCACAAAAAGTACACATCAAGAAGCGCTACTTCCTGATGTATTGGGCCAATCAGTCACTATAGCAGTATTCTACTATGTGAACATATTTTTGCCATTAGTTTAAATTGAGATTCTGTTGTAGCACTCTCATGTTAATATATTACACGGCAGTGTTGTCATTAGAATTTCAGTGAAGTGTAATGTCCACTTCTATATTTGTTCTTGGGACATATTGACCATTCCTATTTTGGCCTGAGGCAACCACATAGTGTGGGACTGGAGTCACACGTAGGCCAGACCAGGTAGGGGTGGCGGGTTCTCTTCTCTGAAGGACATCAGTAAAGTTTTTTTTACGACAGTCTGGCAGTTATCGTGGTCATTTTCTGGTGCTAGCCACAAATTGCCAGATAAATTGAATTCAGTTTCGCAATTTGCCACGGTGGGATTTGAACTCTGACCTCAGATGCTGGAAAAAACACTCTGTAATATAGATCTCGTGCTTCCAAACTTGGGTTGTTTAGGCCATGTTAATCTCCAGTGCTAGAGTGAAATACTGATGGCCGCTGGATGGTGATGGCAATAGGAGAAATTTGAGATGATGAATTGAGTATCAAACAAAAAGCATATTGGCTCAACATTGAAGCATATTTTTTATGCAGATACTTTGTTTTTAGTGCATTAGTTAGTGAATCTATTTAAAATATGTAAAATTCTACTTTTGAATTCAGCCATTGTAAAGTAGTGCTGTATAGGTTTTACACATCTATGTAGAAAATTACAGAACGAGAGTCACCCAGCGTGAGTTTTGAAACCACAATCCGGATGTAAATGTCTCAGTGGCTACTACTAGAAGAGTTTATCTATTTCCATTGGTTTTGGATGATGGTTTGAAAAACTGTTTTTAAACTTTCTACTAAGATTTATTTTGCTCAATCCAGGAATGAACCAATTTTCACCGATGAGCAGCATGCAGATAACTGGTCTGGCACAGCGCTTAAACCCTCCACTACCACATCCTGGACAGATGACCCAAACAGGACCTATGAACCAGGTACAATTTGTGCCTTCTCTGTAACAAAGCTCTCAGTAAAGCATCTCAATTGAAGCAAGGTCATAAACAACCTGGTTTGGTCACAAATATTTATGTATGCACATGTCAGCCAGTTTGGTTGTTGGGTTTTGAAGCAAGAGTATGGATTGCATTGCTAGTAAATGGTGCAGCCTCAGGACCAGATAATTATCTATTTGTTATTTGACAATTTTGTTTCTAATCCATTGATATCTAGCTTGAACTGGATTTTATACAGACATAGCTTGTGACTGAAGTTTGAGTTTATGCTGTGCCAAGCATCTGCATAAGAAATGGATTAAAAATTTTAAATAACAGACTGTATTGCGGGATGGTTGCACTCTACATTATCCTGAAAAGCTTTTTTTTCTGTTTCAGTGTCAATAATGCTTTGCTTACATCTGTTACGCAAGCGTTTACACTCACCGTTAATCAAATGTACAAAATATCATTGGGACTTGAAGTTGCTCTCATTGTTGGCCTCAAAATTGAAAACCGCCCACAGAAATGAATTGCAAGTCGACCAAAACAGCCACCATATTTATTTAATTCCCCTATTTTTGGCAGATATTCTGTGACCACAGTGGCAGGCAGTTGACTTGCTGCCAACGTAATGGTGCTTATTTTGAGGGTTAGACAACTTTTTAATTGAAAGGATTTTCTCCTGTTCCACCGCCCCCTCCCCCCCTCCCAATTTTTGGGTCTGCTCGCACTGCATGCTAACCCCAGTGAAGAGGGCAAAGACATATGATCAACTCTCAGGCTTTTGTCAATCCAGTTCTGAAACTGGATGCTGGCATGGGAGGAGAGGGCTGTCCTATGATGAGAGATTGTGTAGAATGGGCCTATACTCTCTGGAGTTTAGAAGAATGAGAGGTGATCTCATTGAAACATACAAGATTCTGAAGTGGATTGACAGGCTAGATGCTGAGAGGTTGTTTCCCCTGGCTGGAGTGTCTAGAACTAGGAGGCATAGTCTCAGGATAAGGGGTCTGCCATTTAAGACTGAGATGAGGAATTTCTTCACTCAGAGGGTTGTGAATCTTTGGAATTCTCTGCCCCAGAGGGCTGTGGATGCTGAGTGTTTGAGTATATTCAAGGCTGAGATAGATAGATTTTTGGACTCTAGGGGAATCAAGGGATATGGAGATCGGGCGGGAATGTGGAGTTGAGGTCGATGATCAGCCATGATCTTATTGAATGGCAGAGCAGGCTCAAGGGGCCGTATGGCCTACTCCTGCTCCTATTTCTTATGTTCTTATGTTTTAGCATGGTGAAGCAGCCTGGCATCAGTGTGGCTGAGATCAACGGCTAGGAGCATGGAGGATCTGCCAGTTGCCATGCCCTGGCACTGAATGGCATCAGCAGACAGTTCCACTGTACTGCCCTTAATAGTCAGCATCATTTGACACAGCTTCCTAAATCTACAGAAGTATGCACATGGCTTTCCGAAATAATGACAATTTTGTGGTTGCCTTGTGCGCATTCTTACAACAATGTGTTCTCTTTGTATACAGATGGGATTAACCACTCCCCGAATGGCACAGCCTATGGCTGCTCAGCATCCTGCCCAGAATCAGTTCCTATCACCGAACCAGTTTCCCGTATCTTCTCCTGGAATGAACACTGGCAGCACCACCATGACGCAGGCCAGCAACCAGCCAGTCATGTCTCCGGTATTTAACTGTCTTTCTTCTAACTCCTTTGTGTTCAGTCTGGGCTAGTTTTTCATTTGATGATTGAACTTACGATATCGCTGTGCTGTATCAAACCACATTTGAGACCATGCCACTGATGGGATCCTAAATGGAAGCATCTTCAGGTTTAAAATAGTGGCAAGCACTGTTGGAAAAATTCCATTAAATTAACTGATGCCAAGATAGCTGCGAATGCTGGTTAAAAATCTACAATAGTTTTGTTAAGCTTGCCAGACAAAAATCAAGGGAAATGCCTCAGCAACTCTCGAATCCATATCCGATGATAGTAATGAGTTTAGTACCACGTGGAGTGCAGCACACCATCCACTGCAGCCCTTGGGTTTTCATTTTCCAAACAGACACTAGTCTGCATTTAAAGTAGTTCTAGTTTTAACCAACGGATAACAGGGAGGTTGGGGGAAGACCGATGCTCTGTTCATCACTCAGCTAGCACTTGAATCCAGCTACTGGGCTGAACGTTTCTTGATGGCAGTTGGGGACCTAAATGGAAATAAGGTGGAAGACCATGTCACAAAAACACCCATTAAGTCGTCACTAAATTGGCAGTCTCACTCAGGCCACAAGGCTGGCTAGTGTTGGAGATGCGTACCACACAGGTGCATTAGAGGTTGCTATTTCCACTTCACTGCCGTCCCGTGCTTTAAGAACAAAGTTCAGCAAAAGAACTGAAGAAAATAAAATGAATGGACCCCATCATTAACTCGTCATGGTACAGTAGTTGGATCATATGCCTGATGGCCCTGATAAAATGGTAGAGGCACAGGAAAGACTTGATGCCCAAGAGGAACCAGTCATAAAAGCTGAAGAATTTTACAAATCTGTCAATTTTTAAAATGTAACCTGTCAAGATAGGATGTTCTTACAAAGCTAATTTATAGTATGTTTGTTTATTTTTGGGTCATTATTTCAGACCCATCTACAGTCTTGATCCCAAGTGTCACATTTTTTGTCTAGTGCCAGCAGTTTCAGCTTGCATAAAGTGAAATGAATGTAGCTTTTCCTCCCCAGTTATGTGCTTTTTTTGTCAATAATTATTGATCTTGTACTTAAATTTCCATTATTTGTTACACTGACCATAAATTTGTCTCAGCCTTGGTAATTTATACTGCTTTTAGCAAAACTGAACGCTGTCACTCAGTTGCACCTAATACATGTTACAGTAAACACTGGGAGTATTATATAGCTCCCTTGTAAATTCCATTCAACCTATTTAAAAAGAATTTAAACCGGGATCTTGAGTTCATGTCACGCTACATGTAACCCCACCTGACGTAGAGTCACCCAGACTCGAGTCGTCGTTGGCTTGTTCTCTCTACACAGATGCGGCCGGACCTGCTGTGATTTCCAGCAAAAAAAGGTTTTTTGCTTTCCATACAGACCCCAGCATCTGCCACATTTGACCCCTTGTGACCCCACCTCATTGTCTTTGATGTAATGTTTTCCTGACTGACCTGTTTGAACACCATCCACACCTTTGATTGCCGTGATTATCTCTCTGCCGAGGTGTGATAAAGGGCAGTTAGAAAGATTAACTGTAATCGTCTGGCAATGTTCTCTGACTATATATGCTGTGCCTATATGCATCTCTTCACTTCACCTGACGAAGGAGCAGCGCTCCGAAAGCTTGTGATTTCAAATAAAACTGTTGGACTATAACCTGGTGTTGTGCGACTTGTCATATTTAAAAAGAGTACTATGTATTAATGGATTCTATTTACTATGTTTTCTCCTGTTAGGCTCAAAACTCCTCACTACCTGTAAACAGTTCCGCTTCCATGCAGCCAGGAGCCCAGAGTGCCCAGTTCAACTGCCCACCACCTCTTTCTCAGCCTTCACTTCATCAGAATTCCCCATCCCCTGGGCCAAGAAGCCTCACACCCACCCCTCACCAGACACCACCTAGCATTCCTCCCCAACAGCGGCAACAGACACCGTCACCAAACTCACAGCCCCAGACAATGCCTCCCCCTCCTTCTCAAGTCCAGACACCACCGCAAACGCAGCTTCCACCTCCTCCACCAGTCCCCCCACAGCCCCAGGTGACAGCTGGACAGAAGCAGCAGCGAGAGCGGGAGCAGCAGCAGCGAGAGCGGGAGCAGCAGCAACGAGAGCGGGAGCAGCAGCAGCAGCAGCCGCCACCGCCACCCCCATCAACACAGCAGCAAAATACAACCCCAACAACCCCTACACCAGCTGCACCGATACAGCCTCAACATCCTAGTACTCCAGTAAGTATATTGGCATTGAAGAGTATTTTTAATTATGAACACAGACTTCTGTGAGTGAATTCAAGAACACTTTATTCCATTAAACTCTATACAAGTTAAGCATATATTTCTTGATGCTTCTCCCAATTTTCTGTAAGTTAATTT
The DNA here is from genome assembly GCA_030390025.1 of Squalus acanthias. Taxonomy (NCBI): domain Eukaryota; kingdom Metazoa; phylum Chordata; class Chondrichthyes; order Squaliformes; family Squalidae; genus Squalus; species Squalus acanthias. Next base: position 19,168,597 of record CM059450.1, read on the forward strand.
ACCTATCTTCTGAGTGCTCAACAACATGCATTCTCTTGATTGAGTTGACTGGCAAGTGGCCTGTCTGAAGTCTTGACCTGACTGGGCAAATAGGAGGTGCACAGGGTGGGGGACTGGGTGACACCTAATAAGAGGTGCACAGGATGGGGGGGACTGGGTGGCACCTTGGGTTAGTACTTGGCTTTTCACCTCTGAGACTTTGATTCAAATCCAGCCCAGACAAACAATGTGATATTTCTCTTAGAAATTCAGGATCTAATAATTCTTTAAGATGTAATAAATCCAATAAGATTTTGCACAGTTTCAACTCCGTTCCTGGTGGGTCTGCAGAACCAAAGCTTTACCATTTTGACATTAATTGGCAATCTGACTGAAGAGAGACCAGAAGGGTCAGCCAGTATGGGTAACGGATGTGTTGCACTCGTGGTGGGATGTGGTTTTTCTGAGGTTGGGACGCGAGGCAGGTGTTGAAGCAAAGAATTGGAGCTTTGCGGTGCACTTAACGATGTCTGACCGTGAGAGTATTTGATGCTGACACTCAGTACATTAGGTGTTTTTATTCTCCAGCACTGATATCCTTCACTTTGACGAACACGGTGATTTTCGCTGCGATATCTTTTTAGAGAAGGTAACTGTTGTGGCAGTCCAGATGCGGTCAAGAAGTTGCTTGAGAAATTTCTACCTGCGCCTGCTGCTCATTGCAGTGAAATGCTGCACTACAAATGAGCTGCCCAGTAATACTGTTTTCAGCATTTTCCACAATCAGTTCTATTGGACATGTTTCAGCGGAGTGTATGAATTTGCTGCAGGCAGCCCACTCTTCATACTAATTTATGGATTTTGCACCCGTGTACCTCGGTTTTAGTCGATGTTCATATCCGGCTTTAAACATCAGCAGTGAGGGAACTGGATGCCTCAAGGTGATGGGCTAATTTATTATGATTCTTGACACGGCAAATGGTGTTGGAGAGGCATTAAGTTGAGGGGTTAGGTACAGTATGTCACTATAGCAACCCCCACCCCCAACCAAACATCCAGTTGAAAAGCAGCACTAGCAGAGTCAGAGGAACAAATTACCTGCCCATACTATGAACTAGGGAATTTGTGTTTTTATTGGGGAACTGCATTGTAAATTGCCATATTTTAAGGGTAGAATCATTTTGTAGCACAGAAATGTTAACTACTCTGGCTGAATGTTTTATACTCATTGTGGTAAACGAGTTGTAAGATCGCTCTAGAATAAGGCCCTACATTCTACTCGAGTACTCAACTGGAAACTACAACCCTGTAATTTTTAGAAATTCAATACTAGACTGTAATTTTTAGTAATTTTCTGATTACGGCCATTGTAGAGCCTTGTTATGCAGTGTATCTTAAACAGAAGCCCACTGTTGGGAATAGGAGACGACCATTCAGCCTCCATCCTGTTCTGCCATTCAGTTAGATCATGGCTGATCAGTACTTCAACTCTATTTACCCGGCTTTGCTCCACATCCCTTGCTAACCAACAAAAAAATCTATCAATCTCAGTCTTGAACATTCCAATTCACCCAGCATCCACAGCCTTTTTGCAGGAGAGAGTTCCAGATTACCACTACCCTTTTTGCACACGTGCAGGACTTTAAAAGGGCCGCACACCCAAAAAAATTAAAAGAACATTAGTCATAGAGTCATAGAGTTATACAGCACAGAAAGAGGCCCTTCGGCCCATCGTGTCCGCACCGGCCATCAAGCCCTGTCTATTCTAATCCCATTTTCCAGCACTTGGTCCATAGCCTTGTATGCTATGGCGTTTCAAGTGCTCATCTAAATGCTTCTTGAATGTTGTGAGGGTTCCTGCCTCTACCACCCTTTCAGGCAGTGAGTTCCAGATTCCAACCACCCTCTGGGTGAAAAAGTTTTTCCTCAAATCCCCTCTAAATCTCCTGCCCCTTACCTTGAAACTATGCCCCCTGGTTATTGACCCCTCTACTAAGGGGAAAAGTTCCTTTCTATCCACCCTATCTATGCCCCTCATAATTTTGTACACCTCAATCAGGTCCCCCCTCAGCCTTCTCTGCTCCAAGGAAAACAACCCCAGCCTGTCCAGTCTCTCTTCATAGCTGAAGCGCTCCAGCCCAGGTAACATCCTGGTGAATCTCCTCTGCACCCTCGTACCTCCTCCCTCTCAATACTAATTTGTTCAAGTATACCACAATCCCCCTGCCTGATTTATGCCTACATCGTCCTTCTCCATAGTGAACACAGATGCAAAATATTCATTTAAAACCTCACCTACATCTTCTGGCTCTACACACAGATTGCCACTTTGGTCCCTAATGGGCCCTACTCTTTCCCTGGTTATTCTCTTGCCCTTAATATACTTATAAAACACCTTGTGATTTTCCTTTATTTTGCCCCCCAGTGTTTTTTCATGGCCCCTCTTCGCTCTCCTAATTTCTTTTTTAAGTACCCCCCTGCACTTTCTATACTCCTCTAGGGCTTCCACTGTTTTTAGTCCTTTGTATCTGCCAAAAGCCTCCCTTTTTTTCCTTATCCATTCTTGTATATCCCTTGACATCCAGGGTTCCCTGGGCTTGTTGGTCCCACCCTTGACCTTTACGGGAACATGTTGCCGTTGTACTCTCTCTATTTCCTTTCTGAAAGACTCCCACTGCTCTGATGTGGATTTTCCTACAAGTAGCTGATCCCAGTCCACTTTGGCCAGATCCTGCCTTGTATTAAAATCGGCCTCCCCCAATTTAGAACCTTTATTTCTGGTCCATCTTTGTCCTTTTCCATGACTACCTTAAATCTCACCGAATTATGGTCACTGTCACCAAAATGCTCTCCTACTGACACTTCTACCACTTACCCGGCTACATTCCCTAGAATTAGGTCCAGTAACGCCCCCTCTCTTGTAGGACTTTCTACATGCTGGCTCAAAAAGCTCTCCTGGATGCACTTTAAGAATTCCGCACCCTCTAAGCCTTTCACACTCTGACTATCCCAGTTAATATTGGGGAAGTTGAAATCCCCTACTATTATTACCCTATTATTTCTACACTTCTCTGAAATTTGCCTACATATCTGTTCCTCTATCAACCCCAGACTGTTTGGGGGCCTATAGTACACTCCCAGCAAAGTGCTTGCCCCCTTTTTGTTTTTAAGTTCTACCCATATGGCCTCATTAGAGGAACCTGCTAAGATATCATCCCTCCTTACAGCAGTAATTGACTCCTTGATTAATATTGCTACACCCCCTCCTCTTTTACACCCCCCTCTGTCTCGCCTGAAGATTCTATACACCTGGAATATTGAGCTGCCAGTCCTGCCCCTCCCTCAACCATGTCTCTGATAGCAACAATATCATACTCCCATGTGTTCATCAACGCCTTCAATTCATCCACCTTACTCGCAAGACTCCTTGCATTAAAATAAATGCCATCCAGCCTTGCCATACTCCCTTGTGCCGTTACATATTTGCTCTGCCTTCCAGGCTGACTTGTTTTTTCCTCTATATTTGGCTGTGCATCACCCCTACTATAGCTCCACTCCGTATCCCATCCCCCTGCCAAGTTAGTTTAAACCCCCCCCAACAGTACAAGCAAACCTCCCCGCAAGGTTGTTGGTCCCATTCCGGTTCAGGTGCAACCCGTCCGACTTGTACAGGTCCCACCTTCCCCAGAAGCAGACCCAATGATCCAGGAAACTAAAGCCCTCCCTCCTGCACCAACTCTTTAGCCACGCATTCATCTGCTCTATCCTCCTATTCCTATACTCACTAGCACGTGGCACTGGGAGTAATCCAGAGATTACAAACTTTGAGGTCCTGCTTTTTATTGGTCATAACTGAGCCCATTAGTCCCTGAATCTGCACTGTACCCCCTCCAAGATCAATACATCTTTCTTGAGGCTTGGTGCCCAAAACTGAATGCAGTACTCCAGATGGGGTCTGACCAATCCTCTGTACAACTAAAGCATCACTTCCTCACTTTTTTATTCCAACGTTGACATAAAGGCCAGCATTCCAGTAGGCCTTTTTGATACTTTTTGTAGGGTAGCTTTATAGTAGAATTAGACATTTCTGTAAGTGATTTGCATTTCAGAAGTAAGAAAATACTTTTACCGTTGTACCCAGCTAAGAGAAAGCAGGCTGATTTAATAACTCTGGCTTAAGCATTTTAATGCGCACTTGTCTGTTGTGTTTTTGCCTGTGATGCTTTTCTGTTGTATGGAATGGTTGGCGGCTTTTTACTTCTTGACCTGATCGCTGTCTTTGGTATGCTTTAGCTTTCACAATCGGCAGTGAGTGCCGATGGCCGAGTATCGACCCCAGCGTCAGTCAGCAGTACAGACACAAACTCTCAGCAGCCAGCTCCTGAGGCACCAGTGTCTGATGTAAAAATGGAGGAAAAGCAAGAGGAGGAAGAAACTGAGCCAGAAACTGTGGAACCAAAGCAGGAAATCAAACAGGAGGTAAGAAGTGACATTAATTCCTTAATTTATTGAACTACATGTTGTGATTTTTTTTAAATGAGTGTTTAGAAGAATGAGAGGTGATCTCATTGAAACATACAAAATTCTTACAGAGCATGAAGGGATAGATGCAGGGAGGATGTTTCCCCTGGCTGGGGAGTCTAAAACCAGGGTTCACAGTCTCAGAATCAGGGGTCGGCTATTTAGGACTGAGATGAGGAGACATTTCTTCACTCAGAGGGTGGTGAATCTTTGGAATTCTCTACCCCAGAGGGCTGTGGAGGCTCAGTCGTTGAGGATATTCAAGTCAGAGATCGATGGATTTTTGGATTTTAAGGGAATCGAGGGATATGGGGATAGTGCAGGAAAGTGGAATTGAGGTAGAAGGTCAGCCATGATCTTATTGAATGGCGGAGCAGGCTCGAGGGGCCAAATGGCCGACTCCTGCTCTTATTTCTTTTGTTCTTAACCTCTGGTTCCCAAATTATTTTTCTTACCCAAATTATTTTTTTCCTGCTGACCTTGAACCATGCACCAACTATATCTATGGTAGCTTCCAGGCCTCCAATGCCATTCTCAGCTCATTGAGGTGCACAAGAACACTCTTAGTATCAGATCTCTCCTTTAGGTTTTCCTTCGCTCCTGTGGAGACTGCCTGGCATCCACTTATAGCTTTACCATGTCAAACTGATCTTGTGCTGCTACGCAGTGCTGCACCAGTTTTTATCATTTAAATGTGTATTTGCAAAGAGTTTCTTCTCATTGCGGGCATAATGAGATACAAGAAGCAACAAACAGCAGGTTATATGATGTAGTACTTGTTTATTTAGTATATTCGAGTGCCATCTTTAGTGTATTTTTACTTGTATATCTGTACCAAAACACTTAGTTTTCAGTTTTATATTTGTCCTTGTCTATTTATTTAACCCCAAAGTGTATAAACAATGAGATGTTGTATTTGCATTTCTAATCTAGAGTAGTTCAATCAGGTCTTGAATTGTCAGATAATTGTTTGTGAAGCTGTCGCTTTTTCAAATGTTATCACTATGAAAAATAATTTTTATACTAAATTTTCCATGTAATGTTAACCGAAATCTATGATGGACTGAATGGAGCTGAATATTAGGTGGCTGCACAAAACTGAAAGCTTAGTTAAATGTCACATTGTGTGGATTAAAGGTATTGCATGTCTGAAATTTGATATTAATTTTTGGACATCATACAGGGTGGACCTCCTGTTCCACCTGCAATTTAATTTACACAACACTAATTGATGGATTGGGTTGCTAGATTGCTGGTGGCTTGCATTGTGTTTTGTGAGAATGTTAGAAAAATGCAGTTGGCATTGCCCTCTGGGCCTTCCCTAACACCCCCCAAAAATTGTTTGGACAGGTTTTCTAATCAACCTTATTTTCGTTGCCTATTTGTAATGGTCACAAAATATGTCTTTGCTTCTGATAACTGTGAAAGTCTGTTCGAAGCTGTAGGTCACCATTTTGCATTTTCCTTATCTGGCAGTCTATTACATGCAGAGCAAATGGAGGATATACATATGTTTGGTTTATTTTACAGAAGCATTACTACATTGCAATTTATAAATACAAGTTCTTTTAATTTATCAGATGTAGAAATACTTCAGTGTTATATCATAAATCTCGTACTTTTGAATATTTCACATGTTTAACTGTGCTGGATTTTTTTTTAGTCTGCTATATGTTAGGCAATCTGTAGACACTAGTTACTTGACAGTGGAAAACGAGAACGTACTATTCAGTTTTAAAACTTTGTAAAGTTAGAGACAGGTTAGCATAGTGTGTTTTACCACATTTATGACTCCTATTTACTGTTCAATATAGTTTATAGGACTATGGTTCGGATTACTAGTTATCACAGTATAAATCTGCCTTGGTTTTTCCTTTGAGATTAGGGTTGAGGTGAATCATTGGGGTAATTGAGAGAGCTGTTCATTGTGGAATATTGGCTAGTCCCTAGAGTGTGGACAAGTCAGGATTGGTATGCATTATGGGGAGGGGAGTTAATTCCCAGCACTACAATGCCTATGGCGTGTTAGTGTGTACACGAGAAAAAAGACAAAAGTAAAAATCCTCCTCTTTTGGATGTTGTTTGTAGGTAAAGGAAGAACCCGCAACGGAAGAGTGTAAGCAGGAGCCAATGGAGGCTGATGAGAAGAAACCAGAGGTGAAAGGTGAAGCAAAAGAGGAAGAAGATAGCACAAGCTTGGCGACTCAATCATCCCCTGCGAGTGGACAGTCACGTAAGAAGAGTATGTACATGTATCTTTTCCATGTGGGGGGAGCAGACGCTAATTAAACGCTGGTCTATGCCAAAACAAGATACAGACAGATGAGGAAGGCCATCTTAGCTCATCCATCCAGAAAGACCCTGCAGCCCCCATCCCCCCCTGTCATAGCATCCAGGGTCTTCATCTCCACTACTCAACCCATAAAGCCATTCCAGAGGTTGATCACTCGGTATGAAGAACTTCCTAACATCAGTCCTAAATTTGCCTTTTATTAGTTTGTTGGATTCCCATTCAGTAGCTTGAATCCAAGCCCTGATGGACATTCAGACCTTTCTGTGTGTGTGTGTGTGTGTGTGTGTGGTTCCTGGTTGTTGGCTGCGATACTAAATGGGATGTTGCGGCAGAACACTCAACAGCTTTCCTCAGTCAACGCAGAGGAATCCAGTCTTTTGGTAAAAGGAGTGTGCGAATACAGGCACACTTTAGAATGAAAATTTGGGGGGGAATTTGCAAATTTCCAATTACAGTTGGCAAATGTAAAATTGGATACTGAAGGAGCAAATAGAGGAAAAAATTAGAAGGACATGAAGAGGAATGATGGCCATGTTGAATTGGAGCAGTAGTGCACTAGATTTGATTCTCATCCCACTGATTTGCCAGTCTTGGGCACTCTACTGCAGAGAGACATTGAGCAGAGACTAGGCGTCTCCCAACAGGGATATGGAAATTGGGGGCGGGAGAATGGAGAACATTGCCCCCATATCACTATGGTTTATCTCCCAGAAGGGAGAACTACATCAGAAGTCTAGCCGGACAAGTCACCTGTGTACGTCCTTCATCGTCAGTCCGTGAACTGGGGCTAAAATAGATGGATTTTAATATGGGCAGTTGACTTTCAAGTAATAACGTTGATCAGATCATATTTATTATGAAAAATTTTAATTTTCAAGGTGTACCAGTAGCTAACAATATAAGGGAGAACAAATGGAAGTACCAAAAAATTTAACACCCCTCAAATTTATTTGCTTCAATGGTGACTTTTAAGACTTAGGGGTCTCTACTTTTTCTTAATGTATTCATTTTTTTTTTCTTCATTCTATTTAAAGTTTTCAAGCCAGAAGAGTTGCGGCAGGCGCTAATGCCGACACTGGAAGCACTTTACCGTCAGGACCCTGAGTCACTTCCTTTCCGGCAACCTGTGGACCCTCAGCTCCTGGGTATTCCTGTAAGTACTGTGTGGGGATGTTTTGAATCGTATGTATATTATTTTTCAACACTTCTGTTGAGGATTGCAACGACAATTCATTCCACCTCCCAGCTCAGCTAAAGCAGCTGAGATAAGCAGAAATGCAATGCTCTCTGCCTTTGGAGCAAATTCTCTGTCATGCACTAGAAGTTTTGTGAAAATGTACATGCAAGGCATGGTGATTTTTTTCTTTTTGGTTGCTGATTTATGTTACCTGATTATGTCAAATTCCATTTTTTAACATGATGTTTACTGTTTTGCCATTTAATCCATCTTTCTCCTGGGAATGGAAAACCTTTGGACCTGCCTGTGATATAGAAAGGGGCACTTTTGGTTTATGGTGACTGGATAAGTCACATTCTGTTTTTATTGTCTGAGATTCTGGGATTTTTTCAGTGTTTTTGCAGGCAACATTTTGCGATATTTTCCATTTTCCTTGAAATTGCAAACCAGTGGCCTAGCTAACATTAGTAATTTAAAAAAAAACTTGTGCCAGAAGGTTGATATTTCAGTAAACTGAGAGTTCATCATAATGCACACTGTATCAATTTTTTAAATGAAACTTTCTCGTGCACCTGTATAGGATGTAGACTAAACTAAAAGCAGAAAACACAATCAGCATCTGATTTAAGATGCCTCGTTATTTTTCAGTCTTTGGTTATGACGAAGGGCGCACAACCAAAATGTCACAGCTGGTCTTTCTCTTTACAGGTGATGACCGACCTGTGCATTTCCATCAGTTTCTGTTTCTATTTCAGATATCCAGTATTTGCACTTTTCTCCTTTTAGGGTGTAGATGGACTAATTCCTTTCAGACACTTCGGCTGGGGAGGAATGCTACCACCTGTTTATCATCTACCTTTTAGAAAATATTTTCAGCAATAATGATGAGTAGCTCACCTGTTGTAACACTTTTCGATGCCTTTATTGCAAACTGAAGCTTTTTTCTTCTCCTCAAGGACTACTTTGACATAGTAAAGACGCCAATGGACTTGTCTACAATCAAGCGCAAGCTGGACACTGGCCAGTATCAGGAGCCATGGCAGTATGTGGATGACATTTGGTTGATGTTCAACAATGCCTGGCTGTATAACCGCAAGACGTCACGTGTGTATAAGTACTGTACGAAGCTGGCAGAGGTCTTCGAGCTGGAGATCGACCCTGTCATGCAAAACCTGGGATATTGCTGTGGTAGAAAGGTTAGTCTCTTGGCAATTCTTTCTCTCTAACTTTGTTTTCTATTCCCATCAGTTTTTTCCCCTCCTGTCTGAGATGCAGTTTGAAGGGCACTAGCCCTTGTTCCTCATCCAAACAGGCATTATTTGTTTGTGAGCTTGGCGGAATGTCAACAGGTTATTCAACGGGGTGGGGGGTGGTATTAGAACTGAGCACGACACTATCCGCCCCTGACATCTGCCCAATTGCACTTCCAGCGAGGTTGTTGAATACGAATCAGGATCAAATTTTCCATGGCTGATTTTTCCCTACCCCAGGGACAGAGACCAATTGTAGCAGCCCTGTCACCTCTCTGGATGAAATCAGCTAACTTAGCACAGACCTGAGATCGAACCTTCCCAGTTTGTGTAGCTCAGCTATTGAATATACTTGCTGAATCATCAGGGAAGCTGCTGTGACTATCTTTGTCCACAACTGTTTACAAACCAAACAAAGGAATGGCCTCTGGTCTCCTCTCTGATTTATTGGTAAATGGATCACACTATGGCCTACTGAACCATCCTGACTTGAAAGCTCTTGGGTTGTATCCCCATCTGGTGCAATGTGGTAGGCCTGCTGTGATTGGGCACAGGACCCTTGTGTTAGGTAGAGTATAATCAGCCTGGGTGAGGATTTAATTAAGCTCGTTTGTGATATTCTCTCCCCCCGCCCCCATATTCAAAGCAAGACTTGCATTTATATAGCGCCTTTCACCACCTCTGGATGTCCCAAAGCGCTTTGCAGTCAGTGAACCAATGAAGTATTTTTGAAGTGTAGTCACTGTTGTAATGTAGGAAACGCAGCAGCCAATTTGCACACCGTAAGATCCCACAAACAGCAATGGGATAATGACCAGATAATCTATTTTAGTGATGTTGATTGAGGGATAAATATTGGTCAAGACATTGGGGATAACTCCCCTGCTCTTCTTCGAAATAGTGCCATAGGATCTTTTACGTCCACCTGAGAGAGCAGACGGAGCCTCGGTTTAACGTCTCATCTGGAATAGCTGTCTGGCACTCACTTTTGAGGTTTACTGGTGATGGGGGTGGAGCCACTCCCATAGAATCCTACCTTAACAAAGGAGAAAATTCGAGGGGAAGAAAGAAAAACCTCTGATATATAGTTACAACTTGAAAATCTGGTCATAAATGAAGAAGCTATTTAATCACAGCTCATCTGACGAGCTCTAGCTGCTGTTGGCACTACAATTGCAGTAGCGTTGATACAGGAATTAAAATCCCCAGCTTCCTTCCCTCTCATTTTATTTCTCCATTGCCCGATAACAGATTATTTGTTTAATCCCTAAAGCAGTACATTAGCAATCTTCTCAACCAGTTGCGTTGGTAACAGGAGCAGAACAGGACTAGCCCATCAATTAGAAGCAAAAAAAGGTTCCAAGGAACATTGGGAACAGGAGTAGGGCATTCAGCTCCTCAAGCCTGTTCCGCCATTCAATTAGATCACGACTGATGTGCACCACCACTCCATTTTCCTGCCTTTGCTCCATATCCCTTGATACCTTTGCCTAACAAAAATCTATCGATCTCCATCTTGAAAGCTCCAATTGTCACAGTCTTTTGGGGGAAAGACTTCGAGACTTCTACCCTTTGTGGAAAAAGTGCTTCCTGATTTCACTCCTGAATGGCCGAGCTCTGATTTTAAGATTGTGTCCCCTTATTCTTGATTTCCCCCACCAGAGGAAATAATTTCTCCTTATCTACCCAAATCCTTTTAACATTTTAAAGACAGTGCTCAGATCACCCCTCAATCTTCTGTACTCAAGGGAATACAAGCCAAGTTTATGCCAGCTGTCTTCGTAATTTAACCGTCTAAGCCCCGGTATCATCCCAAATTAATTTTTCTCTTTTTTGTAGTATTCCATTAATAGATTCCACGCATTTGGATTGATCATCCAAACATACATAACTCTTTCTGAATGAGCAATGTCTTATCGGTCTCTAGATCAGTAAATGGATTGCATTTCATTGTACAAGAAGACCGCAATCACCCACTCATTCTTAAGAATCTCTTATCAAAAACCACAAACAGAAAAACTTTATAGCTTTCCCTAATTGAGCTTGTTACTTTTCCCAACAAGACTTTGGGAAACTTCACAACAAATTGAATTTTGTGGCATTCAAATCACTGTCCCTTGAAGACAGCAAAAGCATTCCTGAGAGAACCTTGCATCATCCAGATGTGGTTTCGCATACATGGTGGGAAATAACTGGTGCGTCCGATCCTTAAGAACAATTTTCTTCAGTCTTACTATTCTTTACAGTTTTTTCTGCGATGCTTCTTGCGTGGTTTCCTCAGGAGAGGGATAAAGCCATAGATCCATATAGGTTGTAGATGAGTTTATATTTTTCAAGTGCTATCGATGGTCTAATTCCCCCCCCCCCATAAATAATCTAGTATCTTATGTGTAAATATTGGGGAAATATCTATTCATGTAGTTATGAATGTCCTGTAGTAGTTGGAAAGACAACCTGGCCTCTCCTCATCCCTCCCTCCTCTCCCAGATGATGAGGATGCTAGGATCCATTTCCATGGGGGATATTGCCCTAGTGATTTTTACAGTGGGTGTTGCCATGCTATTCTACTATGGAGTGGGGGTGAGCATCACACCAGTCTTAATTTTGTCCCCACTTGATTTTCACATCTATATGTATTCCAGCAGGACCACAGATAACGATCAGGAAAGGAATCCTGTGGCTGTCTTTTTCAATCCCTCCCCCTTCCTTTCCTTTGGTCTTGAGAGCACTGAGGACAGTTATAGTGCCCCTACTGCCAATATCTGAAACCAGTTAACTTTGCACAAACCAGGATTGAATCTGTAATCTCCCTGCTTGCTATGGCTCAGTGCCATACTACACAATGCAATTACTCAGAGCCATTTTTACTTTAAAACCGTTTAAAGTATCTTGACCGAGATATTTGCATTAAGACTTGAGGTGATGAGCACTCATAGCTAAGGGTCTTCAGTTTAGTTTGAAGCACAATTTTGCTGTCATCTGAAGTTGCTGCATTTGACAGGCAAGTCTTGTAGCCTTTTTGACCAGAATATTACTTGGAGTACTCTGTGATGACAAAGGGAAAATAGTAAGCAAATTCAGTCTCTTCCTTTAGTTGGTCAGTTATGGAGCAGCATTTATAGCAATAAAAAAGTCCACGACCAAAGAACATTTAGTATTTCCCAACTAAAGTAAAAACATAAAAATGCAAATGATATATTGGTACAATGGTGCACTTAACTTGTGTTATTGCCATCTTCTGTTTCTCTCCTGCCCCATCAAGTCATGATTACTCTCTTCTATTTGTCATCCTCCACATCCTGCAAATGATGATGGTAAAGACAGCGTATACAGTTTGTTGGCCGTTGCTCTCAGCACTGCTTTGTGTTTGACCAGCAGGCAATCTGCTTGCCATCAGCTGAAGTGGACAGGCAGTTTTTACTTTATACTTATTGATTGAAGTTGACTGATAAAATATTAAATGTTTGACTATATTAAATTGCCTAAGGAATTAAGCAGTCACCTGAGGATATCAACACAAAACTGTAAAGGAACTAAGCAGTTTCATTCTGTTGGTGCCTTCCTCTCCTATATATAAACACTCATACCCATATTCATGGTCACTCCTTTGCTCTCTCCACTCCTGTGTCCTCCCTACTCCTGAAGTCTCCGACCACTTCCTTGTATCCCTCACAACCCATATCTCCCTACTGTTTGAATTGCACTTCCTTCTGCATTCACCCCTGTAAAAAAAATTAAAAAATCCTCCCCTCCCACAGGAACGGTAGCATAGTGGTAATGTCACTGGGCTAGTAGAAGTCACTGACCAGAAGCCTGGACTAATGATCCAGAGACGTGAGTTCAAATCCCACCATGGCAGCTGGGGAATTTAAATTCAGTTAATTAAATAAATCTGGAATAAAAAGCTAGTATCAGTAATGGTGACCATGAAACTATCAGATTGTCGTAAAAACCCATCTGGTTCACCAATGTCCTTTAGGGAAGGAGATCTGCTGTCCTTACCTGGTCTGACCTATATGTGACTCCAGACCCACAGCAATGTGGTTGACTCTTAACTGCCCTCTGAAATGGCCTAGCAAGCCACTCCGTTGTCTCACCACCACCTTCTCAAGGGCAATTAGGGATGGACAATAAATGCTGGCCTTGTCACTACCCATTTTTAAAAAAATAATTAGCTGGCAACTGCACCATCAGACCCCAACTGCTTGGCCTTTGGCCCTCCATTTACCACAATACCTCTGCAGCTGTTGGGATGTTTTCTGTGTTAAAGGCACTATATAAATGCTACTGTTGCTGCTATAAGTCCATAGTACAGAGCTGCCTTTGTATTTGGCATAGCTGACACTTATTGTTTTTAAAAAGCACAATGTTGAAAAGCAAATTATGTGTTTGTAAGATTCAGTGGCAGTTGAACAGCAGAAAGGAACAACCTTTTTCTTGGCTGTTTCGGAGTATTGTATGAGTTATAACACTTTCTTTTTGTTCCTTGTAGCTGGAATTTTCTCCGCAGACCCTCTGTTGCTATGGAAAACAGTTATGTACAATCCCTCGGGATGCTACCTATTACAGTTATCAGAACAGGTAAGATGGTGGCTTTTAGGTCAACTCTTCGAACAGTATTTCACGTTTTAAATAAGTAACTTGAATTTGATGTGCTGATTTCCACCAAACCTTGTTTACAGCCTAGTTTTGTAGTAGGTATGTGAAAATCTTGCTGTCTAGTTATGAGAATCTACACTACCCATCAAATCATCAGAACAATATTCTGTTTTTCTGGGTAATGTGTATCCCTGTTGTCTGTACTGCTGGGTTAAGCTGCTACAGAATCTGTAGTGACCCTATGCAAGTTCTCTGGTCTCGAGGGTGGGAGGAAATCAGTTTCATGTGTTTGTTTCCCTTTGAGTATTTTATGGCCTATTAGGATGCCATCAGAAGTTTTTACTACTTTTGTTGTCTAAATATAGTTGGAAAAATTACTGAAAGATGAAGCTATTCGGTGTTGTAACAGTAAAAATTAAATCCCTAGACAAGTCAGCTCATCTGAGATAGTATAAAATAGTGGAAGAACAGGTAATCTGACACACATCTGAGGAGTACCCTGTTAAGAGATTTTCAAAATAGCAACAGGTGAGTTAATGGAGCAGTGTTGTGTTGCTTGTTTACTGACCAGAGTTAGGGTTTTAAACGTATGTAGTGTGTGTATAGACTGTGTGTGTGCATGTTTGGTGCCCAGATTTATTCATACCCTCCACCAATCCAAAAAAAAAACCCAGATCCCTGGAGAACTGAAATCCAGCTGGCCATAGAAGATTGTGTGGGTCCAAGCCCCACTTGGAGATTTGAGCACGTAATCTAGACTGACACACGAGTGTAGTACTGGTGCGGTGCTGCAGTGTCAAGGGGTGATGTCCTTTGGATGAGACATTAAACAGTGGTCCTGTCTAATTGTTTAGTTGAACATTAAGGGTTGGTGTTCAAGGATAAGATCAACTGGGTTAAAGTACCTTCTTTATCTGAACATACATCTGATTATATATTCTAGTTAATAATCTGATTGTTTTATACTTTAAAACCATATAATGGACGTTTCCGCTAATGGATAATCAGGCCTATAATTGTCCGATTTAGACATTTGCTGATTTTTTTAAAAACTCATTCAATAAAATAGTGTGTTAACATGTGCTTTCCCATGCTTTGTACTCTCTGATGTCTTCACTTACCTTTCCCACTCATCGAGATATTGCAGTGCTTTTAAGAAAAAAAACATTAAAAAAAAAAACTTTATCGTGATCTGCTCTTGCCCTGGTCAATTTTTGACATGGCTGTAGATGTAATATTTCACCCAAATATGTCTGTCCTGTTTTAAACAGGTATCACTTCTGTGAGAAATGTTTCAACGAGATCCAGGGGGAGACTGTCTCCCTGGGTGATGATCCTTCACAGCCTCAAACGTGAGTATGCCCTCATTTTATTCCAGAGATTTAAAAATGGATGACCGTTTAATTTTTAAGCTGTGAAAAGTGTATTGTGTAGGCTTTCATTGCCAGTAAAATACATTCTGTATTCAACAGTTCCCTCTAGCTAAAGCTCTTGGTTTTAGATTTTCACAAAAAAAACAGATGGATTTTCAGAAAGCATTACCAAAATATCAGGGGGAAAAATGAATCCTATGTAATAAAGAACAGAATTTAGGTCTGTTATTGTGTTTGCGGTGGCGGGGGGCGCAGAATTTGAACAAAACATCAGTTTAAAATCCTCCGCCCTATGCAATCAGTCATAGTGCGTTCTATGTATTCTCGCAGTAGAAGGAATGGTTGTGTGTGCACAGCTTGGTGACTGCCTCTCGTGGTAGGTTCTACTGTGTTGCACTATTAGGCATCTTTTTGTAAATTACTTGAGGACCTGAACCTTTTGGTATTTTGACATTGTGATCACATAAAACAGTTCCATCTCTGGATGCTATCTCTTGTTTCCTGCTATAACTACAGGCTCTCATTTCTTTTAGGACTATTTCAAAGGAACAGTTCTCGAAGAAGAAGAATGATACACTGGACCCTGAAATGTGAGTGTTTCCTGCAAAGTGTTTTTTGTTCTCGGGATGCGGGTGATGTTGGCAAAGACACATTTGTTGCCGATCCCTAATTGCCTTGAGAAAGTGGTGCTGGACCATCTTCTTCTTGAGTCTCTGTAACCCTTGTGGTCGTGATGCTCCCATTCTCTTAGTAATTATTTGTTTTTCCATTTACTTTCTTCCCTCCGTTCTCTGACCAAGGCAGGTATACAAGTTTGTTTCCGGGTTTCTGCTAATATACCTGTTGAGCTGGTCTTGGGGAAAGTCAGCCCTCCCCTGTTGTACAACTAAGATAGGAAACTTTGTGTAGATTGGCAGCAGCAAATGCACTCTGGACTGCCCCTTTAGTAACGGCTTTCCATTTCCTGAATGTTGGGTACTGTTAAAGGGCACAGTAGTAAAGTCTTGTCCCGGAGGGTGGCAGAAGTGACTATTTGTTATACTCCTGCATTTCTACATACCCTTGTCTGGGAGTTGCCAGAGTGACCATGTGTGTTCAATAATGGCATAAATTTGGAGTAATGGTTTATCAATTGCCTGATAATTGCTGCAAATGCTGTCTTTACAAAATACCTTACAGGAAGCTGTTACTACCTGACTGCAGTTGGCAGACAAAAACTGTATTCCAAGCAGTGGTGGATTTTAAGTTGCATTGAATGATATATTAGAATTACTAATAATAAAGCAATTTGATAGTAAGATCTAGGGTTGCACGCTCTGAGATTGACTTTTGATTAGCTTTTGTATGTAATTGGTTTTTAATTGTTTTTAGCCGCTAAACATTCTCTGATTACAATATGTGTGACAAAAAATGAGTTCTTTGTAATAGAAAACATAAAAAGAACACTTTGCCTTTTTAAAAGCTTTAGTTGCTTCTCTTGCACTTTTTAAAAAACCATATACAAACGGGTAGGCATGTGATCCTCTAGTTTTGCTGATACCACCAGGAAAATGCCAGCGAAAACCAAGTTGATCCCTTTTGATCGCTGTGGGAAGCATATTATCCTAAAGGCGCTGTACACTGGAAACTTTTTAATTGCATTTTTTTTAAGGTGGGGTAAAGGATTGCAAAACACCTCATGTTGTCGTCTTATTGTTAACGTCATTGGTATCTGTATCTTCTCTCTGCAGTTTTGTTGAATGTACTGAATGTGGTCGGAAAATGCATCAGATCTGCGTCCTTCACCATGAACTTATTTGGCCCTCAGGGTGAGTCACATTGCACATAGAAGTAATAAGTTTAATATGAGCATGCAGAATTATCTGCACATCTGTCGTAACGGGGTTAAGAAGTAAATTATTCTGCAAGTAAAAAATAATGTCGTTGAAATTAAGGGTGAAGGGCTCCTTCAATTGAGTGAGTTACTGCAATGTATGGGTAGACTGTACAACCAAAGGAATTCTCTGGTTCGATCCCTGGTCTGTGTTGAGTTCAGCAGGGTCAGCAGCAGAGGTGTTTCAATGGTCCTAGGTTAGGGAGGGGAAATTCAGCAAGGGTTCCCACTCCTAATTATTATCCAGTGGCTCCTGCTGGGAGTCTGTGCATGTGGGCATCTGGTGAAGGTGAGATCAGCCTGGAGTGTGATACCTCCCATGGTAAAATAGCCTGATACTGTGTAGGTGCCAAAGGACCCTTCTGACGAAGGGTCATCGACCTGAAACGTTAGCTCTGTTTCTCTCTCCACAGATGCTGCCTGACCTGAGTATTTCCAGCATTTTCTGTTTTTATTTTAGATTTCCAGCATCTGCAGTATTTTGCTTTTCGGCATGAATGAAATTATAGCTTAACAAGGAGACCATGCTTTCAAGGGCAGAGATTTGGTGAAGAGGGAAAAGATGAATTTTCGGGGTGGGGGAGGGGAGGGTTGCCAGGATAATTACAGTATCTCTGAAACCCGATTCTCTCAATCTGGCTCCTGTCCAGGAATCGAAACCTAATGTTTTGGGATGCATTTTGTCGGGATGTTTTGGAGCAATCTGCCCAACATATTACAGCTTCTAGGCTAAAACATTACCCATGCACTTCATAATGCTGAAAGAAAAGTTAATGCCCATTATGGAGGACTATGGTCACAGAACCAGACTGAGACGACCAAGTTTTGTAGCGCTCTGCAATCTCGGAGGCTCATCCTTCAAGCACACTTGTTACAGAATTGTTGGCATGTCTCAAGCAAGCCCCTCTTATCTTGACGGATTTTCATCCTTTTGGTGTTGAGGTGCAACAGACTGACTAACAAAGGTGTTCGAGAGCTGTCCTAGTGTAGGCTTCTTGCATAAAACCATTTGCTGCAGAATGCACGATATCCTTTTGTGATTGCAAAGCAGGTTTCAGCCCCACTCCCCAAGGCAACTTTTTTTTTTAAGTCCAGAATCATAGAGACTACTGCAAATGATGCTAAGTTAGTTGCCTTGCCTGTTGCAAGCACCTTTATGGGCTCCTGTTAAAATATAAACGCCAATGGGTTTGGTTCCTAAAATGTTAGGAAATGCATTTCCATTTCAGAAGAACCTATCTAAGATTCACTGGCATTGTGTTTATTTTCAGTCGCATGTCCCCTTGTGGGAATTAATGGCTTTCAACTGATGTGGTGTTTGTCGAACATAGAGAAAGAATGAAACTTGCAGTACATTTGACTGCCATTTTTACTTTAAAGATCTGTTTTCTTTTGCCTCTTGCAGTTTTGTTTGTGATCCCTGTTTAAAGAAAACTGGGAAAACGAGGAAAGAAAATAAATTCTGTGCAAAAAGTAAGTACTGTGTTCTGAGTGTAAATTGGTATTGTAAAACCAACCCATTTTTCAAAGCTGTATGGAGTGCCTAGTAAAATAATTTCTCCTTTTCACACACCCCAATTTTTTTCTTTATCCTCCAAATGAGGTGTGGTTCTGTGGGTGACTGGCATCACTCCGGTACCTCACCAGTATTCAAGTCTGAGCCTACCATAGATGGTATTGGGAGGCTATTCGACTGTGCAGTCGTTGGAACTGAGCTTGGTCCTGCCCACATGTGCCTTCATGGAAGGAGGGGTTGGTCACTGGATGTCAATCAAGTGTCCTTGCTATACCACTAGCAAAAACTTGGATGTTCAAGTCAATCATATTGCTTTTGTCACGGCCCTGGCTGAGATAAGAAAACCGCACATATTAACATAAGAACATAAGAAATAGGAGCAGGAGTAGGCCAATCGGCCCTTCGAGCCTGCTCCGCCATTCAATAAGATCATGGCTGATCTGATCCTCACCTCAAATCTAAAGAACACAAGAAGTAGGAGCAGGACCCGGCCACTCAGCCCCTGGGCCCGCTATGCCACCCACAGGGCCTCGACCGATCCGAACTCAGCCTCATGTCCAATTTCCTGCCCGCTCCCCGTAACCCCTAATTCCTTTTACTTCTAGGAAACTGTCTATTTCTGTTTTAAATTTATTTAATGATGTAGCTTCCACAGCTTCCTGGGGCAGCAAATTCCACAGACCTACTACCCTCTGAGTGAAGAAGTTTCTCCTCATCTCAGTTTTGAAAGAGCAGCCCCTTATTCTAAGATTATGCCCCCTAGTTCTAGTTTCACCCATCCTTGGGAACATCCTTACCGCATCCACCCGATCAAGCCCCTTCACAATCTTATATGTTTCAATAAGATCGCCTCTCATTCTTCTGAACTCCAATGAGTAGAGTCCCAATCTACTCAACCTCTCCTCGTATGTCCACCTCCTCATCCCGGGGATTAACCGAGTGAACCTTCTTTGTACTGCCTCGAGAGCAAGTATGTCTTTTCTTAAGTATGGACACCAAAACTGTATGCAGTATTCCAGATGCGGTCTCACCAATACCTTATATAACTGTAGCAATACCTCCCTGTTTTTATAATCTATCCCCCTAGCAATAAAAGCCAACATTCCGTTGGCCTTCTTGATCACCTGCTGCACCTGCATACTAACTTTTTGATTTTCTTGCACTAGGACCCCCAGATCCCTTTGTACTGCAGTACTTCCCAGTTTCTCGCCATTAAGATAATAACTTGCTCTCTGATTTTTCCTGCCAAAGTGCATAACCTCACATTTTCCAATATTGGATTGCATCTGCCAAATCTCTGCCCACTCACCCAGCTTGTCTATATCCCCTTGTAGGTTTTTTATGTCCTCCTCACTTTCTACTTTCCCTCCCATCTTTGTATCATCTGCAAACTTTGATATGTTACACTCGGTCCCCTCCTCCAAATCGTTAATATAGATTGTAAAGAGTTGGGGACCCAGCACCGACCCCTGCGGAACACCACTGGCTACTGGTTGCCAGTCCGAGAATGAACCATTTATCCCAACTCTCTGCTTCCTGTTAGATAACCAATCCTCCACCCATGCCAGAAGATTACCCCCAATCCAGTGATTTTTTATCTTGAGCAATAATCTTTTATGTGGCACCTTGTCGAATGCCTTCTGGAAGTCCAAATACACCACGTCCATTGGTTCCCCCCTATCCACCCTGTACGTTATGTCCTCAAAGAACTCAAGCAAATTTGTCAGACATGATTTCCCCTTCATAAAGCCATGCTGACTTTGTCCTATCAAATTATGTTTATCTAAATGTTCTGTTACTGTCTCCTTAATAATAGACTCCAAAATTTTACCCACCACAGATGTTAGACTAACTGGTCTATCATTTCCAGCCTTCTGCCTACTACCCCCTTTAAATAAGGGTGTTACATTAGCAGTTTTCCAATCTGCTGGGACCTTTGCTGAGTCCAGGGAATTTTGGAAAATTATTACCAAAGCATCCACAATCCCTATTGCCACTTCCCTCAAGACCCTAGGATGTAAGCCATCAGGTCCAGGGGATTTATCCGCCCTGAGTCCCACTATTTTACTGAGTACCAATTCCTTAGTGATTTTAATCGTATTTAGCTCCTCCCCCCCACGAGCCCCCTGTTTGTCCAGTGTTGGGATATTCTTAGTGTCCTCTACCGTAAAGACTGAAACAAAATATTTGTTCAGCATCTTTGCCATCTCCATGTTTCCCACCATTAATTTCCCGGTCTCATTGGTTGAGCTTGAATCTTGCTGATGTACATGGTTCATCAGCAAACCTCATTCACCTACTGAGGGATTGGGAAAGTCAAGACTGGCCTCTTAAGAAAGAAGAAAGACAGACTTGCATTTATATAGCACCTTTCACAACCACCAGATGTCCCAAAGCGCTTTAGAATGAAGTACTTTTGAAGTGTAGTCATTGCTGTGATGTAGGAAACGCGGCAGCCAATTTGCGCACAGCAAATCCCACAAACAGCAATGTGAGAATGACCAGATAATCTGTTTTAGATGTTGATTGAGGGATCAATATTGGCCAAGACACCAGGGAGAACTCTCTTGCTCTTCTTCGAAGTAGTATCATGGGATCTTTTACATCCACCCGAGAGCAGACGGGGCCTCGGTTTAACGTCTCATCCGAAAGACGTCATCTCCGACAGTGCAGCATTCCCTCAGCACTGCACGGGAGTGTCAGCCTGGATTTTTGAGCTCAAGTCTCTGGAGTGGGACTTGAATCCACAACCTTCTGACTCAGGCGAGAGTGCTGCCCACTGAGCCATGGCTGACACTTAAAGTGAGTGTCCTTGCTATGCCACTAGCAGTAGCATACTGGTTCACAGTGCTGCTGATTTTTAATAGTTCTTGAAACTATCTTCCTGGAAGGTGATTCCCCTTGCAGTCAGACATACTGACCAAAGTCAAAGCAGAGAGGTGAAGAGAAAATTGTAGAGTGAATTATGACCAACCTGGTTGCACCTCTGGCAGCGTCTTCTAATTGGGCCCTGTTCACTGTGGAATGGGCCCCAAAGTAGGAGAAAAACATTTTGTGTCCGAATGCCTTTTCTCTTTTTAATAGAATTGTAATATTAAAATGTAGGGAGAATGCAGTGGGTGATATTTTTTTATTAAAAACTGTGTTCTCCTTTTTTTCTAGGGTTACCAACCACTAAGCTGGGTGTTTACCTGGAAACTCGTATTAACGACTTCCTCCGCAGACAGAATCATCCGGAGGCTGGCGAGTGCACTGTTCGGGTGGTGCACAGTTCAGATAAAACTGTGGAAGTCAAGCCAGGGATGAAGACTAGGTGAGAGATGTTTTCATTTTCACACTAACTTGAAGATCAAAAAGTTACCAACATAGCTGTAGGGTGCATCTTGAATACAGGTAAGCATCAACAACTTGCATTTATATAGCGCCTTTAATGTAGAAAAGCATCCCAAGGCTTCACAGAGGCATAAGGAAGAAAATGGATGCAGATCCAAGGGAGGGGCAGCCAAAAGCTTGGTCAAAGAGGTGGGGTTTAAGGAGGAGAAGGTGGAGAGGCGGTAGGGTTTAGTTCTGGGGCGTGGGGCCTTGGTGGCTGAAGGCACGGCTGCCAATAGTGGGGTGAAGGGAGTGGGCGATGCAGAAGAGGCCATTCAGAAGAGTGGGGAGTATGGGGAGTGGTTGTAGTGCTCAAGTAGGTTACAGAGATGGTGGGGGGATGAGACCATAGAGGGATTTAAACAGAAGGATGGCAGTTTTATAATTGAAGCTTTGGGAGCCAATGTTGGTTGGGGGCGACAGGGTTGACATGTACTTGGTGTGGGATAGGATGTGGGCAACAGTGTTTTGAATGAGCTGTAGTTTATGGAGGGTGAAGAATGAGACACCAGCCTGGAGAGAATTGGAATAGTTGTGTCTGAAGGTGACAACGGTATTGATGAGGCGGGTTTAATGCTAGATGGGTTGAGGTAGGGACAGAGGCAGGTGATGTTACGAAGGTGAAAATAGACAGTCTTTGTGATGGAGAAGATATGGGGTTGCAAGCTCAATTTAGGCTTAATAGGACACAGGTTGCAACCGTTCTTGTTCAGCCTGAGACAGTGGACAAGGAGGGGATGGAGTTGGTGGCAAGGCTAGAAGTATTACGGCAGGAGCCAAGGAAGATGGCTTTGGTCTTGCAGTCGACTATAGGGAGAATGAGGAGGGGATAATACACCGTGATTGCATTCACAGAGTCATTCGTGATTTTAGCTAGGACCTTACTGGTGTCATGAGGGGGCAGAACCCTGATTGGTGGGATTCAGACACAGTTGCGGGAGAGATGGGCATGGATCTGGATGGCAGCAATACATTTGTGGACTGCGGAGAGGAAAGGGAGGTAGAGATGGGGTGGTAGTTTAGACAGTGACAGAGGTTGTGGATGAATTTTTGAGGTGGGTGGTAATTCTGGTAGTTATGAAAGGATGGAAGACGGTGCCTGAGGAGAGGGGACCATTTACAATGTTGGATAACGGGGGTCAGGAAGCGAAGTTGCTTGGTCGGGAGTTTAGTAAGAATGGGGTTAAGGAACAGACGTTGGGTTTTGGACGAAATGTGTTTGGAGAGAGCATGAGGGGGAGATGGAAGAGAAATTGGAGGGAGATGGGGGTTCATGACCAGATATGGGGAGGGGTCTGGGGATGGGGATACAGAAAGTGGGAAAGCTCTAGAGGAAGCTGAAAGGTTGGTTTTTATCTTATTGTCAAATCCATGAGCTTCTTTCACTTATTAGTGGTGGGGGTGGGGTAGAGGGGTTTAAGGAGGTGGCTGTTAGTGGAGACGGGAAGCTGTGGGTTATCTGCTCTCCACGATAAGTAATGAGCGGTTTCGACAGAGTACAATGAGACCCCATGCAGCTTGATTTGGTCCAACCAGATCTGGTGATGGATAGCTAAGTCAGTTACACGCCAAATACATTCTAGTTGGCACGTCTCAAACTTGAGACGAAAGGGGGGATTGTACTCGGGGGGCGCCCAGGAGGGGACACAATGATACAAAAATAAAATACTGTGGATGCTAGAAATCTGAAATAAAACAGAAAATTCAGGAAACACTCAGCAGGTCAGGCAGTATCTGTGGAGAGAGAAACAAAGTTAACGTTCCAGGTTGAAGACCTTTCATCAGAACTGGAAAAAGTTGGCGATGTAACAGGTTTTAAGCAAGTGGAGGGGCTGGGGATGGGGAGGAAAGAACAAAAGGGAAGGTCTGTGATAGGGTGGAAAGCAATGGTGTTCTGAGGACATATGGATCTAAAGTGCAAGTGAAGGAGTGGCTGTGGAAATCA
Organism: Squalus acanthias; assembly: GCA_030390025.1. Lineage (NCBI taxonomy): Eukaryota > Metazoa > Chordata > Chondrichthyes > Squaliformes > Squalidae > Squalus > Squalus acanthias. Next base: position 19,192,495 of record CM059450.1, read on the forward strand.
ACAGCTGCAGAAGTATCATGGCAAATAGAGGGCCAAGAGCTCGACAATTGTGGGCCTGAAAGTGCAGTTGTAAGTGACTTGGTGAGGGTTTTTTTCCAGGGACAGACAGAAAGAAATGGGGATGAAGGATGTGGGGGTGCTGAGGTATATAAGGAGATAGCCTTGTTGGTGATTCAGATCACAGTAGTAGAGAGGCCCTGGGAGGTGGCAAGGTTGAGGAGAAGGCCATGAATACGGCTGGGAGAGTTTATATGGTGGGAGAGGACTGCAGGTCAGTGAATTTAGAGGAGTGAGCACAAGTGAGATGATGATGGAAAACGAGGACGAGAAGTAGTTTAATGCAGAGGCTTAGGCAGAACAGGAGGAAAAATCTGAGAAACTCGAGGTGGGACTTGGAGGGGTGATAGACAACAGGGATTTTAAAGGAGAGGTGAGTGTGGGGATGGGGGGAAAACACGATGACGTGCTGAAAGAAAAAGGTGCCCGAGGAGAGACCATGGTGACGGTTTGGGTGGTACAGGTGTTGGAAAATATAGCCAGGTGGGGAGACTTCATTAAGGTGTTGCTGCCCGGGAGCCATGTTTCAGTTAAAGCCAGGATGTCGGTAAGGTTGTGCATAGCAAGGGCCTTGTTCATGGGTGCATGGACATTCTGGCAGAAAATGAGAGCAAGATCGTTGATCCACTGGCAGAATCTAAAGCAACGGCAGTGGGTTTGGTTAGCAGGACAGGAGGAAGGTTGGTGAGGTTAGTCCCCAGTGGGCAAGAGAGGAGGATGGGCCAGTTGGGGTTACTGCTCGTAAGGAGCCAGTGACGGCTGCCTCGATAAACCCATTGGAGAATTCTGAGAAGTGCAAAGCACAGTCATGGGCTTATTCCAGGGTGATTCAAACCTGGGACAGTGGCAGGAGAGTTGGAAGGCAGAGGTGTAATTGGTTGGGATAGGGATTAGCAGGTGCGCAAAGAAAGGGGAGAAATAAAAGGCAGCGTGGCTGGTTGATTGGAAGGAGAGAAGAGCTTGAGAGTGACCAAAAGGGGGTGCGGGGTGGAAAGGAGATAAAAGTAATGGACTCGGGCCCAGAGCGACAGCCAAAATGTACACATGAATTTGGGTTACAAGACTGCAATAAGAATGTGTTGGGGCTTTTCACTGCATTTCAGTTTGCTGACTGTATTCTTTAAGGCTATTACAAAACTGAAATGACTAACCATTAACGCCTCTAGAATCCAAGTTGCAATGTGTGGATCTTTACTAAAGGTCTCTGTGTAGCAAACAAACGTCCCTAAATTACATAGAATCATGCAGCACAGAAGGAGACCATGCACTATAGCTGATCTGATAACTATACTGTGACATGACTATCATACTTTTGTCAGATTGGTTGTGACTGTGGAAGCAACATCAGCTTCTGAAGTTATTTGCCATCTGAGGGCAAGAATATTCAGTTTACCAGCAGAACCCTGACAAGTGGCAAATTATTGGGTTTTCTTCAAAAAAAAATTTTTTTATCTGAGTTAAAATACATGGGTTTTTTCTTCCCTTTTATTCATATTCACAAGTATGACTTGTATTTAAAGCACTAAAGAGAATAAAACAAATTTAACCCTGGTTTAAATGCATGGATTTATGTTGCCAAGAGTGAACTAGACCTTCAGCAGACTGGCCTATTAGTAATGCATGTGTGCCAGTGATACTTGCATTCCGGCCATCACCTGCAACTTCCCCTCCAAGTTGCACACCATCCTGACTTGGAAATATATTGCCGTTCCTTCATCGTCGCTGGGTCAAAATCCTGGAACTCCCTCCCTAACAGCACTGTCACTGGCTCCTTACGAGCAGCAACCTCAACAGCAGTACCTTCACCACACGGACTGCAGCGGTTCAAGAAGGTGGCTCACCTCCACTTTCCCGAGGGCAATTAGGGATGGGCAATAAATGCTGGCCTTGTCGGCAACGCCCACATCCCAGGAACGAATAGAAAAAAAAAAATTCAGAATATTGAAAGATTTAATATTTGAAGATAATGTAGTATATTGCCGTATCCAATTTCTACCACAGGTTCCAACTGTAACTGGGAATTATAGTGTTTCATGTAGGTTTGGAATGCCTTCCAGGTGCAAAGGTTGGAAACTGCACATCAACAGTGCAGTGTATTCTAGTCTGTTGGTGCACCCAAGTTCATCTTGCAAATTGGTTTAACGTTTACAAATGTGATATTTTAATAGTTAAATTCACTTTGTTACATATCACATCTTGAAGATGCATTCCATTGTCAAAACTTGAGAATTCAGTCAAACCATTAGTTACTTGATTTATCTCCTTTTATAGGTTTGTTGATAATGGAGAGATGGCAGAGTCGTTTCCTTATCGAACAAAAGCTTTGTTTGCCTTTGAAGAGATTGATGGTGTGGACGTATGTTTCTTCGGCATGCATGTGCAGGAGTACGGTTCAGACTGTCCTCCGCCCAATCAGAGGTGAGCCCAATCGTTGGCTAGTTATAATACTTGTGTCATTACCTTTGCACAGCAGGACGTTGTATGGTGGAAAGTGACTTGCTTAGGGTGTTGGTCAAGCCCCATCTAGTGTACTGGGAGAGAGTATAAGTCGAGACATCAAGAATTTAAGTTAATGAGCAAAGGTTAAGGAATTTGAGCTTGTTTACTTTGGGAGGAAAAAGAAAACTTGGAAGTTTATGACCAATTGAATTTTTCAAGATTTTCAAAGGAATTGACATCGATCCAGGCAAATTGTTCATAATGGCAAAGGGGGAACAGGTTTAAAAATGAGCAAGTTGGAGTGATGAGGAAAGTCAGTTGGAACTTTTTCACCCAAAGGGTAATACATTTGTGGACTTAAATTACCATGGATGGCCACTGAGGCAGACAGCATGAATGGGTTCAAGAGACAATTTGATGGGTTTCTGGAGAGAGAAGCAATTGAGGCAATGGGTGAGGGTGATCTATAGAAAAGGGACAGACATGCTGGGGCAAATGGGCTGTTTTTCTGTTTAAAAAATGATTTCTGCCTTTCTATTCCCAGTCAAACTGTATAGTTGAGAAGTGGCAGTATCTTTCTCAAAGAAGCAAGAATATTCTGGGTGTTCAAAATACGGCTGAATGCTTGACTGGAAGTTACGGTGCTTGATGGGCTGAATCATCATATTTCTACCTAGTCTGTAATTTACTTTTTGAACGACTCTTGTTTTCTTACTTGGAGCACTTGACTGTGTTGTGGCCACAGATTTCTTACGGTATTGAACACTGTGGTCTGTTCCTTTATGTTCAGTGCTTTGACTGTCAAAAAATGGTTATTACATTTAACAACCATGAAGTCGAGCTGTGAAGGCCAGCAAGAAAGGGTGCTGTAACTTTAAAATTGTGTATTTTTGCTTCTTTTGGAGATACTAAATGATTGCTTTTTCCTTTGTAGACGTGTGTATATATCATACCTCGACAGTGTACATTTTTTCCGCCCTCGATGTCTGAGAACAGCCGTCTATCATGAAATCCTGATTGGATACTTAGAATACGTAAGGAAATTAGGGTAAGTGTTCACTTTGGGGAGGCTGCTGTGATCACACTAAAACCTTCCTTCAAAATTAATCATTTTTTTTACATTAGACACTACGTTCTTCGAATTCTGGCAGTGCTTATCTTGCCTCTTGATTGTTTTCACTATGCTCTACCAGATTTTAAAATGCAATTTTTTTTCTTGTGTGAATTCATGTTAGGATTTTATTGGCAGTTCGTTTAATGAGACAGAGAACTGTGCAAAAAAAAAAATGGTATGAAAATGTGCTTTTTGTGTTCACGCAGTAAGCTTTTGACAGGTAGTGTATATTAAGTAAATGTAATGGAGATGCCGGTGTTGGACTGGGGTGGACAAATGTGAGAAGTCGCACGACACCAGGTTATAGTCCAACAGCTTTATTTGAAATCACAAGCTTTCGGAGCGGCTGCTCCTTCGTCAGGTGAAGTGAAGAGATGTATATCGGCACAGCATATATAGTCAGAGAACACAGCCAGATGATTGCAGTTAATCTTTCTAACTGCCCTTTATCACACCTCGGCAGAGAGATAATCACGGCAATCAAAGGTGTGGATGGTGTCCAAACAGGTCAGTCAGGAAAACATTACATCAAAGACAATGAGGTGGGGTCACAAGGGGTCAAATGTGGCAGATGCTGGGGTCTGTATGGAAAACAAAAGACTTTTTTTGCTGGAAGTCACAGCAGGTCCGGCCGCATCTGTGTAGAGAGAACAAGCCAACGACGACTCGAGTCTGGATGACTCTACGTCAGGTGGGGTTACATGTAGCGTGACATGAACCCAAGATCCCGGTTGAGGCCGTCCTCGTGGGTGCGGAACTTGGCTATCCGTTTCTGCTCGACGATTTTGCGTTGTCGTGTGTCTCGAAGGCCGCCTTGGAGAACGCTTACCCGAAGATCAGAGGCTGAATGTCCTTGACTGCTGAAGTGTTCCCCGACTGGGCGGGAACACTCCTGCCTGGCGATTGTTGCGCGGTGTCCGTTCATACGTTGTCGCAGTGTCTGCATGGTCTCGCCGATGTACCATGCTCCGGGGCATCCTTTCCTGCGACGTATGAGGTAGACAACGTTGGCCGAGCCACATGAGTATGTACCGTGTACCTGGTGGGTGGTGTCCTCACGTGTGATGATGGTATCTGTGTTGATGATCTGACATGTCTTGCAGAGGTTGCCGTGGCAGGGTTGTGTGGTGTCGTGGTCGCTGTTCTCCTGAAAGCTGGGTAATTTGCTGCGAACGATGGTCTGTTTGAGGTTAGGTGGCTGTTTGAAGGCGAGTAGTGGAGGCGTGGGGATGGCCTCAGCGAGGTGTTCGTCGTCATCGATGACATGTTGAAAGCTGCGAAGAACATGGCGTAGTTTCTCCGCTCCGGGGAAGTACTGGACTACGTAGGGTACTCTGTTGGTTGTGTCCCGTGTTTGTCTTCTGAGGAGGTCTATGCGATTTTTCGCTGTGGCCCGTCGGAACTGTCGATCGACGAGTCGAGCGTCATATCCCGTTCTTACGAGGGCGTCTTTCAGCGTCTGTAGGTGTCCATTGCGTTCCTCCTCGTCTGAGCAGATCCTGTGTATTCGCAGGGCTTGTCCATAGGGGATGGCTTCTTTAACGTGGTTAGGGTGGAAGCTGGAGAAGTGGAGCATCATGAGGTTGTCCGTGGGCTTGCGGTAGAGTGAAGTGCTGAGGTGTCGGTCTTTGATGGAGATTCGTGTGTCCAAGAATGAAACCGATTCTGAGGAGTAGTCCATGGTGAGTTTGATGGTGGGATGGAACTTGTTGATGTTATCGTGCAGTCTTTTCAGTGATTCTTCGCCGTGGGTCTATAGGAAGAAAATGTCGTCAATGTATCTGGTGTATAGCGTTGGTTGGAGGTCCTGTGCAGCGAAGAAGTCTTGCTTGAACTTGTGCATGAAGATGTTGGCGTATTGGGGTGCGAATTTGGTCCCCATGGCTGTTCCGTGTGTTTGGGTAAAAAACTGCTGGTCGAAGGTGAAGACATTGTGGTCAAGGATGAAGCGGATGAGTTGTAGGATGGTGTCTGGAGATTGGCTGTTGTTGGTGTTGAGTACTGAGGCTGTCGCAGCGATGCCGTCAACGTGGGGGATACTGCTGTAGAGTGCCGAGACGTCATTCGTGGCGAGGAGTGTTCCTGGTTCAACAGACCCCAGCATCTGCCACATTTGACTCCTTGTGACCCCACTCATTGTCTTTGATGTAATGTTTTCCTGACTGACCTGTTTGGACACCATCCACACCTTTGATTGCCGTGATTATCTCTCTGCCGAGGTGTGATAGAGGGCAGTTAGAAAGATTAACTGTAATCATCTGGCAGTGTTCTCTGACTATATATGCTGTGACTATATGCATCTCTTCACTTCACCTGGCGAAGGAGCAGCGCTCCGAAAGCTTGTGATTTCAAATAAAGCTGTTGGACTATAACCTGGTGTCGTGCGACTTCTCACATAAGTAAATGTAACTAGTGTTTTTTTTTTCTTGTCTCAGCATCTGATGGGTCCACTTCAAAGCATAAAATTGGGAACCTCCTGGTCAATGTTCCCTCTAATTTTTTTTTGGGTGCGCGGCCAATTCAAATTTCCGCGCATGCGCGGTTTTTCCATTGAGAAACCGGCAAGCAGCCTGTGCGGGAGTTTTAGGCGACCGCGCAGCTAAACGGGAACATTGCGCCTGGTTGCTTTCCTGAAAGAGGGAGTGGCCAAGTGCAAGTGCCCAGCTTCCAAACCCTTCCACATCCAACTGTTGAAATGACAACTTTGAAATACATGAGAGTGCATGTGTCTTTTTTGCTGCATCTCCCCTATGAGGAGAAACCGACCTCTGTTGGAAAGGTTTCCATCCTACAGCCTCAGCCTGTATTTTTGTGTGCATCTGTGCAAAAGATTCTAATCTGGCTTTGTACTTATTCTTGTATTTTAATTCCCATCCCAGATACACAGCGGGACACATTTGGGCCTGTCCTCCAAGTGAAGGTGATGATTATATTTTTCACTGCCATCCACTGGACCAGAAAATCCCTAAGCCCAAAAGACTGCAGGAGTGGTACAAGAAGATGTTGGACAAGGCAGTGACAGAGCGAATAATTCATGATTATAAGGTATTGTGCATGGCCTTCACTATCATTCCAATACTAAGATCCAGTTGTCTTATTGAGATGCACACCATTTCTAACTACAACAACAACAACTTGCGTTTATATAAAGCACCATTAAAGTAGAAAAATGCCCCATGGCTCTGTAGCGTCATAAGGGGGAGAAAAATGGACGCCAAGCCAAAGAAGAAGATATAGGAGGGGTGGGTAAAAGCTTTAGTCAAAGAGGTGGGTCTTAACCGGAGAGAGGTGGAAGGTTTTAGGGAGGGAATTCCATAGATTGAAGCTTGGGTGGCTTACGGCAAGGCCACTAATAGTGGTGTGCACAAAAGGGGGAATGCATAAGGCACCATAGTCAGAGGAAGGAAGAGTTCAAGGGATATTGTAGTGCTGGAGGAGAAATAGGGAGGGGTAAAACCATGGCGGGATTTGAACACAGATGAGAATTCTAAATGTAAGGTTTTAGAGAACTTGGTGCTAGTGTAGGTCAGCACGGTCAGGCTGATTGGAGATGTGGGATAGGATACAGGCAGCAGAGATTTGGATGAGCTGTAGTTTACAGAGGGTAATGAGTTGGAGGCTGGCCCTGAGAGCATTGGAGTAGGTGAAGCTAGGTGACAGCAGCATGGATTAGGGTTTAGTCAGCAGCTAGGCTGAGTCAGAGGTGGGTGATACAGAGATGAAAGTAGCAGACCTATTAATGGAGAGGAAATGGGGTCAGAAGGGTAGAATGGGACACTGAGGTTGTGAACAACCTGGCTCAGCCTGAGACAGTGTCCTGAGAGGGAGGTGGAGTAAGTGGTGAGCATACGCAGTTTGTGATGGGGGCCAAAGATGATTGCTTCAGTCTTCCCATTATTCAGCTACAGAAATTATGGCTCATCCAAGACTGCGTGTCCGACAAGCGGCCTGATAACACAGAGACAGTGGAGGAGTTGAGAGAGGTGGTGGAGAGGTAGAGCTGTATGTTGTCAGCATACATTTGAAACCTGACCCCATGTCTGATAATGATGTTGCTAAGAGGAAGATAAAGAGGGAACCAAGGATAAATCTCTGGGCAACTCTGAGTACGAAGCGAAGCCATTGGTAGTGATGCTTTGAGCACGATTAGACAGGTGAAAGTGGAACCAAGATGGGCAGTGGCGGGGAGATGGTGGAGGAGAATGGTGTAGTCAACTGCGGTCAAAGGTTACAGAGAGGTCCAGGAGGGATAATGCACCAAGGTCGCAGGCACAGAGAATGTTAATGATTTTGCGTAGGACTGCTTCAGTGAAATGGGAGAGATTCAAACGCAGGTTACAGGAAAGATGGGTATGGACCTGGGAGATGACAACTTGTTCTAGGACTTTAGAGAGGAAAGGAGATGGGACCGTAGTTTGCAAGCGCAGGGAGGTTGAGGGAATTTATTTTGAGTAATTGGGTGATCATGGCAATTTTGAAAAGGACGACAGTGCCTGCGTGGAGGAAATCAAAGTGTCAGCTGGCATATGGGGGAAGTTGGGTAGTCAGGGCTTCAGTAGAAATGGAACTGAGGGAGCAGGAAGTGTGTCTCATTGATGAGATGAGATTGGAGAAGCTAGAGAGATTGGGGATCAGGACTAGAGCAATGTTCCCTCTAATTTTTATTTGTACTGAGCAGGCCACGAACTCCTGAGTGTGAATTTTTTGTCCATGGGCTAATTTTATAACAACAACAACTTTCATTCACCTGAGCCAAATGGACAGCCAAGGGATCGAGTCTGGGATTGTTTAAACTGTGTCCTAGCAATCGTGCGCACCCTGAGCAAATTTGTGACTGCTAGGGAAGGATTCAAAGACATTCACAGACACTGCTGCATGCTGCTGTTCTGCCTTGATACAACTGCCACTCGAGTCTTTGGCTCAATTCTCTCTGAACTGCACCACAAAGCAACGTATTGAATCCCATAGAATAGTACAGCACAGGAGGCCGCCAATTGACCAATCGAGACTGTGCCTTCCCACTCGAAGAACGATCTAGTTAGTCCCACTCCCCCCGCTCTTTCCCCATATCCCTGCAATTTTTTCTCCTTCAAGTATTTATCCAACTTCCTTTTGAAGGCTACTATTGAATCTATATCCACCACCCTATCAGGCAGGGCATTCCAAATCCTAACCACTCGTTGCGTAAAAATGTTGCCTCTGGTTCTTTTGCCAATCACCTTAAATCTGTGCCCTCTGGTTATTGACCCTTCAGCCATTGGAAACAGTTTCTCTTTATTTACTCTGTCTAAATCCTCATGATTTTAAACACCTTTATCAAATCTCTTTTTAGCCTTCTCTGCTCCAAGGAGAACAACCCAGCTTCTCTAGTCTCTCCACTTATTATTCTGCATGCAACTTAAATATTATATTTGTGATTAGACCTGGCAATGCACTGTTAATTTTTCTCCCTTAATACATAAAGTTCACTCACTCTTTTTAGTGTCGGTGAGCGGAAAGACCCTTTCAGTCCAGCTGGCAGCCCTGAAGTTCAAAAAAATACAATACTGTTCTGTTAAGTCCTGATGTTTCAAGCCTCAGGATTTCTAACAACTGATTTTTGGTCAGGGTGGGGAGGAAGGAGAAGGCTGCATTGAATGATCCCAAAGACTGGGGATGGAAAACTGTGCCATGGTGGGGGGCAGGAGTTGTTCCCTGACAGGGGTAAGGAATTATTAGAAAGGTGGAGGGTTTTGTTTTCAATAAGGATTTGGGATATGTTATCTTCAGACTGTTTGCCACACGATCCTATGGTAGAGAAGCTCTGCTGGAAATTACATCCCAAAATGAGCACAGAAACTCAAATTCAAGTAACAAACCTAGCACGGGATGTCAGAAAATCCCACACTCAAAATGAACAGGTTCACTTGATTTTCTACCCGAGACCATCAGACCTCAAGACCCTTTCCCATAATTAGAGGTAAAATCTCAACTTCAATGTTACAAAAGCATACATTATCTGTTTTATGGAGGGAGCACTTAAGATATGAAGCCTATAGAACTCGGTTACCGGGGACATTGCACAACTCTGCGATTTTGGAGCACGATGAACTTCTAGACCAATGAGTTCACAAACTCTCCCGTGCTACCTGCAAGTGTTCAATGGTGCAATCCGTGCTTGTCGATTAACGTTCTACTCAAAAGCAGTTTCTAAAACTCATAGGGAGCACCACAGTCATGGCAAATACTTTACACAAGCCACGCAAAGTCTTGCAGGATTAAAATAGATTTTACACCATTAATAGAAAACTATTATAAGTTGCACACTTCTAAAATGATTTGTGGACTACACAACGCTTGGCTTTGTTAACATTAAAGCTGTCGATTGAGATATTTTACACTGTTGAACATTACTCCCACTGCTTGGAGCAACAGGCGGTTTAACACTAAATTAACTGGTGCACTTAATGGCTTTGATCTTGTGGCGGGGATGTCCCAATGCAGCTATTACAGAAAACTGCAAAAAAAAAAGTTACTTTTTTTTGGAGGAGCAACCTGAGACTTACTGAGAGAGAGGGGGGTGGGGGGCGGAAGAGATGGAGAGGAGAGAGGCAAGTTTCACATTCTCACCACTTTTTCTAAAATGACACTATAGAATGAAAGAAAGACTTGCATTTATATACAGGAAACTCTTTGGTATCCGGCACTGACGGGACCGAGATGGTGCCAGTTGATTAAAAATTCCGGATAACGGAGAGGTATATCTACCGAGGCTATTTTTAACCAACAAAAATAAAAAAAATCAAGAAATGTGCAGTATAATTGGGTACTCCCCTACAGAATGTTGTGTTAAATGGATGGTGGAAGATGCTTGATTAAGCACAGTAATGCCAGTTGCGGGTAATCCATTACTCTTTAATTACTTAACAGTAAAACAAAACTTATAAACGACTGTATACTGTAGTTTTCAGAGTATGAATTCTGCCGGTTATTAGAGAATTCCGGATATTTAGGTGCCGTTTAAACGAGAGTTTCCTGTAGCGCCTTTCACGACCACCGGACATCTCAAAGCGCGTTACAGCCATTGAAGTACTTTTTTTGAAGTGGAGTCACTGTTGTAATGTGGGAAACGCGGCAGCCAGTTTGTGCACGGCAAGGTCCCACAAACAGCAATGTGATAATGACCAGATAATCTGTGGTTTTTTTGTTGGGTTGGTTGAGGGATAAATATTGGCCAGGACACCGGGGATAACTCCACTGCTCTTCGAAATAGTGCCACGGGATCTTTTACGTCCACCTGAGAGAGCAGACGGGGCCTCGGTTTAACGTCTCATCTGACAGTGCAGCACTCTTTCAGCACTGCACTGGAGTGTCAGCCTAGCTTTATGTGCTCAAGTCCCTGGAGTGGGACTTGAACCCACAACCTTCTGACTCTGAGGCGAGTGTGCTACCCACTGAGCCACAGCTGACACATATAGGGAAAATACAGGGAAAAATCCATCATGACATCTCTGCAAATACAATTTTTTTTTAAATGTGCACAACGCACCTCAACAATGTATCCCCACAAAATGAGCATTGTTTAGATTTTAAGTTTGGCCCCTGAACCAAAAGCTTCCAAAATACTCCCAGCTGATCCGACCTGTCAGTCCCCTTACTATGCACCGCCCATCGCAGATCCCATTGGCTACCCTTCAATACCGGCCTGCACTCGATTGGCTGGTGTGGCTGTCAATCACCCGCGGCATAAAGTTCGCCGTTAAAATCCACTTGTACTGTTTCACAGAGCAGCTGCTGGCGTTTGAAACTATGACTGAAGTGAGACTGCTTGGTGATATTCAACACAAATCACCGCCACTGTTGCATTTTAATGCATTTTCTTACCAACCCGCTGCCCGACTATTTAAAAAATCATGTATTTATTTTTTTAAACTTTTTGGGAATGTGGCATTTTATAAACAATCCTTTCACCTCACTGCAAAAATCTGTATTCTATTGAAACCCTCCAACATTTAAATCAGGCGAAAATTGATGGAGTTTTAAAATCTGCTATTGAGAGCTGGGTTTGCATTGGAGGAACAGCCTGAGACTTACTATCGGCATTTGTGCCCAAGCGGCTGCTGTCTGGGCAGCAGTGTTCTCACTGGCAGGCCTCAGTAAAAACTTCTGGCTTTTCCCTCGCTTCCTTCAGTCTGCATTTCTTGCATTTGCACAAAGAGCCATTTGCTCTGAACCCATGCTTAGAGCACACAGCACTCCTACCCGGCCATGACCCAGAGCGTGGTCTCCTCCAATCCACACGCTGACGGCACGACGTGACAGCCAATCAGATGAAACTTCACCTGCCCCGCCCCCAGCGGCACTTTATCCTGAGCTCTCTGCAGCTGCTCGTGCTCTGGCCGTTGGGCCACACCCGCACCAGCTCTCCACTGTGCGTGGCCTGGGAATTTGAGTGCGCGGGACCTAACAGGTCTCTGTGCGGCCGCGCACCTTGGAGGGAGCATTGGACTGGAGTAGGGTAGGGACTAGGTGTCAATTTGGCTTGATGGGCAAAAGGAAGCAACAGAGGCTGCTGAACTGATGGTCTATATCTTGGTCACAAAGAAATCCGTGAGCTCCTTGTACTTGTTAGAGGTGAGGTGAGAAGGGTTTAAGAAGCCAGTTGGTGGAGACAAGGAGCCTATGGTTATTTGTGCTGCCCAGGATGATTGTAGGGTACTGGCTGTTTTGGCAGAGGAGAGCAAGGCCCTGTTGTGGTCCAAACCAATCAAGCAATTGATTGCGACGCCAATTGTGCACCAAGTGCACTCGGTGTGTACTCCTTGGGCTTGAGGGAGCGAAGATGAGGGCTGTGCCGGGATAGGAAACGGTGAAGGTTTTTCTGGGGGTGATTGCATCCAAGGTGCAGATGAGGGAGTGATTGAGGAAATCATCAGTTGCAGATGTAGAATAACTAGAGCAAGCCACTTAATGAAATAAATTTCCCTTAATTCAGCACCCAGTGCACACCAGGATAGATGTGATGGTGATGGCCAGTGCTGAATGTCTTTTTGTTAATGATTTGTTTACAGAATTGTATTTTTAGTCCCGTTTTCTGTCACTGTAGTGCAACTAGTGGGCCTGGTGTAGCAGCTCACCTCAGTTGCATACTGTTAAAATTACACATAATTAAGTAATTTAAAATATAATTTCTTTAAAATTACACATAATTAAGTAATTTAAAATATTTCTTTATAACCGCTAAATAGAATTAGGTGGAAGCTACAGCACAGATACCGGCCGACGGTATTTATACCCCACACGGGCCTCCTCCCGCTCTAGATGTCAGCCTTGGATCAGTGGTAATACTGTCGTCTCGGCGCCAGACAGTTGTGGGTCCAATCCTCAGACCAGAGAGGATTGCGGCACTGTCGGAGGTACCGTCGTTCGGATGCGGCCCTCTGGGGAAGACATGCAGAGCCTCCCTCAGATGAAATTGGAAACTCACCATGTGGGAATGACTGGTTACTCGCAGAAGATTGAACAATTTTAAAATGAATGTCTGGCGATTGTGATGCCGTTGTACTAGAAGTTATTGTGATACAATTTGCATCCTTATATGCATCGCAGAATAGGTAGTCATGTGATCTCATTGAACAGTATAATGAGCGATAGATGCATTCATCATGTGCTTCTCCCTTGCAGGATATATTTAAGCAGGCAACAGAGGACAGATTGACTAGCGCAAAGGAGTTGCCGTATTTTGAAGGTGACTTCTGGCCGAATGTGTTGGAAGAAAGCATCAAAGAGCTGGAGCAGGAAGAAGAGGAACGTAAGAGAGAGGAAAACAACACCTCTAGTGAGAGCACTGATGTAAGTCACCAGATATGGCCATTATCTTGAGGTTATGTACTATCTTATTTATTATCTTAATGGCAAGAAACTGGAGAGTACTGAAGTGCAAAGGGATCTGGGGGTCCTGGTGCACGAAACTCAAAAGGTTAGTATGCAGGTGCAGCAAGTGATTAAGAAGGCAAATGGAATGTTGGCTTTCATTGCTAGGGGGATAGAATATAAAAATAGGGAGGTATTGCTTCAGTTGTACAAGGTATTGGTGAGACCGCACCTGGAATACTGCATACAGTTTTGGTGTCCTTACTTAAGGAAAGGCATCCTTGCTCTCGAGGCAGTGCAAAAAAGGTTCACTCGGTTAATCCCGGGGATGAGGGGGTGGTCATATGAGGAGAGGTTGGGTAGATTGGGACTCTACTCATTGGAGTTCAGAAGAATGAGAGGCGATCTTATTGAAACATATAAGATTGTGAAGGGGTTGGATCGGGTGGATGCGGGGAGGATGTTCCCGATGACGGGTGAGACGAGAACTAGGGGACATAGTCTTAGAATAAGGGGCTGCTCTTTCAAAACTGAGATGAGGAGGAACTACTTCACTCAGAGGGTGGTAGGTCCATGGAATATGCTGCCACAAAAAGCTGTAGAAGCTACAACATTAATTAAATTTAAAACAGAAATAGACAGTTTCCTAGAAGTAAAGGGCATTAAGGGTTACGGGGAGCGGGCAGGAATTTGGACATGAGTCTAGGTTCGGATCGGTCATGGCCCTGTGGGTAGTGGAGCGGGCCCAGGGACTGTGTAGCCTGATTCTGCTCCTATTTCGTGTGTGCAATTCTGTTAGATGCAGGAGATGGTTCTGTGATAGATAGTAGATTGGCGGTTAGGATCAGATCAGCCATGATCTTATTGAATGGCGGAGCAGGCTCGAGGGGCCGATTGGCCTACTCCTGCTCCTATTTCTTATGTTCTTATCTATCAAAATGGAGATTCACCAGATGAAGAGACCCCTACAGATGCTGTGTGCCATATCTAAATTCTAGAAATAGTTTTAACTTTTGGAAACTGGACAGTGTTCACCTTCCGCCAAATCACTGACATCTGTCAGCCATTTGGTACACTAGATTGAAAGAGACAGCCCTCAGAATAATCCCTGCAAATGGTGACGCTGAATTCTCTCAGGAGCTTTCCAGCTTTCCTTTTACTTGCTGTAAGAAATGGCGATGCTTCAGTAATTTTTTCTGCCATGTTAGACTTACTTTCTCTCTACCTGCTGGTTTCCCTTTTGTGTTTTTTTTTATAAATGGTGCATGTTACTGCATCATACCTAAATAATTTGAACTTAAACACCTATTTTGTTACTCAGTAACTTAAAAATAGAACGGCTTTTCTTCAAACTTTGTTTCCTTTCTGCGTTAGATGAGCTGTAAAGTATGACTGTGTTTATCTACACATTAACACTGGCGGTTATCTTTAAGGTTGTTTCGTTTGAATTTTCTGTCATTAAGGTGAGGGATACTAATTCTGGGGAATGGGGCACTTTCTATTTCGGACACTCACTGTCTGCATCAAGCATACAACACTGCTACCCTCAACAATGTATCTAATCCCCACTTTTATATTTTCCTATTTGGTGGCGCCAAAGAGCTTATTATTTGCCTGAACTGGTTGCCAAACTTAGTTGTCTTTTGAGGGGGAGCAAAGGCAAGCAAGAAAGATAATTCTCTATATCAGGTGTTTCATTTACGTGAAGGTCAACAAAGTTTGGTTTGTTGTCTTTGGAAGAGAAGAGACCAAATTAAGTTATTTAGATTGTGAAAAGAATTGAAAAGAGTTCGAGACAATTGGATGTATTTCTGGAAAGAGAGGGGCTTGTGAATATGGCGAAAGGGCAGGTAGGTGAAGTTAATTACATGAAAAAGCAACATGATTGTTGGGCAAAATTACTTTTTCCCACTCTTAAATTCTTGTTTAAAAAAAAAACCCCGCAGAAAATGTTGCCAAGTACCCAGCAGGTTAGTTGTTCGAGTAATCCCATCCAAAGCAGGTGCAGTGCATTTCCAACATTTTTGCCTTTTATTTTAGTGCAGCTTTTTCTAATCGCTGGTTTACTTTCCTGTTTGAGGATACATGTTAAGATTATGTGTCGTCATCTTGTCTGCTTTTTATTTTCCTGGTCCTCTTGGTGTTCCTATACCATTAGTTGAGAGGGCAAACAGGTCATTTGCTACTGGGCCCTGTCAATGCCTTTGAGCTATCTTATCTAACTCAAATAGCCTGTCCACGTGGATTGAATCGAATCCTTTCGTTATTTTAAAGACCTTTATCAAATCTGGGCCTCCATATCATCCACCATGTGGGAGGACCAAAACTGAACACTATTCTAAGTGAGGCCTAACGAAGGTCTTGTACAAAGACTGTAGTATTTTTTGAAATAAAAACAAAGTGCTGGAAATACTCAGCAGGTCAGGCAGCAACTGTGGAGAGAGAAACAGTTTTAACATTTCAGGTCGATGACCTGTCATCAGAACTGGAAAAATTAAGGATAATTGTACAAGGCATCTCCTTTTGCCTTGTCCCATTACCATCACCTTTTGCCTTGTTGCAATCATATCATTTGTGATTTAACCTCTCCTGCCTTCGACCCTATCACAGACCTTCCCTTTTGTTCTTTCCTCCCCTCCCCCTTTCCCTGCACTTGCTTAAAACCTTGTTATATCTCTTAACTTTTCCAGTGCTGATGAAAGGTCATCGACCTGAAACGTTAACTCTGTTTCTCTCTCCACAGATGCTGCCTGACCTGCTGAGTGTTTCCAGCATTTTCTGTTTTTATTTCAGATTTCCAGCATCCACAGTATTTTGCTTTTGTAATAGTACTTTTTGATATGTATTTGATCATCCTGACCATACATTGTGCCACAGTGGTCATATTCATGTACTGTGACACCTAGGTTTTCTCCCGCTCAACAGCCTTAAGCTCACAACCCTGCATGCTGTATATATGTTTGGCATCAGCCCTACCTATGTGAATAACACTACATTTATCTATTCTAAATGACATCCGTCAGACGTGGTCCCATTCCCCCAACACATCCAGAAACGCCTACGAATCTGTTTTTCTCATCTAAGGTTCTAACACTCGCACAAATCTTTTTATCATGAAGTTCTATCTCTCCCTCTGCCTTTTTTGAACTTTCTCTCTCTCTTGTGTCTGACTACTATAAAAATGCACAAGATCAGTATTTCTTAAACACTAATGGATATTTTGTGTCATTGCTTATGGTGAGTTGTTGGATAAATTGTCTGCCTTACCTGTCTTGTGTTTTTATTGCTGGGTGTGTGTCTCTTTTTCTCTCTCTTTCTTTCTATCGCTCTCTCTCTCCCTCACTTCTCATTATTTCCTGTCACCATTGTCACTCTGTCCCATCCTGTCTGCTGTCACTTTGTCATTCTGCTGTTCAATTTCCCTGATGCACCTCATATTATTGATGCTCCTTGTGCCTGTCCAGTTCTTACATTTACATCATCCTTTCACTTCTTGCTCTCCTTCTCCTGACCCTTTCCCTTCTTCCTCTCTGCTCTACCTCATCCTTTTTTCCTTCACCCCTGTTTCTTGTCTTCCCTCATCCTTTCCTTTTTTCTCTCCTCCCATCACTGCCTCCTTTTCCCTTCTTTCCCTCTCATCATAGTTATCCCTGGCCTTTGCCTTGCCATTTCTCTCTTTTCCCTCCTCTTTCTCTCCTTCCCTCACCATTTCCCTCTTTCTCATTCCTTCCCTTTTCTACCCTTTCACTTGTAGCCTTCCCCCTTCATGGCCTTTAGTGTCATACCACCTGGGCTCACTTGCTACTTTTTGCCAGTGTGACACTGGCTGCTAACTTTCTAAAGTGCTCCTAGTGCACACAGTATATTTACTGGGTAATATGAGCACTTTAAAAAGTAAGCAGTTGGTATCCAACCTACAAAAAGCAGCCATCAAACCTGTCCGTCGTGGGTGTGGGGGGGGGGGGGTCAAAATTCCCCCCATTGTGTCAGTGTGCCACACCGAGGAAATGAGGGCAATCCAGGTTAGATTCTCCTGAGTCAACGAGTTCTCCAGCTTGGGTATCTCCTTATAGACAGTGAAACCAGAGGGTGAATTGTTTCCTGGCAGATGTTGTGTATTTCTTCGTAGCCAATACAGCTGGAGCAGGTTTCTTTCTCAGCTGTAGGAGTTGGGAGACCACAACAGAAGGGGTCTCTAACTGCCTTAAACAAACTAAGCATGTACTGGACACGTGAATAGTGAGACAGAGGGTGCTTTGAGCACCTTTCATTGCATAGTACTACATAATTACTGATTTAGTGCATTTACCATTGAAAGATACCTCCAGGTTTCAAACAGTATCTACCAAACTGATGATTTTCTTAGGATTTCTGAGTCTGAATGTAATAAAGTAGAATAAGTGAAGCTTGTATAAAGGTGTTTAATTTGTAATATTCTTGGAACAAAGAACCAAGCAAAGAACCTCAGTCGCACTTCCATGAAATAAAACACTTGGGGCGTGCCCTCCCTTGTGTTCTGAGCATGAAAGTAAGTAACATACACTTGTTTATTCACTAAAGCCTAACAGATTGTGATGATTTTTTTTCCCGATAATATTTTCCAGAGTGGTGGTGGTGCGATATAAAGGTGCAACAAAAATAATTGAAGTTCCCTCTCCCTTTAAAAACACAAACACTTGCTGCATTCTCCTGCCCTCCCCCACATCACTGTTTAAATCCAGCCGAGAGAGAGGGGTGGTAACAGCTGTTAGCAATTCTTGGCCTACCTCTCCACTGTACTGTACTCGGGATTTCCGCAAATGAACGGCATCACGAAGAAAACCCCAATGGGATGTGCAAGACCCCAAGCTGGCCAAATCAGTCGATTTGGCAATTGTTCAGAAAGTTGCGTTCCCGTCATGAATTCTTTGCTTTCAACTCCTTTCAGATTGAGAGGCATGGGTTGAAGTGGGATTGAGTTTGGCACAACATTTTAAAAAGAAAAATACATATTTTGAAATACTGCTGTAACTGCTAAAATGACATGCTGATGTTTTCAGGGAAAGAAGGGAGACAGCAAAAATGCAAAGAAAAAGAATAACAAGAAAACGAGCAAGAATAAGAGCAGCCTGAGCCGAGGTAACAAGAAGAAACCGGGGATGCCCAATGTGTCTAACGACCTCTCCCAGAAACTTTATGCCACCATGGAAAAGCACAAGGAGGTACAGTTTTTATTTCATCTCTTGCTCTCTCTTTAGTCTGTTCTGGGTAATTACTGACTTTGCTCTCTCGTTATTTTATGCAAGTCTCCGTCTCAAATGCAGATAAACCTGCTGCTGTTTTGGCTTTTGTCGATGCTGCTCTAAATTCAGCCATTTGAGCAAAGCATCAAGCGGCCAGTAACTCGCTCCGATTTCCTCTCCTACCCTTTCTCCCCCAGCCCTTAGATTTACTAAATATCTATCTGTGGCAGCACAGTCCAGTTCAGCAACTCAACAGAGAAATCATAGGGCAAATATGTGTTCTACCACAGACTGAGGCTTCGGTGTGTGCTACATTAATTGTGTGGGATAAGAATCTTTCTCACTCCTCCAAATATTAATTGGTAATATCTTTGGATTTATCTTGTAACAAAATATTCAAAGTACAATGAAGTTTTATTGAAACAGGATTTAATGGGTAAATGCACCATTGGGTGCGGTACTAAGCCGTACAGACAAGGCAGGATCAGGTTTGATTGCCAGTCTGTGCTACTACGTTAGCTGACTTCAGCCAAGGCAATGGTGCAGGTACTGCAGTCAGCCCCAGGATTTCCATTTCTAATGGCTGATGTGTACCTTTGATATTGGGTGAGGACAGGCGTGCCAGTGATGCTGAATAGTCTGCTGGCACTCATTGTTCAGGTTGCCACACAAAGAATAGCCACTCGAGCAAGTACTGCCTGCACCTTTAGAGTTATACATCGTGATTCATCACCGCCTGGACGGGCAGGGAGAAGATTGAGACGGGGAAGGATGAATTGGAAATCCCTTCTTCTTGGTTCTCCACAGCAAGCCCGTCACACAGGCTCTATTGGTCCGCACAGACCCGGCCTGGGGAATAATGGGCACTTTGTAGCTAATTGCTGATGCACTTTTCAGGCAATTTGATCTTTATGCTGTGATTCTGTTGCATTGATTGTGAAATGTTCCACTTCACTTTTTTTTTACTATATCTGATGTGTAATGTAAGTGAAATAGTCAGTGGAAACGCAATCTGAAAAATAGTCCAATTAGTCACTTGCCTGGGGAAAATAAAATGTAAAGATTGCATCTGCTAGCTACCACTAATACATAAATTAGGACAGAAGTCTGGGAGTATGTTTAACACACTGGGTAAACAACAGCTGGAATGGGCTGCTAACGAGGATTTTTGAGGCCAGGTCATTGGATTCATTTAAGAATCAGATGGATGGGTCGGGATTTATTCATCAGTTAATTTCACAAGATAGATTCAGAAGAAAGTGGGGAATTAAGATTTATATTTAGGTATGATGGAGAAATCCTCCAAAAATGAATGAGATTTGATTTGGTTTAATTTTAATTGTCTGATCTTTCTTGTTTTGCAGGTGTTTTTCGTGATCCGTCTGATTGCGGGTCCCAACTCAAACTCACTGCCAACCATCCTCGATCCTGACCCGCTCATCGCGTGCGACCTGATGGATGGGCGTGACGCCTTTCTCACACTGGCAAGGGACAAACACATGGAGTTCTCTTCGCTGAGACGGGCCAAGTGGTCAACCATGTGCATGCTGGTGGAACTTCACAACCAGGGCCAGGATCGCTTTGTATATACATGCAACGAGTGCAAGCACCATGTGGAGACCAGGTGGCACTGCACTGTCTGTGAGGTGCGTGCTAGTCTTAGTTTGTTGTTCCAGTCCACACATTTCAGTTCAATACATAACCGAAACAAAGCATATAATCTGGTTGTCAACGCACTTTCCATTCATATATGAAGGATTCTTAGTGCAAACATAATTGTTATGGCAGGGTCTGTGAGCACCTCACTGACTTAATTGCATTGGCTAGTTAGTTAATCAGTACAGACCAGGAATTGAACCTTTTCTGGTCTATTTGGCTCAGACACACATTTGGCCGTGCATTTACCAACTTGAGCCATCTAGGCGCACAAAAAAGCCACAGGACTAAGCCATTCAGCCCCTCGAGCCTGTTCTGCCATTCCATTCGATCATGGCTGATCTGTACCTCAGTGCCATTTACCCACCTTTAATGCATATCCCTTGATAACATTGCCTAATTATCTGTCGATCTCAGTCTTGAAAATTTCAATTGGCTCACCACCTTTTGGGCGAGAGAATTTCACATTTCCACTCCCCTTTGTGTTAAAAAGCGCTTCCTGATTTCACTGCTGAACGGCCTAGCTCTAATTTTAAGATTGTGCCCCGCACCAGAGCAAATAGCTTCTCTGTATCTAGCCTATCAAATCATTTTATCATTTTAAACACCTCAATTAGATTACCATTCAACCTTCTAAACTTAAGAGGATACAAACCAAGTTTATGCAACCTGTCATCCTATTTTAACCTTTCAAGCCCTGATGTATATATTTATATAAAGTGTTCAAATTATATTTTGAGAATGAATGACTAAATGAACTAAGATAGCAACATCGCCAAGTAGCTGTTAAGATGTAGGTAAGTGTTGGGGAGCTAACTTTTTCTAAATTTGTTTTTTCTAGGATTATGACCTCTGTGTCAACTGCTTTAACACTAAGGGACATGAGCACAAGATGGAGAAGCTAGGCCTTGGTCTGGATGATGAGAGCAACTCACAAGGGTCGGAAACCAGCACTGGAGATTCAAGGCGCCTCAGCATCCAGCGCTGCATTCAGTCACTGGTCCATGCCTGCCAGTGCCGCAATGCCAACTGTTCTCTGCCTTCCTGCCAGAAGATGAAGAGGGTGGTCCAGCACACCAAGGGGTGCAAACGCAAGACCAACGGTGGCTGCCCAATCTGCAAGCAGCTTATTGCGCTCTGCTGCTACCATGCCAAGCACTGCCAAGAGACCAAGTGCCCTGTGCCGTTCTGTCTCAACATCAAGCACAAGCTTCGTCAGCAGCAGCTACAGCACCGACTACAGCAAGCCCAGATGCTACGCAGGAGGATGGCCACAATGCAGCGAGGCGGTGTGGGACAGCAAAGCCTGCCATCTCCAAGCGGCACTGCACCCACTACTCCAACAGGACAGCAGCCGAGCACCCCGCAGACTCCTCAACCCCAACCCCCAGCTCAACCACAACCGCAGCCACAGCCACCGCCACCAACCAACATGCCTTCCTACAGCAATATGGCAAGAAGTCAACCGCAAGCCCCTATACCGCAAGGCAAGCCAACCGGACCGGTGTCTGCTGCCCAAGCTCCACCTCCTGTCCAACCACCACCACCACCCGCTGCAGTGGAAATAGCCATGCAGATTCAAAGAGCCGCCGATGCCCAGCGGCTGATGGCACAGCAGCAATCTTTCCAGCGGTCTGGAGCTATGAATCCTCATATAGCACCCATGAATCAAATGCCCGTAATGAGCATGAACCCACAGCAGTCGCAGAGAGGCCCCACTCACACGGATCAGGGAATGGGACCAGCCAGCATGCAGCAGGCACAGTGGGGACAAGCTGGAATGGCCCAGACTCAGCAGCATCCACAAGGAATGCAAAGACCAGTCATGCAGATGGCCCAGCAAGCCCTGCAAATGAACATGCAACCGCAACCCCAACCACCACCAACCATGTGCCAAGTTACGTCGGGGGTGCCTCAGCCCAACAGAGGTGCCATTCCCCAAGGAGCCCTGCAGGACCTATTGCGGACTCTCAGGTCTCCGAGCTCCCCTATGCAGCAACAGCAAGTGCTCGCTATCCTCCGCTCCAACCCCCAGCTTATGGCTGCTTTCATCAAGCAAAGGGCAGCCAGGTATCAAGGAGGCCAAGGTCAGCCAGGTATGCAGGGGCAGCCTGGAATGCAACCACAGCCAGGAATGCAGGCTCAGCCAGTTCTTCAGGGACAGCAGGGCATGCATGGCAACCCAGGCATGCAGAACATGAGCCCCATGCAGCCTGGAGTTCAACGACCCAACATGCCTCAGCAGCAGCAGCAGCAGCAACAAAGCATGGGTGGGATAAATGCACAGGGACAGCCCATGAACATGAACCACCCCACTATGAACTCCCACTTCAGGGAGCTTTTGATGCGACGCCAGCTCTTGCAACAGCAGCAGAAACAGCAACAGCAGCAGCAGCAACAACAACAGCAGCAGCAGCAGCAGCAATCAAACCCTGGCATGGGCGCTGGAATGGCTAACCAGTTTCAACAACCTCAAGGCTCTGGTTATTCCATGCAACAGCAGCAGCAACAGCAGAGGATACAGCATCATATGCCCATGCAGCAGGGAACCATGGGACAAGTGGGACAACCGATGGGGCAGATGAGCCAGCTTCCACAAGCAGGAATGGGAGCAGAGGGCAGTTCCAGTCTCCATCAGGCCCTCCAGCAGCGAATTCTCCAGCAGCAGCAACAGCAGATGGGTTCGCCAGCCCAGTCCAACTCCATGAGTCCACAGCAGCACATGCTCCCTGGCCAGGCCCAGTCACCTCACCTCCAGGGCCAGCACCCATCCTCCCTCAGCAACCAGGTACGGTCCCCACAGCCCGTGCCTTCACCACGCCCGCAGTCCCAGCCACCTCATTCCAGCCCGTCGCCCAGGATGCAGCCTCAACCGTCTCCACACCACGTCTCGCCACAGACTAACTCCCCACATCCGGGAATGGTAGCTGCCCAGGCAAACCCCATGGATCAAGGACACTTTGCTGCTCCGGACCAGAGTGCAATGCTTTCTCAACTTGCTAACCCTGGAATGGCAGGCTTACATGGTGCCGCCAGTGACCTTGGCTTGGGTTCTGACAACCCGGACTTAACAGGCACAAACATTAATCACAATACACTAGACATCTTGTAGCATTTTGGGAGCAAATTCTCATTTTTCGTCTTTACTTAGGGTTTTTTGTACTGAAAAACAATTTTGAAATTTCTAGGGAGGACTATTTTCCCAGAATTCAGTGAACTGCAATTTATTGAGAAAAAAAAACTGAGGGATGATATTATACAAAGAATATATTTTTTGTTATGACTGGTGAACAGCCAGTCCTTTGTTTTTTTTTGTTTTCCTGTTCTGTTGTTTCAATTGCAGATAGCCCATACCTACATTTTTTAAGAAAAGGAGAGTTGAATTCATATTTTTATTTTCTAACTTCAAAGAATCTTGTAAGCATTTGTCCATTAACGCGAAGCATTTCACAGAAGAGAAAAACAGCCTGTGTTACCGTGTACATCTGTTTTTTGACAGCAAAGGATTACAATACCTCCTCTTGTGTATCCCCCTTCTTCCCTTAATTTTTTTCACTTCTATACAAGGGTTTGAGCAGAAATTTCGAAGTATTAATAATTTGTACAGGTAGAACGAGAGACTATTGCACAAACTGGCAGCTGCCAAAACGTCCTGCGGATGTAGAATATTGTGGGTTTTTTCAGTTTAATGGTGACATTTTACTTTTTATTTTTTTTTTGGTGAGACTATCGAAGGATCCTTTAAAAAGACTGTGTGGCTGATTTTATTGAACACATCCCTTGGTTTTTCCTCTTTCAGACTTCTGTGTAAAACTTGAAAAATGGGCAAGCAGAAAAAAGGAGAAAAAAACCTATCCAGAAACGTGTAAATCATGCAATTTATTGATAATTACTTATAAATATGAACTTTGGATCACTGTATAGACTGCTAAAATTGATTTCTTTCTTATTTACCATATTGTTGAATAAACTGTGTGCAACAGCGACACTGCCTGTTTTTAATGGATTCTTTTTGCATATTTTGGTGCTTGACAGGAGAAAGCAAAATAAAATTGGATTTCTTTTTGGTGGTCAGGGTTTGCAGATTATTCACTGCATAGCTGTGCTGGTGGGCAGCAAACTTTTTTGGGGGGTGTTAGTCTGCGAATCCTTATGAATAGAAACATAAGAGAAGAGGGCTGAGCACAGAGAATGGAGGTGCTACGAAAAATAACTCCCACCCCACCCCCCTAAAGCAGCATCATGCCACTTATCCCATGACCCTGAAGGGCAAGTTGAGAGGTAATTTAGTATTCCAGCTGCTTCCCGAGTGGATTTATCCAGTTCCTTTCCATTAGATCCAAGAGGTTGTTCCACCCGTGTTTAGGGAAAACTAATAACCATGGATTGTATTGACACAAGTAGAAAATTGCTTTAAACTACCAGCCTCACTACCTGTACCACATTGATAAATTTCAACTGGTTGCAAAGAGTTAGGATCTTTTTAATGTAAAGTGTCAACTTGGCCCATTCATCTCGAGTCCGGAAGTTGAGAATTCGAATCTCGAGTGGTTAACATATACTCTAGACTGACGCAGTATTGAGGGGGTGCTGCGTTGTTGGAGGTGCTGTCTTTCTCATGAGACATTACACCAAGGCCCTATTCAGGTGGATTTAAAAGATGCCTGGACACTATTTGAAGAGGAGGAGAAGGTTTATCCAATGTCCTGGGAACACTCATCGTTCAGCCTACACCACCAAAAACACATTCACTTGCTGTTTATGGGTTTATGCTGTGCCTCATAAGTGACTTAAAGTAATCCATTGGTTGTAAAGCGCTTTAGGAAATCCTGAAGATGTGATGAGGTGCTATATGAATGCAAGTTCTTTCTGTTTTTTGATGTGTATTTTTAATTGTTAAGACGTTGATTGCCGTTAATGACATGGAGTGAAGGGGGGAGACTGGCTGGGAGCAGTTCATGAGCTGGAATTGACAGCCACGGTTAAACTGACAATGGCCAAAGCCACCTAAGATAATGATTGGGTAGAGTAACTCCAGTGGTGTCATCAGCATTCAGTGTTTTAAATAAAGTATTTACCCAGTGGAAGGAGTGAGCTTGGATCACACAATGGATGCCTGAATTACAGACGGAGAGCAACACTGAAATAGGTTGGGAGGAGGGGTTAGGGAGAAGATGGAGAGATTCCTTCCCTCTTAAAACTTTCCACCCAACAATAAAATGATAAATCAATAGGGCTGTTCAAGGTAACGACAGCTCTTTGCAGGAGGTCTTAGTTTGGAAGAGGTTCTGACGTAGAACCTGTTTAAGCTGTTGGTGCTTAAACAGAAATTTTCAAAACCAAATACTGGGTTTTCTTTTCATTCTAAATTTCTCCCCTTCCCCTTCTCTTTAGAAAGTGTTGACTGTTCCACAGGTGACGGTCATTCTCTGGTATCTCCCCCCGAGTGACCGTTACTTTTGTGTGAGCCTCGACAATCTGTAGGCCATCTGACTTGGACACTCTTGGGTGCGCACACACGCTCTTCAGCCAAGTGGCAGTGTATCGTTTCTTTCTCTTCCCTAACAAAGGTGCCGTGGCCAATTGTAGCACTCTTACTGATCAGCTAATTCGGCATCGATTTTGGACTGAAATGGATGTTAATTGTGTGAGTTTGTTTTTTATAATAAGGTGCCATGGGGGAAAAACTTGCACCAATATGATTCAGCATAAATTCTTCAATTTGTCACCTCAAATTGTCCCACCACTCTGACTGACCTGTAGGCACCAGACTTAACCCTAGTGTAAATAGAGCTCAGAATATTCTCCAGGCACAGCCCAAGTTTTAAGTGTCAAAATTTCCGATTGTACTGATTTTGCCATCGTTCAAGTAGACGTTCTCTAGGATATCATCACACCTGCGTGGAGGACAGGTGGCCTGATCAGTGACCTGCAACTAGAAGTGCATCAGAACAATGTGGTAGTGGCACTCTCTCTTCTCCATCCCTCCAGCAGAGAAAGCATCAAAACTCTCTTCATCAGTGCCTCTTCATAGCACGCTCGCTGTGTGGAGAATCGTGGGCTTAAGGCCTCATTCCATCTGCATAGGAAAATGCGCTATGATGCTCAAAGTCAGTCTGTTCAAACTTGGCAAAACTCTTGTAGATTGGCCTTTCGGGTGATGTACCTGGGAGCGACTGGCACAAGTGGAATGGAACCCCCAACAAAACCACCTTTTGGGGGAGTAAAAAATCACTGCCTTCCAGATACAAAGATTTTTTAAGAAAATTGAGATCGGGAAGAATTATTTGTCGATTTGTGCATCACTAAATTAATTAGTGATAACGAATGGCCTCTTTCTGTGCTGTATGAATCTAACCTAATCTTCAACACTAATATAAAAGCGCAGTTTGTTCTTGTACTGTCTATCAAACAATGTTCATGCCACACAGCCTGAGATTCAGTGTTCAGTTCGCATTTATTTTGTATGAAGAGTATTGTGATGTATTGCTGATCCCACACTTGAGTTGTGGCTGCCCTTGGCAGTTTTAATGATTAAAATCATGGATTCAATTTATTATTGCACCACACAAACACGTGGGAATAAATGGAATTCCTAACTTGGGAGCAGTGGGATGCACTACAGGAAGAGCAACTGATTTCTCAGGGAAGAAAATTGCAGGGCTGTGGGGGAAAAAGAGCAGGGGAGTGGGACTAATTGGATAGCTGTTGCAAAGACACGATGGGACAAATGGCCTCCTGTGGTGTAAGATTCTATGGTTTAAGCTTAACGATTTGGCAATGCTGTTGCTGCCCATCAGTACTTCTCTGTCCATCTGGTCACATCGTTGCATGTATACCATAAGCTTGATCGGTCCAGTAACGGCTTCCAAATCACGTCGTTTCCACCATGTTAAAAATGAGCTTACCCTGACCACATTTCAGGTGGCCAGCCACAAAGGTCTAAATACATTATTGCTGCAGTTTAAAGAGCGAGTTCAAGGCCTGTGTGATGGGGGGTCAAAAAGGTATATTGGAGTTCCTAGTATAAAGCCCTTTCAAGTTAATTTTGTCATGGTTCCAACAAAACATTTCAGGAGATAATTATAAATTGGTTTTGAACTTTAGAGATTCTTTGATTGCTTTGAGCCATCAGCTCAACGCGTTTGGTGGTGGTAAATGGTAGCGGAATCTAGTGCTGGGTTATGTTCTATAGGAAGCTGCTTTTAATTATTCAGCAGATACTTTGCATGGTGTAGGTTTGCATGTTACACCCAGCGATTCATCTGAACTGTGTTCTCCAGTGACAATTTGTGACTACAGGCCATGGGTTTCAGTCCACAGAAGTTTATTGAAGTGTCAAAGATGGTCAGCATGTTTGCTGAAATACTTGGTACCACCACCATCTTCTTTAAGAGAAGTTCAAATTTGTTGGCGTGCATCTCTTTTTTTTGTAGCGGGTCAGTAACAGCCTCTGCCTAATGCCTTAAGTCTTTATCTCAACCAGTAATTCAAATGTAAGATTAAGGGTTTTGCTTTCCCCAAGGACAGTGGGAGCCTTTCTTTGTTATGCACCAGAACTATTGCAGTGAAGATGAGAACACAGCAGTGGGTTTTTTTTCCTGTGAAAAGATATTACAAAATAAAACTTATTTCTCAGAGGGTAGACAGTAATGCTGTACAGTGGGTTGCACACACAGTGTGTTACATAGACTTGCATAGAAATTAACCAACTAGTTCATGTTTGTGTTTATCCTATGCTCAAGCAATAGTCTTATCGCATGCGCTCATCCTGTTCCCATATCCCTTTATTCCCCCTTCCTTCAACCACCTATCCTACTCTTAATTGTTAACCTGGTCTCTATTTCAATCACGAACTCTGGTAGTGCATTCCACAGCCTCCCAACCCTTTATGTATTTTAAAAAAGTTTCTCCTGCTCTGTCCTAAATTTCTCGTATTTATTCTTGTATCTCTGCTCCCTCGTTCTAGACCCCCCCCCCTCCCGCCCCTGCAGCAACCATTGGAAACAGTGTTTCTTTATGCCCTTGAGCACATAATCTAAGCCAGGTTGACACTCCAGTGCAGTACTGAGGGAGTGCTGCACTGTCGGAGGTGCCGTCTTTCGGGTGAGACGTTAAACCGAGGCCCCCGTCTGCTCTCAGGTGGATGTAAAAGCTCCCATGGCACTATTGGAAGAAGAGCAAGGGAGTTCCCTCAACCAATATCACTAAAACATTTATCTGGTCATTATCACATTGCTGTTTCTGGGAGCTTGCTATGTGCAAATTGGCTGCCGAGTTTCCTACATTACAGCACTTCACAAAGTATTTAGTTGGCTGTAAAGCTTTGGGACTGATGTCATGGAAGGTGCTATATAAATGGAAGTTCCTTATTTTCTTTTACCTTGTTCCATCTCTTTGTAATTCCCTATCAAATCACCCTGTAATCTATTCTAATGAAAACTACCCCAATATTTCACATCCTTCATAGTAATATTTTCTCATTCCAAGTAGCATTGTGTGCATTTGCGCTGCACCTTTTTGTCTCCACATCCTTCCTATAGTGTGAGCCCAAAAATGCATGCAGTATACCAACTGTGTTCTTAAGATTTTATGTCGATTCATCATTATATCTTGACTTCTACACTGAAGGATTTTGGACTTTTGATGCTTGTTTTAAAGACTAAAACAATGGACTTGAAACCCTCGATTTCTTGGTAAAAGAGCACACCGGTCAGCCTGACCAAAATTAGGATGCATGATGGTCTGCTTATTGTCCAGGATGTTTGGAGAGCCAAACGTATGTATCAGCTGGACTGGAGAAAGCCTCCGTAGGTTATGCAACCTGAGTAGCTGATCAGAAGAAACAATGCTGACAGTTGTAAAGATAAGGAAGCAAGGCCCGCAAACTGATGAGATGCTTTCGTGTTTAAAATCAACCCTTTTAATGTATGATTATTAAACAGCAGGTTTGAAAGAAAACCATATAAAAGGGTACGGTAGCATAGTGGTTATGTTACTGAACTAGTAATCCTAGAGGCCGGGACTAAAGATCCAGAGCCATGAGTTCAAATCCCACCACTGGCAGCTGGGGAATTTAAGAATTCAGTTAATTAGATAAATCTGGAAATTTAAAAAAAACTAGTAGGGTGACCATGTAACTACCGGATTGTCGGTTTATTAGGGAAGGAAATTTGCCATCCTTACTGTATGTGACTCCAGACCCCCAGCAATGTGGTTGACTCTTAACTGCCCTCTGAAATGGCAGCTCACCACCACCTTCTCGAGGGCAATTAGGGATGGGCAATCAATGCTGGCCTTGCCCACATCCAATGAATTTTAAAAAGCCCCATTCTACAAGGTTTTCAGAAGAACCATATGCAATGGTTAAGATGGTGTAAAAGAGGAACCTTTTCCACACATGACAAAGAACTCAATCAATTCTTTGTCCTGAGTTGTACTTGCTAGAAAAAAAGGTTGTATGAAAAGTTACTACTTTCTGGTTTAAAAAAACCTCTTGCATTGTATAGTGAACAAGACAACACCTCCTGCCATAAAATTAATTAGCTTATCCACTTGAGGTGCTCCTTCACCCTCTCATCCCTCTGCTTTTCTACAGCACCCAACCTTCCCCCCCATTCTAAGTATAATTACACAATTATTTGAGCAACATGTGCCTGCCTTACTTTCTGACATTGAATTCCTTTTGCCCATTCCACCATCTTATCAATATCCACTTGGTTCTCTGAATTATTTACTGTGACTCTTGTTTTAGCATCATCTGCAAGTTTGGACACCACTCCCTCTAGCCCTATATCCAAATCATTGATGTAATCAGTGAACAGAACCCTGTGGAGTAACCACTACGCACTTGCATCATTAACTCATAGCACAGAAGGAGGCCTTTTGACACATCCTGCCTGTGCCAGATCTTTGGTAGAGCTATCCAATTAATCCCACTCCCCTGCTCTTCCCCCATAGTCCTGTAAATATTTTCCCTTAAAGTATTTAGCCAATTCTCTTTTGAATGTTACTATTGAATCTGCTTCCACCGCCCTTTCAGGCAGCGCATTCCAGATCACAACACAATGTAAAAAAAAATGTTTCCTGCCATCTCTGATTATTTTGCCAGTCACCTTAATTCTGTGTCCTCTGGTTACTAACCTTTCTGCCACTGGAAATAGTTTCTCCTTATTTACTCTATCAAAACCATTCATGATTTTGAACGCCTCTATCAAATTTCACCTTAACCTTCTCTGCTCTGAGGAGAACAACCTCAGCTTGTCTAGTCTCTCCACATAACTGAAGTCCCTCATCCCCGGTACCATTCTAGTAAATCTCTTCTGCACCCTCACCAAGGCTTTGACATCCTTCCTAAAGTGTGGTACCAAGAATCGAACACAATACTCCAGCTGAGGTCTAACCAGTGATTTATAAAGGTTTAACAATTTTTTTATTCATTCATGGGATGTGGGCATCGCTGGCAAAGGCCAGCGTTTATTGCCCATCCCTAATTGCCCTTGAGAAGGTGGTAGTGAGCTGCCGTCTTAAACCGCTACAGTCCATGTGGTGAAGGTAACGAGTTCCAGGATTTTGACCCACTGATGAAGGAACGGCGATATATTTCTAAGTCAGGATGCAGTGTGACTTGGAGGTGGTGGTGTTCCCATGCGCCTGCTGCCCTTGTCCTTCCAGGTGGTAGAGGTGGTGGGTTTGGGAGGGGCTGTCGAAGAAGTCTTGGCGAGTTGCTGCAGTGCATCTTGTAGATGGTACACACTGCAGCCACGGTGTGCTGGTGGTGAAGGGGGTGCCAATCAAGTGGGCTGCTTTGTCCTGGATGGTGTCGAGCTTCTTGAGTGTTGTTGGAACTGCACTCATCCAGGCAAGTGGAGCGTATTCAATCACACTCCTGACTTGTGCCTTGCAGATGGTGGAAAGGCTTTGGGGAGTCAGGAGGTGAGACACTTGCCTCAGAATACCTAGCCTCTGACCTGCTCTTGTAGCCACAGTTTTTATGTGGCTGGTCCAGTTGAGTTTCTGGTCAATGGTGACCCCCAGAATGTCGGTGGTGGGGAATTCGGCAATGGTATTGCAACTTCTTTGCTTTTGTACTCTTATTCCTCTATTAATAAAGCCAATGAACTCATATGCTTTTTTAACAGCCTTCTCAACTAGTCCTGCCATGCATACACCCCCAGGTCTCACTGTTCCTGCACCCCCTTTAAAATTGTACCATTTAGTTCATATTGCCTCACCTCATTCTTCTTACCAAAATGCATCACTTCACAATGCTCTGCGTTAAATTTCATCTGCCACGTGTCTGCCCATTTCACCAGTCTGTTTACGTCCTCCTGAAGTCTATTACCATCCTCCTCACTGTTTACTACATTTCCGAGTTTCGTGTCATCTGCACGCTTTGAAATTATGCCCTGCATACCCAAGTCCAGGTCATTAATATATATCAGAAAGAGCAGTGGTCCTAATTTGAAAAAGGACAAGGTACAATCAAGGGTAAAAGTATTGAACTGGAGGAGGGCTAACTTCAGTGAGCTGAAAAGGGAAAAGCCCAGTGTACTGGAATTGAAAACTGGTAGGCAAAACAGTAACTGAACAATGGGAGGCCTTCAAAGAGGAGATTGTTCAAGTATAGCTCGAACACTCAAGAAGCTCGACACCATCCAGGACAAAGCAGCCCACTTGATTGGCACCCCATCCACCACCTTAAACATTCACTGTGTGTACCATCTACAAGATGCACTGCAGCAACTTGCCAAGGCTTCTTTGGCAGCACCTCCCAAACCTGCGACCTCAGCCACCTGGAAGGACAAGGGCAGCTGGCGCATGGGAACACCACCACCTCTGAGATCCCCTCCAAGTTACACACCATCCTGACTTGGAAATATATCGCCGTTCCTTCACCGTCGCTGGGTCAAAATCCTGGAACTCCCTCCCTAACAGCACTGTGGGAGTACCTTCACCACATGGACTGCAGCGATTCAAGAGGCGGCTCACCACCACCTTCTCAAGGGCAACTGGGGATGGGCAATAAATGCTGGCCCTGCCAGCGACGCCCAGATCCTGCAAATGAATAAAAAAATAACCCAGCTTATTTCTACTTGCGATGACTTCCCTTTTTCCCATTTTCTCTCATTTTATTTACTGTTAATTTTTTTTTAAATTTAATTCACACCTATCCTTTCCTTTAAAAAAAAGTAACTTTAAATATTTACTTCCTCCCCTTTCCTACCCAGGATGTGGAGATGCCGGTGTTGGATTGGGGTGGACAAATGTGAGAAGTCGCACAACACCAGGTTATAGTCCAACAGCTTTATTTGATTTCAAATAAAGCTGTTGGACTATAACCTGGTGTTGTGCGACTTCTCACATTTTTCCTACCCAGGTCCTTCCAACCACCGGAACAACAGCAGTCACATGGGAAACAGTAAATTACTCCCTAATTGCCTCTGGATCTGCCTTCAGTCAATTGAGGGTTAGAGCTCTGAGACGTGACACGGTTACATCGTGCGTATGATCAGGTCAATTTGTGAAGTGATTTTAGCAGGTGAAACTCAGCCCCTGATTGTACCTCGCCAAGATCATTCACCTGTTCGACCACAGGTGCGTCAGGACTTCATAACACACTCATTATGTATGTGGGAGTTTGTGGACAGGGAGGCCGTCCCGGATTGCCACATCTGCAGGAAATGTCTCTGCCTTGAGTCACTCTGACTCAGAGTCGTTGAGCCGGAGCGCGAGCTCGAGACGCTCCGACACATAAGGGAAGGGGAGGAATTTTTGGATAGTTTACCCCAGAGTATAGTCACACCTCGGAGGAAAGCACGAGTGCAGAAAGGGGAGAGAGAGTGTGACTGCCAGTCAGCAGGATAGAGGGAACCTAGGGGATCCTGCAGACACTGGGCCTATCCAACAAGGTACGATGTACTTGCTACCTGTGAGGATGAGAATGAAGGCTGCAGGAAGGATGGCCAGAATGCTAACCATTGGCACCGTGGACCAGGGGACAGTCAAAGGGTGTCAGCCATGGCTCAATTGGTAGCACTCTCGCCTCTGAGTTAGAAGGTTGTGGGTTCAAATCCCACTCCAGAGACTTGAGCACAAAAATCTAGGCTGACGCTCCAGTACAGTACTGGAGGAGTGCTGCACTGTCGGAGGTGCCGTCTTTCAGAAGAGATGTTAAATCAAGGCTCCATCTGCCCTCTCAGGTGGATGTAAAAGATCCCATGACACTATTTTGAAGAAGAGCAGGGGAGTTCTCCCCGGTGTCCTGACCAATATTTATCCCTCAACCAACATCACTAAAACAGATTATTTGGTCATTATCACATTGCTGTTTGTGGGAGCTTGCTGTGCGCAAATTGGCTGCCGCGTTTCCTACATTACAACAGCGACTACACTTCAAAAAGTACTTCATTGGCTGTAAAGCGCTTTGGGACGTCCTGAGATCGTGAAAGGCGCTACAGTCTTTTTTTTAAGGGGAGGGGGGGGGGCGGGGAGAAGATTAGAAAGGTTGTAATCATAGGAGATTCAATAATTAGGGGGATGATAGTGTCCTCTGCAGTCATGACCAAGAGTCCAGGATGGTGTATTGTCGACCTGGTGTCAGGGTAAAGGATCTCTCGGAGCAACGGGAGAGGAACTTGGAAAGAGAGGAGGAAGATCCAGTTGTCGTGGTCTGTGTTGGGACCAACAACACAGGGAAGAAAAGGGAGGAGGCCCTGCTGAGGGAATATCAGAAGCTATGAACTAAATTAAATAACAGGACCTTTTGGGTGGTAATCTCGGGATTACTACCTGAGCCATGTGTTAATTGGCATTAGAGACAGAGCAGGAAGGTGAACACGTGGCTGAAAGACTGGTGTGGGAAGGAGAGGTTCCATTTCATGGGACACTGGCACCAGTACTGGGGCAGGAAGGAGCTGCACCACTGGGACGGGGTCCACCTGAACCGGAATGGGACCAGAGTCCTGGCAAAAAGGATAAATAGGGCCGAGGATAGGACTTTAAACTAGTAAGACAGGAGGAGGGATCTGGTGAAAGTAACGTAAGCCTGAATCATCATAGAATCATAGAAATTTACAGCACAGAAGGAAACCATTCGGCCCATCTTGTCCGTGCCGGCCGACAAAGAGCTATCCAGCCTAATCCCACTTTCCAGCTCTTGGTCCGTAGCCCTGTAGGTTACAGCACTTCAGGTGCATATCCAAGGACTTTTTAAATGTGATGAGGGTTTCTGCCTCTACCACCCTTTCAGGCAGTGAGTTCCAGACCCCCACCACCCTCTGGGTGAACAAAGTTCTCCTCAAATTCCGTCTAATCCTCCGACCAATTACTTTAAATCTGTGCCCCCTGGTTACTGACCTCTCTGCTAAGGAAAATAGGTCCTTCCTATCCACTCTATCTGGGCCCCTCATAATTTTATACACCTCAATTAAGTCTCCCCTCAGCCTCCTCTGTTCCAAAGAAAGCAACCCCAGCCTATCCAATCTATCCTCATAGCTAAAATTCTCCAGTCCTGGCAACATCCTCGTAAAAAAGGTAAAAGAAATAGGAGATGAGAGTAAAGGTCAGACCAAGGAAGGGAACAAGGGTCAGTATAAAATGACGGTTAAAAATAAAGTGAGAAGAAAGGTTAATATAAACAAATTAAACTGCCTGTACAGCAATGTGCACAGCACCCGAAACCAACCGGAGGAACTGGAGGCAATAATCCGTAGCGAGGAACCAGGTGTAGTCGGGACAACTGAAACATGGCTACACAAAGAACGGGATTGGCAGTTAAATATTGCAGGATATAACATATTTAGAAAGCATAGGCAAGGAAGAAAGGGAGGTGGGGTGTCTTCCCTTACGCGTAGGCTGGACGCTGCATTCTTGGCCTTCGTGGTGTCGTACTCTGCACACACTCTGCAGCGCTGAAGAGGAAGTCTGCGTTCTGGGCTTCGCACGCGGTAAGTACATATTCTTTTCGGAGGTGAGCAGCGTACTCCGTAGCTATGCCGCCGACCGCAATTTCTGGGCCTCCGTGTCTGGAAGGATTGCATCTGCGCATACTAAAAGAAGCCAGGGGAAGAGATAGCAGAGGCGCTATTACATATATATATAAAAATTCATTCGAAAAAAATTAGTGGCAGAGGACTGGCGGAGAGCTCGTGTGATTCCTATATTTAAAAAAGGGAACTAGAACAAGCCCAGGGAACTATAAAATAAAAACAGAAAATGCTGGAAATACTCAGCAGGTCAGGCAGCATCTGTGGAGAGAGAAACAGAGTTAACGTTTCAGGTCGATGACCCTTCGTCAGAATTGGAAAAAGCTGGAGATGGAACAGGTTTTTAAGCAAGTGCAGGGGCAGGGAAAGGGGGGAGGGGAGGAAAGAACAAAAGGGAAGGTCTGTGATAGGGTGGAAGGCAGGAGAGATTAAGAGACAAAAGGGATATTCAAGGCAAAAGGAGATGGTAATGGGACAAGTTAAGAAACAAAAGATGGCTCTAGATGAAGTATAAATGGCACTGGCAGAATGATCGACAGCCGCCATGAGAGAGAGAAAAAAAATATATAAATGGAACAAAAGATAGGGGCAGAGGTTATGTTCTGAAATTGTTGAACTCTATGTTGAGTCCGGAAGGCTGCTTTTATTTCAGATTTCCAGCATCCGCAGTATTTTGCTTTTGTTCCAGGGCACTATAGACCAGTTCGCTTAACATCGGGGGTAGGCAAGATATTGGAATCCTTAATCAAAGATGTAATAGAAAGATATCGAAACCAAAAATATAATAAAGAATAGTCAGCACGGCTTCCAAAAGGGAAGGTCATGCTTGACCAACCTTATTGAATTCTTTGAAGAAGTAACAGAAAGGGTAGATAAGGGTAATACAGTGGATGTAATATATTTGGATTTCCAAAAGTGCCTTCCATAGTAGACTCATGCCCAAGGTCATCGCATGTGGAGTCAGGGGACAAGTAGCAGAATGGATAGCACGCTGGCTACAAAACCGAAAACAGAGAGTAGGAGTTAAAGGTACTTACTCAGACTGGTGGTAGGTAGGAAGTGGTGTTCCACAGGGATCGGTGCTGTTGGTCACTATTTACATAAACTATTTGGACTCAGGAATCGGAAGTACAATTTCAACATTTATGGATGACAGAAAATTGAGGGAGTATAGTTAGTACTGAGGAAGACGCGACAAAATGCAGGAAAACATTAATAAACTTGCAGAATGCGTGTGTAAATGACAAATGAATCTCAACAAAGCCATAAAAAGTGCAAACAAAGCACGGGGGTTCATTTTTAGAGGAATAGAATTCAAAAGCAGAGAAGTTACGTTGAACATATAGGGGGAAAAATTCAGTTGGTTTGCGCCTCCCATTAGCGCCTTAAGAGGGCGTTAATGGGGCGCAAAGCAACTAGCGCCCGGGCGCGGCGATATCTGCGCCTCTCACGAAATTGACCAGACATTTTGCGGCGGCGCTAAACACTACCGCCACGATCTCCTGCGCCGGCAGATCGTGATGTCAGTCGAGTGCGCAACGCCCCGGTAGCGCCCCGGAGTGGATATTGAGTGGCGCCCCCTGCCTTACCGCCTGCCGCTAGCAACGACAGGTTGATGGGAGCGTTTTGCAGTCAGGAAGGGACTGGGGGAGCGCTATTTAAAGGCGAACGCTTCCTGCCTTTTTTTGTTGGTGACATTTTTGAACCACGCATTCTGAGAGAGAGAGAGAGAGACTTCCAGAGAGATTCAACGCTGTGTGAAGGAATTTTGGGTACTGAGCAGCACTTTGCAGGTTCATTTTGATTTGCCATTCCTTGTATCGATTTAGAAGAGACTGTGGGAGCTGCACTCTGAGCTCTTTCCCTGGTACTCTCCATTGTTCTTTCCAGCAGATTTGATGTACAGGTCTCTCCAGGCCGAGATTCAAGGCTGCAATGAGCAGGATGTGGATGGAGAGCAAGATCAACCCTCCCCTTTAAGAACTGGCCGGCGCCATTGTGTCTGTGTTCCATTGCTGACTGACATCACATGAGCTTCGCCAGCGCTCTGAGGTAGCGCCTCGCTCCTCGGCCTTTGTGCCTTAAGACAGGTGTGTAGCCTGATTTAGCGCTCCAATCACCTCCAGGGGCGATAAAAGTCAAGTTTGCAGTCAGAGGCGATAATTAGTGCCAGGCGCTAAACTTTGCGCACAGCCGATAAAATTGCGCCCCAAACAGGGCGATACTGAATTTTTCCCCCATAGAACCTGGGTTAGATCACACTTATAGTACCGTGCACAATTCTGGTCTCCATATTTCAAAAAAGATAAAGAAGAAAAGATTTACAAGGATGATACCGGAACTGAGAGGTCATACCTGTCAGGAAAGATTGAACAGGCTGGGGCTGTGATCTCTGGAAAGAGAAGACTGAGGGATGACCTGATAGAGGTCTTTAAAATGTTGATAGGGATTCATAGGGTAGACGCAGAGAAGATGTTTCCACTTGCGGGAGAGACCAAAAAACTAGAGGCCATAACTATAAGATCGTCCCTAATAAATCCAATAGGGAATTCAGGAGAAACTTCTTTACCCAGAGAGTGGGTGGAATGTGGAACTCGCTACCACAGGGAGTGGTTGAGGCGAATAGTATAGATGCATTTAAGGAGATGCTTTATAAGCGGATGAGGGAGAAAGGAATAGAGGGATATGTTGATTGGGTGAGATGAATTAGGGTGGGAGGAGGCTCGTGTGGAGCATAAACACCGGCATGGACCTGTTGGGCCGAATGGCCTGTTTCTCTGCTGTATCTTCTATGTAACCCAACACTCAGAGCAAAGGGCTGTGTTAATCCACCTACACTCAGAGCAAAGGGCTGTGTTAATCCACCTACACTCAGAGCAAAGGGCTGTGTTAATCCACCTACACTCAGAGCAAAGGGCTGTGTTAATCCACCTACACTCAGAGCAAAGGGCTGTGTTAATCCACCTACACTTGCAATCAGTCTGGTTGCTGTTCTCTGCCGCTTTTTAAGTGCCCCTTTATTGTTGCACACAGGACTCCAGGTTCGGTCTGAGCAGTGATTTATAAACCCTCAGCATAACCTCTGTCGATTTGTATTCCACTCTTCTAGGTATCCCAACAATCTACAGGAAACTCTCGTTTAAACGGCACCTAAATATCCGGAGTTCTCTATTAACCGGCAAAATTCATACTCCGAAAACAACTCCTCAATAACTGGCAATGTTGCCGAGTCCGAGTCTCCCGCGAACGCCGAGTTAGTCAGTGGGGGTAGTTCTCCAAAGTGCCACTACTCGGCTTCCTGGCGCTGTCGGAAGTCCAAACACCGCAATAACAGGAGTCTGATTCTCCCGCGCTGCCGGTAGTCTCTTCCGATCCACCATTTTTCTGTGTGTCTCTCCATCTTTATCGTGAATTATCTCCCCCATCTTGCATTATGGAATTCCCAAAAGTTGGTCCAAGCAAAAGGAAGAGAGTGGTGTTAAGTTTAAAACAGAAAATCGAGATATGCCAACGACTAGAAAGGGGAGAGAAGCGTATCAACATTATGAATGAATTCAAAATAGTTTGTCAACAATCTACGACATCAAATCGCAGAAGGATTAGCTGCTCAAGTTTTATTCAAGCTCGGAGACATCTAAGAGTGTAGAGAAACGGCGTACACTTCATAAGCCTAAGCTTGAAGAGCTGGATACCGTGCTTTATGAGTGGTTTTCTCTTAAGCGTTCAGAGGGTGTTCCACTTTCCGGACCCATGCTGATCGAGAAAGCGAAGGATTTCTACGAAAGGATGGAGCTCACTGACAAGTGTGCTTTCTCCGAGGGATGGCTAACGTGCTTCAAGTTACGGCACGGGATACGACTCGATATTTCCGGGGAGAAGAAATCAGCTGATCACGACGCCGCAGAAGAATACTGCGATTATTTCAATCGGATTGTGCAGCAACATGATTTGTCACCAGCACAGATATACAATGCCGATGAAACTGGCTTATTTTGGAGGTTTTTGCCAGAATCAACGCTTGCTGGGGCTAGTGAGGCTAATGCTTCAGGTTACAAGAAAAATAAAGATCGTGTAACCGTGCTAACATGTGCGAACGCTGCTGGATCACACCGGGTTAAACTTCTTGTTATTGTGAAGTATAAAAATCCCTATGCATTTAAAAATGTGAGGCACTTATCTGTTGAGTACAAAGCGCAAAAAAATGCTTGGATGGATAAGGAAATCTTTTCGTATTGGTTCCATCATATTTTTGTTCCATCTGTGAGGGAACATTTCCATAAAATAGGGAAACCTGAAGATAGCAAATGCATTTTATTGCTTGATTATTGTAGAGCCCATCCGCATGAATCCGAGTTGGTTTCGGGAAATATTTTCACCATTTATTTGCCACCAAATGTAACTTCTCTCATACAACCCATGGACCAGGGCATTATCCAAAATCTGAAGTGTCATTACAAGAAAGACTTCCTACGTAAACTGATAAAGCAAGATGACAATATTCACGCATTTCAGAAGGAATACAATCTTAAAGATGCCATCTATAATGTTGCATGTTCCTGGAACTTGGTGAAAGGTCACACTCTGAGGCAAGCCTGGTGCAAATTGTGGCCTTCTGTAATGTTTGCTGAAGGTTCTTCTTCAGAGGAGGAATTTCATAGGTTCAGTGTTCGTCCCAAGAAGAGTACAATAATGGAAATGGCTGGCATGGTGAAAAATGTAGGCCCAGCAAACCCTCTACGTCACCTCAGTGAAAGTGATATCGAGCAGTGGGTTGATGCAGAGAGAGAAGTTGGTGTTGTGCATATGCTAAGTGATGATGAAATAATTGAGAATGTTTTGAATCCAAAGAAAGTGAGATTGATGCGATTTCTGAAGAGAAGAAGATTTCTTGGGCTAAAGCTGCAGAAGGATTTGCTTCAATCCTCCAATTTGCTGAAAGGCAGCCTTGCTACTCTGCCCAAGAAGTTATAGAAACATAGAAACTAGGAGCAGGAGTAGGCCATTCGGCCCGTCGAGCCTGCTCCACCATTCAATACGATCATGGCTGATCATCCAAATCCATAAATTAGGACAGAAGTCTGGGAGTATGTTTAACACACTGGGTAAACAACAGCTGGAATGGGCTGCTAACGAGGATGTTTGAGGCCAGGTCATTGGATTCATTTAAGAATCAGCTGGATGGGTCGGGATTTATTCATCAGTTAATTTCACAAGATAGATTCAGAAGAAAGTGGGGAATTAAGATTTATATTTAGGTATGATGGAGAAATCCTCCAAAAATGAATGAGATTTGATTTGGTTTAATTTTAATTGTCTGATCTTTCTTGTTTTGCGTGATCCGTCTGATTGCGGGTCCCAACTCAAACTCACTGCCAACCATCCTCGATCCTGACCCGCTCATCGCGTGCGACCTGATGGATGGGCGTGACGCCTTTCTCACATAATCCCCCCCTAACACTAAGGGTCAATTTATCATAGCCAAATCAACCTAACCCGCACTTTTTTGGACTGTGGGAGGAAACCGGAGCACCCAGAGGAAACCCACGCAGACACAGGGAGAATGTGCAAACTCCACACAGACAGTCACCCGAGGCCAGATTTGAACCCGGGTCCCTGGCGCTGTGAGGCACCAGTGCTAACCACTATGCCACCGTGTATGCACCTCCATATTCTGCATTCCACCTTTCTACAGAAAAGGCAAGAGTCCACTAAGCAAGCCGACATCCGCAACATGTTTAAGAAAGCTTCCAAAAGAGTCGAAGCAGCGGAAGTGCCTGAGGAATCTGTGGAAGTGCATGATCCTGATGACCCAGCTGGCATGGCTATTCCTGATGAACCAGCTGACTTGGAATAAGTGTACAGTCAACTACAGTACTGTATACAGTCGTTTATAAGTTTTGTTTTACTGTTAAGTAATTAAAGAGTTATGGATTACCCTCAACTGGCAGTACTGTACTTAATCAAGCATCTTCCACCATCCATTTAACACAACATTCTGTAGGTGAGTACCCAATTACTGTATACTGCACATTTCTTGATTTTTTTATTTTTGTTTGTTAAAATTGCCTCGGTAGATAACCCTCTCCATTATCCAGAATTTTTATTCAACCGGCACCACCCCGGTCCCGTCGGTGCCGGATACCAAAGAGTTTCCTGTAGTTGCTTTCTTACTTGCTTCTCTACATTGTCTTGACATTTGAAAGTGACAATTCTACTGGAACTCCGAGTTCTCTTTCAAAGTGTTCCAGTGAATTTTTCTCTCTTGTCTTTCTGTTCTCATCCTCACTTTCAAATCCTTCCATGGCCTCGGACTACCCTACCTTAATGATTTCCTCCAGCCTTGTATCCCTTCATATATTCTCCAATCCTCGAACATTGAGTGTTCCTTGCCCTCTGCACCATTAAGTAGCCACTTGTTCAGCCACTACATCCCTGCCCCTGAGACTCCCTGCCTAGTCCTCGCCATCTTGCTACCTTCCGCCATGCTTTGAAAATCCTTCTGTCCGACCAAAACCTCTGGGCCCTCACTCATACAAAACTTGGAAGTATAGTGAACAGTGAGGAGGATAGTGATAGACTTCAGGAAGACATAGACAGGCTGGTGAAATGGGCGGACACGTGGCAGATGAAATTTAACGCAGAAAAGTGTGAAGTGATACATTTTGGTAGAAAGAATGGGGAGAGGGCATATAAACTAAAGGGTACAATCCTAAAGGGGGTGCATGAACAGAGAGACCTGGGGGTATGTGTGCACAAATCATTGAAGGTGGCAGGGCAGGTTGAGAAAGCAGTTAAAAAGGCTTACGGGATCCTGGGCTTCATAAATAGAGGTATAGAGTGCAAAAGCAAGGAAGTTATGATGAACCTTTATAAAACACTGATTCGGCCCCAACTGGAGTATTGTGTCTAACTCTGGGCACCGCACTTTAGGAAGGATGTGAAGGCCTTAGAGAGGGTGCAGAAAAGATTTACGAGAATGATTCCAGGAATGAGGGACTTCAGTTACGTGGATAGACTGGAGAAGCTGGGGTTGTTCTCCTTAGAGCAGAGAAGATTGAGAGGAGATTTGATAGAGGTGCTCAAAATCATGAGGGGTCTGGACAGAGTAGATAGAGAAACTGTTCCCATTGGCGGAAGGGTCGAGAACCAGATGACACAGATTTAAGGTGATTGGCAGAAGAACCAAAGGCGACGTGAGGAAAAACTTTTTTACGCAGCGAGTGGTTAGGATCTGGAATGCACTGCCTGAAAGGGTGGTGGAGGCAGATTCAATCATGGCTTTCAAAAGGGAGTTGGATAAGTACCTGAAGGAAAAACATTTGCAGGGCTACGGGGAAAGGGCGGGGGGGAGTGGGACTAGCTGAGAGTCGGCACGGGCTCGACGGGCCGAATGACCTTCTTCCGTGCTGTAACCATTCTATGATTGCTGTATGTAGTCCTTAAGTGGGTCAAGTGGAGAATGTCACAGTTGGAGTGCATCTCGCGAATAGTGATAATAATATCATAAGGTGTAGCTTCGTTTTGGAGAAGGACAACCTAGAATTAAAAAAACTTAACTTCAGGAGGGCCAATTTCAGCGACTGAGGAGGGATCTGGCCCGTGTAAATTGGAATCAAAGATTGGCAGGCGGAAATGTAATGGAGCAATGGTTCGGGTACTGTCTCGCTCCATTCCTACAAGGAGAAAGGGAGGACAACCAAAACCAGAGCTCCTAGGATGTCAAAGGTGTTAGAGAGTAGTATAAAGCAGGAAAAGGGGGCGTATGACAGATGTCAGCTTGATGATACAAAGGAGAATCAAGCGGAATATAAAAAGTACAGAGGAGAATTGCAAAAGGATATAATTTTTTTTTTATTCGTTTATGGGATGTGGGTGTCGCTGGCAAGGCCAACATTTATTGCCCATCCCTAGTTGCCCTTGAGAAGGTGGTGGTGAGCCGCCTTCTTGAACCGCTGCAGTCCATGTAGAGGAGCAAAGAGACAGTACAAGAAGAGAATGGCGGCTAACATAAAAAGGAATTCAGATAGAGTAAATAAAAAGTAACTGTTCACAATGGCTGAAGGGTCGATAACCTGAGGGGACAGATTAAATGTGATTGTCAAAGGAACCAGAATCGACTTGAGGAAAACCCTCTTTATGCAGCGAGTGGTTAGGATTTGGAACGCACTGCCTGACAGAGTCTGGATACAGATTCAATAGTAGTCTTCAAAAAGGCATTGGAAAAATATTTGAAGGAGAAAAAAATTGCAGGGATATGGGGAAAGAGTGGGGGAATGGGACGAACTGGATTGCTC
This sequence comes from Squalus acanthias, assembly GCA_030390025.1. Classification (NCBI taxonomy): domain Eukaryota; kingdom Metazoa; phylum Chordata; class Chondrichthyes; order Squaliformes; family Squalidae; genus Squalus; species Squalus acanthias. The sequence goes on from CM059450.1 coordinate 19,236,116, forward strand.
TTCGAAAGAGCCAATGCAGACCCGATGGGCCGAATGGCCTCCTTCTGTGCTGTACTATTCTATTCTATGATTCTAACCCTATTCCATTTTACTCTCCTTAATGTAAAGCACTGCGAGCCATCTTCCTCCACATGAGTAGTGCTGCAGGAAACGCCAAGTGTTATCAATCATTGATTACCTTCCTGCTCTCTCGCCTGAGGAGTGGTGAAAGGATCTGTGCAGACCTAAACATGGGTGAGTAATATGTCCATGTGGGCACGGCGACATCTATCAATACTGGAAGGACATGGGATTTTCAGCCTGCAAAGCAGACACCTGAGATGTGATGTGATGTGTGGAAGATAGTTAATGGTATGGAAACGGTTAATCTGGAATACTACGGGAGTAGGACAAGAGAACACGGGTTCAAACTAGTAAAAGGTAACTTCAGGACAAATCTTTGAAGGTGGCAGGACAAGTTGATAAAGCTGTTAAAAAAGGATATGGGTTGGAGTATAAAAGCAGGGAAGACCTGCTACAACTGTACAGTGTATTGGTGAGACCACACCTGGAGTACTGCGTACAGTTTTGGTCTCCTTATTTAAGGAGGGATATACTTGCATTGGAGGCAGTTCAGAGAAGGTTCACGAGGTTGATTCCTGAGATGAGGGGGTTGTCTTATGAAGAAAGGTTGAGCAGGTTGGGCCTATACTCATTGGAGTTTAGAAGATACTGAGGGGGCTCGACAAGGTAGATGCAGAGAAGATGTTTCCCCTCATGGGGGAATCTAGAACTAGGGGGCATAGTTTCAGAATAAGGGGTCGCCCATTTAAAACTGAGATGAGGAGGAATTTCTTCTCTCAGAGGGTCGTAAATCTGTGGAATTCTCTGCCCCAGAGAGCTGTGGAGGCTGGATCATTGAATATATTTAAGGTGGAGATAGACAGATTTTTGAACAATAAGGGAGTCGAGGGTTATGGGGAGCGGGCAGGGAAATGGAGCGGAGCCCAAAATCAGATCAGCCATGATCTCATTAAATGGCAGAGCAGGCTCGAGGGGCCAAATGGCCTACTCCTGCTCCTATTTCTTATGTTCTTATGATCCTTGGCTTTATAAATAGAGGCATAGAGTAGAAAAGCAAGGAAGTTATGCTAAACCTTTATAAATCACTGGTTAGACCTCAGCTGGAGTATTGTGTCCAATTCTGAGAACAACACTTTAGAAAGGATGTCAATGTCTTGGAGAGGGTGCAGAGGAGACTCACCAGAATGGTACCAGGGATGAGGGGTCTCAGTGATGTGGAGAGACTTAGAGAAGCTGGGGTTGTTCTCCTTAGAGCAGAGAGGTTAAGGGGAGATTTAATAGAGGTGTTCAAAATTATGAGGGATTTTGGTAGAGTCGATAGGGAGAAACTGTTTCCACTGGCAGGAGGGTCGGTAACCAGAGGACACAGATTTAAAATAATTGGCAAAAAAGCCAGGGGGGAAATGAGGAGAATTTTTTTACTCAGCGAGCTGTTGTGATCTGGAATGCGCTGCCTGAAAGCAGATTCAATAGTAACTTTCAAAAGGAATTGGATAAATATTTAAAAAGGAAAAATTTGCAGGGCTATGGGGATAGAGCAGAGGGAGTGAGCTTAATTTGATAGCTCTTTCAAAGAGCAGGCATAGGCACGATGGGCCGAATGGCCTCCTTCCATGCTGTATTTTTCTATGATTCTATGATTTACACGGAGTTGTCAACACTTGGAATGGACTTCAGGGTGGTGGGGGTGGGGGGGGGGGGGTGGAGAAATAACCTTGAAATCATTTAAAAACAATTAAATGCAGAAAAAGGGGAATGTACGAGATAGAAGGATGAATATGGAAAAATGGCTTTCCTCATCCCATAGTATCTTATGAATAGTTCTCTGTTATAGTTTAGTTTGTCTTTGAAGAGCTAAACTTATGCAAAAGTCACATGAACAATATTTTTAAAATAAAATGAAACCTAAAAACAGAACAATTTTCTGTACCATCATAGCAATAAAGTATTCTAATTTGTAAAACTGAATATAGCTATTTTAGTGGAAGAAGCAAAACAACCAGGTTCCACCGAGATTTGAACTCGGATCGCTGGATTCAGAGTCCAGAGTGCTAACCATTACACCATGGAACCACGTGTTGAGAGCAGCTACAATGTTTCAAAATGGAGATACACCGCCGAGAAAGAGAAACATTGCACAGATACATTGCAGAAAGAGAAACATTGCAGAGAAAGATACACATTGCAGAAAGAGAAACATTGCAGAGAAAGAGATACATTGCAGAGAAAGAGATACATTGCAGAGAAAGAGATCCATTGCAGAAAGAGAAACATTGCAGAGAAAGAGATACATTGCAGAGAAAGAGATACATTGCAGAGAAAGAGATACATTGCAGAGAAAGAGAAACATTGCAGAGAAAGAGAAACATTGCAGAGAAAGAGATACATTGCAGAAAGAGAAACATTGCAGAGAAAGAGAAACATTGCAGAGAAAGAGATACATTGCAGAAAGAGAAACATTGCAGAGAAAGAGAAACATTGCAGAGAAAGAGAAACATTGCAGAGAAAGAGATACATTGCAGAAAGAGAAACATTGCAGAGAAAGAGATACATTGCAGAGAAAGAGATACATTGCAGAAAGATATATTGCGGCGACCCGGGGCTGCAATTCACCCAAATACTCCTTTTATTTTATCTTTAAAGCGCTTGCAAAGGACGAGACTCGCTCGTGTGCAGCGGGAAGGAAAGAGACTGGGGGAGAGAGGGAGAGAAAGACCCGCCCCCTGGATACAAGATCCGTCCCCTGGATACAAGACCCGCCCCTTGGATACAAGACCCGCCCCCTGGATACAAGATCCGTCCCCTGGATACGAGATCCGTCCCCTGGATACAAGACACCCCCCCTGGATACAGGGCCCGCCCCTTGGATACAAGACCCGCCTCCTGGATACAAGATCCGTCCCCTGGATACAAGACCCGACCCCTGGATACAAGACCCGCCCCCTGGATACAGGACCCGCCCCCTGGATACAAGATCCGTCCCCTGGATACAAGACACCCCCCCTGGATACAGGGCCCGCCCCTTGGATACAAGACCCGCCTCCTGGATACAGGACACGCCCCCCTGGATACAAAACCCGCCCTCTGGAAACAGGACACGCCCCCTGGAAACAGGATCCACCCACTAGCTACAAGACCCGCCCCCTGGATACAGGACACACCTCCTGGATACAGGATAAGATTATAGAAATTTACAGCACAGAAGGAGGCCATTTTGACTCATCGTGTCTGTGCGGGCAAAAAGGAGCTATCCAGCCTAATCCCACTTTCCAGCTCTTGGTCCGTAGCCCTGTGGGTTACGGCACTTCAAGTGCATATCCAAGTACTTTTTAAATGTGCCTCAACCGGGATCTTGGGTTTATGTCACGATACATGACGTGATCCAGACTCGAGTCGTCGTTGGCTTGTTCACAGATGTGATTCCCAGTAAAAAAGTAAAAATTTTAAAGTTTATCGTTTCCCATACCGACTGCGGCTTTTGACACATTGGACACCCTGTGACTCCACCTCATTGTCTCAGTTGTATCTTGCTATGTCTTTGATGTGGTACCTTCCTGGCTGACCTGATTGCCTTTTGTCACACCTCGGCAGATAAACAGTCAGGATGATTTAAATGTAGTCGTCTGCCATTGTAAGTTACACATGCATTGTTCTCTATCTATATATGCTTTGTCGATTCTGTATTTCTTTACTTCACCTGAGGAAGGGGTGTAAGCTCCGAAAGCTTGTGATTTCAAATAAAACTGTTGGACTATAACCTGGTGTTGTGCGACTTCTCATTTTTAAATGTGATGAGGGTCTCTGCCTCTACACCCTTTCAGGCAGTGAGTTCCAGACCCCCACCACCCTCTGGGTGAACAAAATTCTCCTCAACTCCCCTCTAATCCTTCTACCAATTACTTTAAATCTATGCCCCCTGGCTATTGACCTCTCTGCTAAGGGAAAAATGTCCTTCCTATCCACTCTATCTGGGCCCCTCATAATTTTATACACCTCAATAAGGTCTCCCCTCAGCCTCCTCTGTTCCACAGAAAACAACCTCAGCCTATCCAATCTTTCCTCATAGCTAAAATTCCCCAGCCCAGGCAACATCCTCGTAAATCTCCTCTGTACCCTCTCTAGTGCAATCACATCCTTCCTGTAATGTGGTGACCAGAACTGCATGCAGTATTCTAGCTGTGGCTTAACTAGTGTTTTATACATTTCAAGCATAACCTCCCTGCTCTTGTATTCTATGCCTCAGCTAATAAAGACGAGTATTCCGTATGCCTTCTTAACCACCTTATCTACCTGGCTTGCTACCTTCAGGGATCTGTGGATATGCACTCCAAGGTCCCTCTGATCTTCTGCACTTCTTAGTGTCCTACCATTTATAGCGTATTCCCTTTCCTTGTTAGCCCTCCCCAAATGAATTACCTCACAATTCTCCGGATTGAATTCCATTTGCCACTGTTCTGCCCACCTGACCAGTTCATTGCTATCTTCCTGCAGTCCACAGCTTCCTTCTTCATTATCAACCACACAGCTGATTTTAGTATCATCTGCAAACTTCTTAATCATACCCCCTACAATAAAGTCTAAATCATTGATATATACCACAAAAAGCAAGGGACCTAGTACTTGGTTACTGACCTCTCTGCTGGGGGAAATAGTTCCTTCCTATCCACTCTACCTAGACCCCTCATAATTTTATACACCTCAATTAAATCTCCTCTGTTCCAAGGAAAACAACCCCAGCCTATTCAATCTTTCCTCATAGCTAAATTTCTCCAGTCCAGGCAACATCATCGTAAATCTCCTCTGCACCCTCTCTAGTGCAATCACATCCTTCCTGTAATCTTTCCCGCACGCAGTATTCTAGCTTGGGCCTAACTAGTGTTTTATACAGTTCAAGCATAACTTTCCTGCTCTTATATTCTATGCCTCAGCTAATAAAGTAAAGCATTCCGCTTGGCTTTTGAACTACTTTATCGACCTGCCCTGCTACCTTTAAGGATCTGTGGACATACACTCCCAAGGTCCCTGTGTTCCTCCACACCGCTCAGTATCCTACCATTTATTGTGTATTCCTTTGCCTTGTTGCCCCTCCCCAAATGCATTACCTCCTACTTTTCCTGATTGAATTCCATTTGCCACTTTTCTGCCCACCTGACCAGTTCATCAGGATCCGCCCCCTGGATACAAGACTCGCCCTCTGTGGACTGGGGGGGGGGGGGGGGGGTTTACTGAGTATCTTGTACAGGGGGGTGGCAGATGCTGGAATCATAGAGAAGGCCCCGGGGGAGAGGCTGATAAAGGGCAACGGGCAGAGAGAGGAGAGCAGCAAATAGGCATATTTATATTAAGCTGCAAATAATCAAGATTGATATACTCCAAGTGGACCGTGTCCGATTTTAACTGGGGAACTGCTTTAATTGAGATGTGATTTTTCTGAAGCCAATGAATCCAATGGGGGAAATGCATCAGCTTGCAGCATTTTACAGGCTGCACATTTCTGCATTCGCACTAGAAAACCATCATCCGAGTTTCACCGCCAGAGTTGGGGGTGGGGAGGGGTGTTACACAGAGGGATTGATGCGGAGGGGCCACCACATCTCCCACTGTCACTCCAGCCTCACTTCTCTGCACCAAACACCGAGCTCTTCCTCCGCCTTCTGTTAGGGAGGAGTCTTTGAGAATGCACCGCTTTGAGTGGAGACATTCGCATTCATCGTTTACTTCAACTCATTCGATTTCTTTCCCAAAGTATTTTGCTGACTATTCCCGAAGCTTTCTGATGACCAACATTGCTTTATTTTCGATCCAAAGAGAAAAAGGACGATTTGCTCGCAGCTGATTTGACTCGATTTTAATTTTGAATCACATTCAGAAAAAAAAACCCCACTTGCAGACAATTTATGCGCAGTCACATCGCGTTATACCTCTTGTCGGTAATTCGATCAGAATTGTCAATAGTGGGGAAATATTGGGGGGTGAGGTTCAACACCCTCTCTGCAAATTCATTTCAATGTACAGAGTTTCAGTGAGATGTTTGGAAATGGCTACATTTTAACCCAAAAGCCCGCCTCACATTAATTGACCCGAGAGACTCAACAGCTCTGCTTTTTGTGACTGTAAAACGTGGGCCGGGATTACATGCTGAAAAAGGCGAGGCAGAGCAAGGGAAATAAAGTCCGAAAGAAAAGCAGGGAGTGAAAAACAGATTGCAATACAAAAGAAGCCACAAGAGATTGAAAGAGGGAGGAGACTGGAAAGAGAGGAGAGGAAGTGGAATGCAGAGAAGCAATGGGTCTGAAAACCAGAGGGAGAGAAACTAGCAGGTGTAAGAAAGAACTTAGATTTCTATCGTGCCTTTCATGACCAGCAAAGACCAAAGAGCAGAGAGTTCCAAGTGTTAGAACCTCAGATAATGCACAATCCAACATGTGTGTGCAGTGTGTATATACAGGGAAATCATTCAGGAAGTGCAGTTAATACAGGAAACACCCGTGTCTGACCTGGGAGCACTGACAAAAACAGCATGATGATGTTCACTCGCCAAGGCATCTTCGGCAGCACCTCCCAAACCCGCGACCTCTTCCACCTAGAAGGACAAGGGCAGCAGGCGCATGGGAACACCACCCCCTCCAAGTTCCCCTCCATGTCATGCACCATTTTGACTTGGAAGTATATCGCCGTTCCTTCATCGTCGCTGGGTCAAAATCCTACAACTCCCTCCCTAACAGCGCTGTGGGAGCATCTTCACCACACGGACTGCAGCGGTTCAAGAACATAAGAAATAGGAGCAGGAATAGGCCACAAGGCCCCTCGAGCCTGCTCCGCCATTCAATAAGATCATGGCTGATCTTGGGCTCAAAGCCACTTCCCTGCCCGCTCCCCATAACACTTCACTCCCTTATCTTGTAACAATTTGTCTATCTCCACCTTAAATGTATTTAATGACCCAGCCTCCACAGCTCTCTGGTGCAGAGAATTCCACAGATTTACGACCCTCAGAGAAGAAATTCCTCCTCATCTCAGTTCTAAAAGGGCGACCCTTTGTTCTGAAACTATGCCCCCGAGTTCTAGATTTCCCAACGAGGGGAAACATCCTCTCTGCATCTACCTTGTCGAGCCCCCTCAGTATCTTATATGTTTCAATAAGATCACCTCTCATTCTTCTAAATTCCAGTGAGTATAGGCCCAACCTGCTCAACCTTTCTTCATAAGTCAACCCCCTCATCTCAGGAATCAACCGAGTGAATCGTCTCGGAACTGCCTCACATGCAAGTATATCCTTCCTTAAATAAGGAGACCAAAACTGTACGCAGTACTCAAGGTGTGGTCTCACCAATACCCTGTACAGTTGTAGCAGGACTTCCCTGCTTTTATACTCCAACCCCCTTGAAATAAAGGCCAACATTCCATTTGCCTTTTTGATTACTTGCTGCACCTGCATGCTAACTTTTTGTGTTTCATGCACAAGGACCCCCAGGTCCCTCTGAACTGTAGCATTTTGTAATCTCCATTTAAATAATAATTTGCTTTTTTATTTTTCCTGCCTAACCTCGCACTTTCCCACATTATACTCCCATCTGCCAAATGTTTGCCCACTCACTTAGCCTAATCTATATCCCTTTGCAGATTATTTGAGTCCTCTGCACAACTTGCTTTCCCACCCATCTTTGTAACATCCGCAAACTTGACTACATTACACTCGGTCCCTTCATCCAAGTCATTAATGTAGATTGTAAATAGTTGAGGCCCCAGCACCGATCCCTGTGGCACCCCACTAGTTACCGTTTGCCAACCGGAAAATGACCCATTTATCCCGACTCTCTGCTTTCTGTTAGTTAGCCAATTCTCTATCCATGCTAATATATTACCCCCAACTTAGTGAGCTCTTATGTTATGCAGTAACCTTTTATGTGACACCTTATCGAATGCCTTCTGGAAATCCAAATACACCACATCCACTGGCTCACCCTTATCCACCCTGCTCGTTACCTCCTCAAAGAACTCCAACAAATTTGTTAAACATGATTTCCCTTTCATAAAACCATGCTAACTCTGCTTGACTGCATTATGATTTTCCAAATGCCCTGCTACTGCTTCCTTAATGAAGGACTCCAGCATTTTCCCAACGACAGATGTTAGGCTAACTGATCTATAGTTTCCTGCTTTCTGTCTCCCTCCTTTCTTAAATAGGGGTGTTACATTTGCGGTTTTCCAATCCAGAGTCCAGGGAATTTTGGTATATTGCAACCAATGCATCCACTATCTCTGCAGCCACTTCTTTTAAGACCCTGGGATGCAGGCCATCTGGTCCAGGGGACTTGTCGTCTTTTAGTCCCATTATATTACCAAGTACTTTTTCCTTAGTGATAGTGATTGTCATTAGTTCCCCCCTCCCTGTGGCCCCTTGATTGTCCATTATTGGGATGTTGTTAGTGTCTTCTACCGTGAAGACAGATACAAAATCTTTGTTCAGAGTCTCTGCCATTTCCCTGTTCCCCATTATTAATTCCCCATTCTCATCCTCTAAAGGACCAACGTTTACTTTAGCTACTCTCTTCCTTTTTATATACCTGTAGAAGCTCTTACTTTCTGTAAGAAGGCCGCTCACCACCACCTTCTCAAGGGCAATTAGGGATGGGCAATAAATGCTGGCCTTGCCAGCGACGCCCACATCCCATAAATGAATTTAAAAAAATGTAGTGGCTGATGCCATTTGGAACCTGGTGGGAGTTGGGACAGAGATGTTCCAGATTGCAGAGCCCGTTGTTCAGTGTGGGAGCTCTCTCGCTGTAGCTCACCTCAGGGTGGCCCACAGCAGCAGGAAGCGAAGATGGGTTGCTCTTCCACACACAGTGTTCTTGGCCCAAATACTTCACCCGTTGCTAGTCACTGCAACGGGCTCAGCAAAATACCCTTTTCCTCTTTTCCCCCCCACTTCACTATTAGTGGGAAATCTGTCATTTCCTTGACAGCAAGCTCATCACTAGTAAATGCTGTAAAAAAAAAGGCTGATGGGAATCAATGGATGGCAGTGGTTTGGGTCCCAGTGTTGGATTTTGGAGGGGTTCCAAAAATGAGAGTGTGGTAAAGGAGAAAGAGGTTGGCAGGAAGGAGTAGGATTGGGTTACATGTAAGAAGATGCAAGAGGTAACAGCTTGTATTTATATAGCACCTTTAACGTAGTAAAACGTCCCAAGGCGCTTCACAGGAGCGTTACCAAACAAAATTTGACACCAAACCACATAAGGAGATATTAGGTCAGGTGACCTAAAGCTTGGTCAAAGAGGTAGGATTTAAGGAGCGTCTTAAAGGAGAAAAGAGAGGTGGAGAGGTTTAGGGAGGGAATTCCAGAGCTTAGGGCCTTGGCAGCTGAAGGCACGGCCACCAATGGTGGAGCGATTAAAATCAGGGATGCTCAACAGACCAGAATTAGAAGAACACAGATATCTCGTAGGGTTGTGGAGCTGGAGGAGATTATCGGGAAGGGCGAGGCCATGGAGGGGTTTGAAACAAGAGTGAGAATTTTAAAATCGAGGCGTTGATTAACCGGGAGCCAACATAGGTCAGCAAACACAGGGGTGATGGGAGAAATTATCCTTTTTATTGTTTTTTCCATCTGTAGATGGTTTTTAAAATATCCCATGTATGATCAGCTCAGACTTCTCTAATGCCCCATTTAGGTTTTATTTCCATTTTCTGGTTTTCCCCCCCAAAATGTATTGCGTCAGTTATCCGCATTGAACTGAATTAGAATGTTATAGGAAAGGGTTGGTGCCGGATAGAGAACTGCCTGTCCAGATTGTTTAAACACGAGTGGGGTGGTGGAATGAGGAAGCTACATATTTAAGGATCAAAGACCCATATCATCATTTCCTTTTTTATCTAAATCTTCCTCCTCTGCCCTTTCCTACAGGTGCTGGCTCACAGAACATCAGCAGCATTTAGTGGCCAGCCTGGGGACCAGATCAGTTAGGTGCTGTCTCTATGGTGGTCATGATGCGGAGATGCCGGTGTTGGACTGGAGTGGACAAAAATGAGAAGTCGCACAACACCAGATTATAGTCCAACAGTTTTATTTGAAATCACAAGCTTTCGGAGCTATCGATCGCCCCTTCCTCAGGTGAAGTAAAGAGATACACAGAATCGCCAAAGCATATATAGATAGAGAACAATGCATGTGTTACTTACAAAAGCAGAAGTCGTCTGCTTTTGTAAGTAACACATGCATTGTTCTCTATCTATATATGCTTTGGCGATTCTGTATCTCTTTACTTCACCTGAGGAAGGGGCGATCGATAGCTCCGAAAGCTTGTGATTTCAAATAAAACTGTTGGACTATAACCTGGTGTTGTGCGACTTCTCATTCTTTCTATGGTGAAGGAAGAGCTTCAAGAGTGGCGAAGTTGGCACAATGCATCTCTGGTCCCATATGCACCGATCAGTGTGTGTCACACTGCACCAATGAAGCAGGACTCCCTCCTAACAGGTCCAAATTCTAAATTACACCCATTTATTTATGGGAAAGCAAGTTGTGCAGAGGACTCAAAGAATCTGCAAAGGGATATAGACAGGCTAAGTGAGTGGGCAAACATTTGGCAGATGGAGTATAATGTGGGAAAGTGCGAGGTTATCCACATTGGTAGGAAAAATAAAAAAGCAAATTATTTAAATGGGGAGAGATTACAAAATGCTACAGTTCAGAGGGACCTGGGGGTCCTTGTGCATGAAACACAAAAAGTTAGCATGCAGGTACAGCAAGTAATCAAAAAGGCAACTGGAATGTTGGCCTTTATTGCAAGGGGGTTGGAGTATAAAAGCAGGGAAGTCCTGCTACAACTGTACAGTGTATTGGTGAGACCACACCTGGAGTACTGCGTACAGTTTTGGTCTCCTTATTTAAGGAAGGATATACTTGCATTGGAGGCAGTTCAGAGACGATTCACTAGGTTGAATCCTGAGATGAGGGGGTTGACTTATGAAGAAAGGTTGAGCAGGTTGGGCCTATACTCATTGGAATTTAGAAGAATGAGAGGTGATCTTATTGACACATATAAGATACTGAGGGGGCTTGACAGAGTAGATGCAGAGAGGATGTTTCCCCTCGTGAGGAAATCTAGAACTCGGGGGGCATAGTTTCAGAATAAAGGGTCGCCCTTTTAGAACTGAGATGAGGAGGAATTTCTTCTCTGAGGGTCGTAAATCTGTGGAATTCTCTGCCCCAGAGAGCCGTGGAGGCTGGGTCATTAAATACATTTAAGGTGGAGTGAGACAGATTTTTGCAAGATAAGGGAGTGAAGGGTTATGGGGAGCGGGCGGGGAAGTGGCTTTGAGCCCAAGATCAGCCATGATCTTATTGAATGGCGGAGCAGGCTCGAGGGGCCAAGTGGCCTATTCCTGCTCCTATTTCTTATGTTCTGCACTGTAGGTCTTAGTTCTTTTAATTGAAAAACATAAAGACCTTGCATTTCTATAGCACCTTTCACGACCTCAGGACGTCCCAATTAAGTACTATCGAAATATAATCACTGTTGTAATGTAGGAAACGCAGCAGCCAATTTAGACACAGCAAGGTCCCACAAACAGCAAGGTGATCAATGACCAGATCATCTGTTTGTGATGTTGGTTGAAGGATAAAAATTGGCCAGGCCAGGACACTGGGGAGAACTCCCCTGCACTTCTTGGAAATAGTGCCATGGAATCTTTTACATCCACCTCCGACAGTGCAGCACTCCCTCAGCACTACACTGGGAGTGTCAGCCTAAGATTATGTGCTCAAGTCTCTGGAGTGGGGCTTGAACCCACAACCTTCAGTGGAAAGAGAGTGCTGCACACCGAGCCACAGCCGATGTGGTAACACAATACAGCTTCCTGTGACTCGAACTTTATTGCATCACTTCCTGTGATTAGTCCAGGATAAATACTGGACTGATCAGTTGGATCCTGGAGAGGCATAGAGTAAGACCTCTTTTGTATGTAGCACCTTTTTAGTTGATTAAAGCTTACTTTAAGTTCACCACGCGTAAGGCTCATTCTTACGACAGCCGATATACCAAGAACAAGACAAAACACAGATAAATCAAAAGGCTGCGACAGAGGTTGAAGGCTGGTGGCGAGAATAGGATGGTCCATAAGAATCATAGAATCTTACAGCACAGAAGGCGGCCATTTGGCCTGTCACATTGTGCCAGCCCTTTAGAAGAGCTGTCCAATTCAGTCCCACACTCCAGCTTTTCCCCCATAATCCTGCAAATTAGTCCTCTTCACAGTACATGTCCAATTGCCTTTATAAGTTGCTGTGGAATCTGATTCCACCACCCTTTCAGGTAATGCATTCCAGATCATAACAACCCTCTGGGTGAAGAAATTTCTCCTCCTTTCCCTCCAGTTCTTTTGCCAATTATTTTCAATCTATGACCTCAGGTTACCGACCCATTTGCCGGAGAAAATAGCTTCTCCCGACTTGCTCGATCAAAACCCCTCATAATTTTGAATACCTCGATTAGGTCTCCCGTTAACCGCTGCTCCAAGGAGAACAATTCCAGCTTCTCCAATCTCGCCACATAACTGAACTCCCTCATCCCTGGTAAATCTCCTCTCCAGGGCCTTGACATCCTTCTTTTAAAGTGTGGTGCCCAGAATTGTACACAATACTTTTCAGCTGAGGCCTAACCAGAGGTTTGTAATGATTTAGCATGACTTTGTTTTTTGTATTCAATGCCCCTATTTACAAAGCCAAGTGTCCCATATGCCTTCTTAACCACCTTCTCAACTTGCTCTGCCACCTTCAAGGATTTGTGAATATGCATCCCCATGGTCTCTTTGCTCTTGCACCCCTCTCAAAATAGTACCATTTAGATTATACTGGCTCTGCTTGTTGTTTCTCCAAAAGTGCATCACTTCACACTTACCGCATTAAATTGCATCTGTCATATGCCTGCCCATTTCACCAGTCTGTCTATGTCATGAAGTCTGCTACTGTCCTCCTCACTATTTACTACGTTGCCAAGTTTTGTATGATCTGCAAAAACTTCGACGGTGACTTTTTTTTCCTTGCATGTGGTTATGGAATATGGGATGGTAGAAACATAGAAAAATAGGAGCAGGAGTAGGCCATTCAGCCCTTCGAGCCTGCTCCGCCATTCAATATGATCATGGCTGATCCTCTATCTCAATACCATATTACCGCTCTCTCCCCATACCCCTTGATGCCTTTTGTGTCTAGAAATCTATCTATCTCCTTCTTAAATATATTCAGTGACTTGGCCTCCACAGCCTTCTGTGGTAGAGAATTCCACAGGTTCACCACCCTCTGAGTGAAGAAATTTCGCCTCATCTCAGTCCTAAATGTCCTACCCCGTATCCTGAGACTGTGACCCCTCGTTCTAGACCCCCCCAGCCAGGGGAAACATCCTCCCTGCATCCAGTCTGTCTAGCCCTGTCAGAATTTTGTACGTTTCAATGAGATCCCCTCTCATTCTTCTAAACTCTAGTGAATACAGGCCTAGTCGACCCAATCTCTCCTCATACGACAGTCCTGCCATCCCAGGAATCAGTCTGGTGAACCTTCGCTGCACTCCCTCTATGGTAGAAGAGACTCCCATTTGGCCAACACTATTTGATTTATACATTAAAAGTCTTACAACTACACAATTCCTCTCAACTTCCGTCCCATTATAAATGCCTAGGCCCATATTTTTTAAATGGAAGCTGCCTATTTAAATGAGTCACACCAGTAACACCCTCCCACCACTGGAGGTGCTGCACTGCCACCACTGATGGGAGGGTGTAATTACAGTGTGACACGTTTGCACAGCCAATTTCCAATATATTTATATAGAGGAAATTATTGAAATATAAATACAAGGAGAGTGTAGAACTTTAAAATGCACACTAAATTTCATCTATGCACCCATGCCCAATTCACCCTACTTCACTTGGTTTTGACTCCCCCTGTGCAAGGCCACAGGAGATCAACTAGTATGCATTAACCCCCTGGGGTCTCCCCACCTTTCTCCGCCACATTCCCGGGCCACCAGAGCCTTCTCTGCTTTGTCAGATTTTCTATGCTTCCCTCCCCCTCTGCTATTCCGCTGTAACCATTTACACCTCCTCTGTACCCATCTTTTGTTTCTTTACTTGTCCCTTTTTGTCATCACTTTCGGCATTTAATCATTCCTGTCCTCCACCTGATCACAGACCTTCCCCCTTGGTTTTTCCCTCCCCTCCTGCCTTTGCTTCCACTTGCTTATAAACAGATGTCACCTGATCTGCTGAGTGTTTACAATTTATATTAAAAACAGGTGAGGTGAGAGTGACTGCCCTTGACATCAAGGCAGCATTTGACCGAGTGTGGCATCAAGGAGCCCGAGTAAAACTGAAGTTAATGGGAATCAGAGGGGGGGGGGGGGGGCGGAAACTCTCCACTGGCTGGAGTCATACCTAGCACAAAGGAAGATGGTTGTGGTGGTTGGAGGTCAATCATCACAGCCGCAGGACATCGCTGCAGGAGTTCCTCAGGGCAGTGTCCTAGGCCCAACCATCTTCAGCTGCTTCATCAATGACCTTCCCTCCAACATAAGGTCAGAAGTGGGGATGTTTGCTGATGATTGCACAGTGTTCAGTTCCATTCGCAACTCCTCAGATAATGAAGCAGTCCATGCCCACATGCAGCAAGACCTGGACGACATTCAGGCTTGGGCTGATAAGTGGCAGGTAACATTCGCGCCACACAAGTGCCAGTCAATGACTATCTCCAACAAGCGAGCATCTAACCACCGCCCCTTGACATTCAATGGCATTACCATCGTCGAATCCCCCACCATCAATACCCTGGGTGTCACCATTGACCAGAAACTTAACATGACCAGCCACATAAATACTGTGGCAACAAGAGCAGGTCAGAGGCTGGGTATTCTGCAGCGAGTGTCTCACCTCCTGACTCCCCAAAGCCTTTCCACCATCTCTACAAGGCACAAGTAAGGAGTGTGATGGAATACTCTCCACTTGCCTGGATGAGTGCAGCTCCAACACTATCCAAGACAAAGCAGCGCGCTTGATTGGCACCCCATCCACCACCTTAAACATTCACTCCCTCCACCACCGGTGTACCGTGGCTGCAGTGTGTACCATCTACAAGATGCACTGCAGCAACTCGCCAAGGCTTCTTCGGCAGCACCTCCCAAACCTGCGACCTCTTCCACCTAGAAGGACAAGAGCAGCAGGCGCATGGGAACACCATCACCTCCATGTTCTCCTCCAAGTCACACACTATCCTGACTTGGAAATATATCGGCCGATCCTTCATCGTTGCTGGGTCAAAATCCTGGAACTCCCTCCCTAACAGCACTGTGGGAGTACCTTCACCACACGGACTGCAGCGGTTCAAGGCGGCGGCTCACCATCAAGGGCAATTAGGGATGGGCAATAAATGCTGGCCTTGCCAGCAACGCCCACATCCCGTGAACGAATAAAAACAAATTTAAGTACACTCGGCCCCTCATCCAAGTCATTAATATAGATTGTAATGTATCCAAGTTTGCTGACGATACAAAAGCTAGGTGGGAAAGTAAGCTGCTAGGAGGACACAGAGCTTGAAAAGGGATATAGACAGATTAAGTGAGTGGACAATAAGGTGGCAGATGGAGAATAATGTGGGGAAATGTGAGGTTATTCACTTTGGGAGGACTATTTTTTTTCAATGGCAAGAAACTATTAAATGTTGGTGTTGAGAGAGATTTAGGTGTCCTCGTACAGGAAACAGAGTTAGCATGCAGGTACAGCAAGCAATTAGGAAGGCAAATGGTATGATGGCCTTTATTGCAAGGGGGTTGAAGTACAAGAGTAAGAAGTCTTGCTACAATTGTACAGGGCTTTGGTGAGACCACACTTGGAGTACTGTGCACAGTTTTGGTTTCCTTATCAGAGGAAGGATATACTTGCCTTGAAGGTGGTGCAACGAAGGTTGATTCCTGGGATGAGAGGGTTGTCCTATGATGAGAAATTGCGTAGAATGGGCCTGTACTCTCTGGAGTTTAGAAGAATGAGAGGTGATCTCATTGAAAACATACAAGATTCTGAGTGGGATTGACAGGACACACACGCACGATGGACTGCACCAAATCCAATCGGAGCTCCAGGACGGAGACCAACCATCGCTCCTCTACTGCCACCCGGCTGAGCTGCACTGACTCAGCGGAGCACAGCGGGTGAAGGCACCAGAGTGGCTCAGTCCAACACACAGTACATTCACCCACAGCCACGGGAGGAGTGGAGCAGCACACAGTCCCCCCCCCACCTAACCTTCAGCTTAACTGCTTCCTCTTCAGGAGGGAGAAAAGAAATTGCATTTCTGTAAAATATTCTGCCAAACTTAATTTTTTATTAAATAAAATACATTTTGGTGAAGAACCAAAGGAAAATCCTCACGCATTTTCCTCTCTACGAGGACGAGGGAAAGGGATGGGAAAGAAAATAAAAGCTTGCACGTGGAGTACACTTTGGTTCTCCACTCTAGTCGGTGGGAACGGTTTTGAGATATTTATCTTTATTAGATGTCGAAACATTTGCAACTGGAAAAAGTTCAAGGTAAATTTATGGCTCGAGTTTATGGTACAGTCCTGGCCATCGGAATAAACACTCCTAAGGGGCAGAGGGGGTGTAGGTGGGTGGAATGCTGATGGCACAGGCCAGTGCGTCAGGGAAGCAGCTAACAGTAGGTACTGCAGAATGATGCTGCGGATTCCATTTAATGGCCGTACCTGAGGAAACAAAAGAAGAATTATTTTTCAGACCCGTTAATTTGTGTTATTCACAACAAACAGTCTCTCTACATAAACATTTCAGCAACTCTTGGCGTGCACTGTTAAAATGGCACCTCAGAGAGTTTGGTGGGTAAATCACAGTGCTGTACTGCATCATATAAAACAAACTGGCTCGATCCTGGACCTGGGCTGAGGGAGCTGATTATAGCCAACGCTGGACTAGGAACATAGGAACAGGAATAAGCCATGTAGCCCCTTGAGCCTGTTCCGCCATAAAATTGATACCATGGCTGATTTGCGACCTAACTCCATATACCCGCCTTTGGCCCATACCCCTTAATACCTTTGGTTAACAGAAATCTATCAATCTCAGGTTTAAAATTAACAATTGATCTAGCATCAACTGCTGTTTGCGGAAGAGAGTTCCAAACTTCTACCACCCTTTGTGTGTAGAAGTGTTTCCTAATTTCATTCCCGAAAGGCCTGGCTCTAATTTTTAGACTATGTCCCCTAGTCCTAGACTCCCCAACCAGCGGAAATAGTTTCTCTCTATCTACCCTGTCTGTTCCCCATAATATATTGAAAACTTCGATCAAATCACCCTTTAACCTTCTAAATTCCAGGGAATACCCTAGTTTGTGTAATCGTTCCTCGTAATTTAACCCCTGGAGTTCGGGTAAACTTACTCTGCACTCCCTCCAAGGCCAATATATCCTTCCTAAGGTGTGGTGCCCAGAACTGCTCACAGTACTCCAGGTGCGGTCTAACCAGGGCTTTGTGTAGCTGCAGCATAACTTCTACCCCCTTGTATTCTAGTCCTCGAGATATAAAGGCCAACATCCCATTAGCCTTTTTGATTATTTCCTGTACTTGTCCATGACATTTTAATGATCTATATATCTGGACCTCCAAAGTCTCTTTGGACTTCCACTGTACCCTGTTCTATCCTTTTTAGGTCCAAAGTGGATGACCTCACATTTGCCTACACTGAAATCCATTTTGCCACAGTTTTGCCCATTCACTTAGTCTATCAATATCCCCTTGTAATTTTATGCTTTCATCTACACTGCCTGCAATGCCACCCATCTTTGTCTCATCGGCAAATTTGGATATGTGGCTTTCTATCCCATCTAAGGTCATTAATAAATACAGTCAATAGTTGAGGCCCCAACACAGATCTTTGCAGGACACCACTAGTCACATATCCTGCCAATTAGAGTACCTGCCCATTATCCCTACTCTCTGCTAGTAAAGGGACAATGAAAAAAGTGTTTCGGCTCATGATCACTATTCAAAGACCTCCGTTAGAAAGCATGTAACAGAGGACGCGTAAATTATGGCACTAAGACTTGTATCTACAATTAGGCTTCAATATATTTAGCCTGTGGATCTCCAACACCCATTGCCCGGCGTGCAGACTCGTAAATAGCAGCCCCCCACCCCCCCCAAAAAACAGCAAATATGCTCATTCTGTTGGTTTAAACGCCCTAACCATCCCCACCCTCTTAAAAAAAAACTTACTTCTGGAATTCCCACTCCCTGTTGTCCAAAGGGCAAACCTGTCTGGTCTTCAGCCAACGCGAAATGCAGTGGAAATGGAAAGCATGCTGCAAGAGGAGACAGGGGCAGGAATTAAAGTATCGCCAGTCACCAGCACGTGGACACAGGCACACACACACACACTGTAACTTCCTTCACCAGCAAAGCTGGCTGTAAAGTCCTCCCCTGGCTTCCAGGTGATGTGGTTTGATCAGAATCGGCAGGCTGGGGCCAGTAACCTGGGGGACGTCACAGTCAGACATTTACAATTAAAAGACTTGCATTTCTATAGCGCCCTTCACGACCACCGGACGTCCCAAAGTGCTTTACAGTCAATGAAGTATTTTTTGAAGTGTAGTCGCTGTTGTAATGTGGGAAACGTGGCAGACAATTTGCGCACAGCAAGCTCCCACAAACCGCAATGTGATAATGACCAGATAATCTGTTTTAGTGATGCTGATTGAGGGATTAAATATTGGCCCCAGGACACCGGGGATAACTCCCCTGCTCTTCTTCGTAATAGTGCCATGGGATCTTTTACATCCACCTCAGGGCCTCAGTTTAAAGTCTCATCCAAAAGACGGCACCGCCGACGGTGCTGCACTCCCTCAGCACTGCACTGGAGTGTCAGCCTAGTTTTTTTCATGCTCATGTCCCTGGAGTGGAACCCACAACCTTCTGACTCAGAGGCGAGAGTGACAAAATGTAGAAAAGGATGTGTGTGTGTACAATATCAGCATTCTTTCAATGTGATTTACGGACCAAATTCAACTTAACATCATGAAGGATACAAGGATATACATCCATGCAGTGTAGATAAAGCAGCTTCCACAACAGCTATAGCAGTCGGAAATTCATGTCCAAATTTAATTGTTGGACTCGGTGCTCAACCTATCAGACAAGTGTCATAAGAACATAAGAAATAGGAGCAGGAGTAGGCCAATCGGCCCCTCGAGCCTGCTCCGCCATTCAATGAGATCATGGCTGATCTGATCCAACCTCAACTCTAAAGAACACAAGAAGTAGGAGCAGGACCAGGCCACTCGGCCCCTGGGCCCGCTCTGCCACCCACAGGGCCTTGACCGATCCGAACTCAAACTCATGTCCAATTTCCAGCCCGCTCACCGTAACCCCTAATTCCCTTTACTTCTAGGAAACGGTCTATTTCTGTTTTAAATTTATTTAATGAAGTAGCTTCCACAGCTTCCTGGGGTAGCAAATTCCACAGACCCACTACCCTCTAAGTGAAAAAGTTTCTCCTCATCTCAGTTTTGAAAGAGCAGCCCCTTATTCTAAGATTATGTCCCCTAGTTCTAGTTTCACCCATCATTGGGAACATCCTCACCGCGTCCACCCGATCAAGCCCCTTCACAATCTTATATGTTTCAATAAGATCGCCTCTCATTCTTCTGAACTCCAATGAGTAGAGTCCCAATCTACTCAACCTCTCCTCATATGTCCACCCCCTCATCCCCGGAATTAACCGAGTGAACCTTCTTTGTACTGCCTCGAGAGCAAGTATGTCTTTTCTTAAGTATGGACACCAAAACTGTATGCAGTACTCCAGGTGCGGTCTCACCAATACCCTATACAACTGCAGCAATACCTCCCTGTTTTTATATTCTATCCCCCTAGCAATAAAAGCCAACATTCCATTGGCTTTCTTGATCACCTGCTGCACCTGCATACTAACTTTTTGATTTTCTTGCACCAAGACCCCCAGATCCCTTTGTACTGCAGTACTTCCCAGTTTCTCGCCATTAAGATAATAACTTGCTCTCTGATTTTTCCTGCCAAAGTGCATAACCTCACATTTTCCAATATTGTATTGCATCTGCCAAATCTCTGCCCACTCACCCAGCCTGTCTATATCCCCTTGTAGGTTTTTTATGTCCTCCTCACTCTCTACTTTCCCTCCCATCTTTGTATCATCTGCAAACTTTGATATATTACACTCGGTCCCCTCCTCCAAATCGTTAATATAGATTGTAAAGAGTTGGGGACCCAGCACCGACCCCTGCGGAACACCACTGGCTACTGGTTGCCAGTCCGAGAATGAACTCGGGTAAGGTACCAGACGACTGCAGGGGTCAATGAAACAGCAGTCTTCAAGAGGAAAGACATTTTTGCAAGAGGCAGAGAAAGTGAATAGTTAAACTCCCTGTTCATTCCCTACTCATTTACATAGAAAACATAGAAGATAGGAGCAGGAGTAGGCCATTCGGCCCTCGAGCCTGTTCCGCCATTTAATGAGATCATGGCTGATCATCCAAATACAGCACCCTGTCCCTGCTTTCTCCCCATATCCCTTGATCCCCTTAGCCTTAAGAAATATATCTAACTCCTTCTTGAATATATTTAATGAATTGGCCTCCACTGCCTTCTGTGGTAGAGAATTCCACAGGTTCACCACTCTCTGGGTGAAGAAATTCCTCCTCATCTCAGTTCTAAATGGCTTACCCCTTATCCTTAGACTGTGACCCCTGGTTCTGGACTCCCCGGCCATCGGGAACAGCCTTCCTGCATCTAGTCTGTCCAGTCCTGTTAGAATTTTATAAGTTTCAATGAGATCCCCTCTCATTCTTCTAAACTCTAGCGAATATAAGCCTAATCGACCCAATCTCTCCTCATAAGTCATTCCTGCCATCCCAGAGCAGGCTCTCATGAAGTTAGAGATTTAACCACAGCCTTTAACTCATTATACGGTAAAGAAATAACTTGCATTTAAATAGCGCCTTCATGAACCCAGGACAACCCAGGTGCTTTACAGCCAAGTAATGCAGGGAAATGCAACGGCCAATATGTGCACAGCATGGTCCCGCAAACAGCAATGACCAGATAATCTGTTTTTGATGTTGCTTGAGGGATAAATATTGGCCAGGACACCAGGAGAACCTCTTGTGAATAGTGCCACGAGATCTTTTACGTTCACTTGAGGGGGCAGACGGGAACTCAGTTTATCGTCTCATTCAAAAGACTGCACTGAAGTGTCAGCCTAGATTATGTATATCTAACAATACTACAGTCCCTTCCCAAGGCCTTAATCTAGAGCGATATGGACGCTGGATACTTACATTACACACACCCCAAGCGACAGTGCATTCCTCTGAAGTTGCCGAAGCCTGGTTTGCCTGACATTCTATACCTACAGATCAAAAAAAAGTCCAACAGCACATAACCCTCTGGATTCTGACAAACAAGATGGGTAAGTTAAATAAAACTAGGACAAGTGTGTGTGCTGGCATTGCACAATGGAGGTTCAGTCACCCATCCTGCCAAGTCCCTGCTCTCAGTCTCCGATTCAAGGTGACTCTAAGCACCGCCCGCAAAAAGCGCAGCTGTGTTGTCACTAGGATTTCAGTGACTTGTGAAAACTCCAGACCATATCTGTTTGCTCTGTGCAAAAACATCCAGTGTTACATATTTTTCAGTTTCTAAATTTGGGTGGTATCTGCCCAACTGTGTAACAGTTCTTGGTGAAGTATTGGTGGGTACAAGTCTATCACTGTAATACCGGGATGAAGTACTGTTGGGGACAGCTATCACTGTAACACCAGGATGAAGTATTGGTGGGGACAACTATCACTGTAACACCAGGATGAAGTTTTGTTGGGGACAGCTATCACTGTAACACCAGGATGAAGTATTGGTGGGGACAGCTATCACTGTAACACCAGGATGAAGTACTGGTGGGGACAGCTATCACTGTAACACCAGGATGAAGTACTGGTGGGGACAGGCTGGTCACTGATGGCGATATCAGGAGTAATTGGATGTGATGAGCTGGCCGTCACACAGTAAGTGCATTAAAAAATAAAGCACATTGGCTTAAGTACAATTTGTTTTTCTATTATGTATCGTACCAATACACTGAAAAGTTCCTAGTGACAACACTGGCACCAGTAAAGTTGGGGCACAAACTTACTGCTCCATGGTTACCCAAAATACATATTTATTTTGTAAAAATTTAATTTGACAAAACAGTCACACAATGAGCTTCCTGGTTTGTTTTGCCCACAAATAAAAACAGCACATTAATCATTTTGTCTAGTAATCCACATCATATATTAAAAGCACTGTTCATGTGCATTACACGGACTCCTAAATTTAAACATTTTCATTCATTCACGGGATGGAGGGAAGGTCATTGACAAAGCAGCTGAAGATGGTTGGGCCTAGGACACTGCCCTGAGGAACCCCTGCAGCGATGTCCTGGGGCTGAGACGGACATGACCTACGTGGGCAATTTTCCACTTTGTCGGGTAGATACCAGGGTTTTTATGGCAAGCTTCATGGTCACCATTACTGATACTAGCTTTTCATTCCAGATTTATTTAATTAACTGAATTCAAATTCACAAACTGCTTGGGTGGGATTTGAACTCACGTCCCCAGATTACTTGGTCCAGCAAGATAACCACTATGCTACCGTAACAATTTACGCCATATCTAAACTCGGTTCAGCCAGGTTCAGTGTGTGCATTTAGCATTTTATTATTTTTCCACACTACACAAGAAATCCCTTACCAGGGTGCTGTAGTGTAGTGGATATGTTACTGGACTAGTAATCCAGAGGTCTGGTTTAATCCCGCAAACACGAGTTCAAATCCCACCATGGCAATTTGAAAAGTTGAATTCAATAAAAAAAAGTGACCAAGGATTGTCAGATTGGCGTTAAAACCCAACTAGGGAAGGACACCTGCCACCCTTAGCCGGGCTGGTCTATATGTGACTCCAATGGTTGACGATCAGCTACACTCTGAAGCGGCCTAGCAAGCCACTCAGTTACATCAAACAGAAGTCCCACCACCACCTTCTCAGGGCAACTGGCGGTGGGTAATAAATGCCAGCCTTCCAACACCCTGAGAATGAATTTAACAAAGTGCACAAGGCTGGATTTTTTTTGGAAGGGGACAATAAGCAGTCTAGACCACTTCCCTTGAGTATAGAAGGTTGAGGGGTGATCTGACCGAGGTGCTTAAAATGAAAAAAGGAGTTGATAGATACAGAGAAACTATTTCCTCTGGCGGGGGAATCCAGAACGAGGGGAATGTAATGTTAAAATGAGAACCAGGCCATTTACCAGTGAAATCAAGCAGCACTTTTTCCACATAAAGGGCAGCGGAAATCTGGAATTCTCTCCCCCAAAAGGTTGTGGATGCTGGGACAATTGGAGCTTTCAAGACTGAGACCGATAGATATTTGAAAATGAGCTTGAATTCAATAGTTGAGCTGCAGGCTCACGGATTCTCCCCCTTTCCCCCAAAAAAGAATTTTGATTACTGGAACCCCAACGTATGGGGTAAGATGTGAAATTGCAGATCCAAACATTAAGCTAACTCAGCCTGGCACTGCAGCATCTACTCCCAGAATTTCTTTTTGAATCCCTGCTTCTATAATGTACAGATAGCATAGCAGATACTCACACAGGTCCATGATGTGATTTCGGCAGATGGCACAGTTATCTACCACAATGTCCCAGGCCCACAGGGCTACTGCGTTCCACTGCAAACAAAGCACGGGGGTTAGAAACACACTTCACACAACGCTAATGGGAGAGAGTGATTTATTCAAGCTGAATACACTGTTCACATAAAATATCCATGAACGCAACAGTCTCAAGATAATTACGGACGAAGGAGGTGATTTGGCCCATCTCAGCTCATCCATCCTGAAAGTCCCCTCGCTGCATCCAAACGATCAGAGGGATTTCACCTCCACTACTCTAACTGGGAGTCTATTTCAAGTGTTGATCACTCTGTGTGAAGAACTTCCTGATATCGGCCCTAAATTTGCCTTTAATTTAGTTGTATTCTGTTTAATTTAGAATAATTTTCCAGATTTCTTTTTTCCGTACCGTTTACAATCTTGTATACCTCTATGATCACCTCTCAGACACCTGAAAAGCCTAGGCTTTTTCAGTTTTTACTTTCCTCATATCTCAGAGCTACCCCTCCCCACAACACGAAGGATCACCTTCCTGGTTGTTCTCTGCACAGCCTCCAAATGCTTTAATGTATTCCTTGCCAAACAGAACTGGACACTACCTCTCAAACCAAGCTTTTGGTCACCTGTCCTAATATCTCTATGTGACTCGGTGTCTCCTGTGAAACGCCTTGGGATGGATCAGACTTTACTACATTAATAGGCACTATATAAATGCAACTTGTTATTGTTGTCAACTACATATAGAGCCAACAGAAATCTTAACTGAATTGTGTAATGTTAAAAAGGTACATAACATGGGAACATTAACTCCAAACAACTTGCATCTGATTCAGAAGCACAAAAGCATGGTTAAGTATCAATGGAAAAACATCAATAACATCAGAAATATGCTGCCATACACCAAAGGCTATTCCCCCAGTAATCTCAGGGGCTCTTTTTTTCTAGAAAAAAAAGAGTAGGCCGAGGAGTGACCTAATAGAGGTCTTAAAATGAAGAAATTTGATAGGGTAGACGTAGAGATGATGTTTCCACTTGACCAAAACTAGGGGACATAAATATAAAAGATAGTCACTAATAAATCCAATAGGGAGTTCAGGAGAAACTTCTTTACCCAGAGAGTGGAGAGAATGTGGAACTCGCTACCACAGGGAATGGTTGAAGCGAATAGTATAGATGCATTTAAGGGGAGGCTGGACAAGGAATAGAAAGAAAGACTTGCATTTCTACAGCGCCTTTCACAACCTCAGGATATCCCAAAGTTCTTTACAGCCAATGAAGTACTTTTTGAAGTGTCGTCACTGATGTAATGTAGGAAACACAGCAGCCAACATGCGCACAGCAAGCTCCCACACAGCAATGTGATAATGACCAGATAATCTGTTTTAGTGATGTTGATTAAGGGATAAATATTGGCCAGGACACCGGGGAGAACTCCCCTGCTCTTCTTCAAAATAGTGCCATGGGATCTTTTACGTCCACCTGAGAGAGCAGACTTGGTTTAACGTCTCATCTGAAAGACGGCACCTCCAACAGTGCAGCACTCCCTCAGTACAGGACCGGGAGCGTCAACCTAGATTTGTGCTCAAGTCTCTGGAGTGGGACTTGAATCCACAAACCTTCTGACTCAGAGGCGAGAGTGCTACCCACAAGCCACGGTGGACACTAGCACAGACATATTTAGAAAGAAAGCGCCCTGCACGACCACCGGACGTCTCAAAGCGCTTTACAGCCAATGAAGTACTTTTTGAAGTGTAATCACTGTTGTAATGTGGGAAATGTGAAGCTAGATAAGTCCGCAGATAGGGTTAGATGAAGAAGGGTGGGAGGAGGCTGGTGTGGCGCATAAACACTGGCACGGACTGGGCCGAATGGCCTGTTTCTGTGCTGTAAATTCGATGTAATGTAAATGTGTTGGGGAAAGACCATGAGTGAGCAAACTGCACGTCATTTTAAAAAAAGGGGGCAAATGGAGCTTTTCCCAGACGGCGCACAATTCCACACAAAATGTCTGCTCGCAGGCTGCAGCTAAATGGAGAGACTCCCAGATTGAGTTCTCCTTTCAATATACAGAATGGGGGGAGGGGGGGGGGAATGATGGTGACAAATCGGCACCTGATCCTCTGCCCAACTGAATGAGTCACTGTCAAACACGTGCGTAAATAGCGGCCTAAAGGGGCTGTGTATGTGACAGCAGCCCCCAGCCCAAGTCACCAGGAGTCCGGGCCTGGCCGGGCCCGGGCCGCTCCCCGCCTGTCACAGCCCACCCTCATGTCCCGCCCCAACCCACTGCTGCTTTTGATTGGCTCACAGCTGCGCCCCTCAAGCCGAACGCTCCATCCTAATTCGTCGATCGCCGCTGTCAATCAATTCGCCGACTTCCGGCGGCCTTTCCTTCCACCACAACCGCCGGATTTAAAAAAATATTTATTATTAAACACTTTACAGGTATCAAAAAAAAATGCTGTTTCCGATCAGCGATTGGGGGGGCGAGGTACCTTTTTCACTTCGAAGCGCTTCTTGCCGCCGCTGTTGGTGGAGCTTGGAGTGTCCACATCCATCGCCGTCGCCATTTTGTCTGCTTCAAGCTCCCCGGTCGGCGTCCAGCCAATCAGCGATAAGCAGCTTGCGCATGGGCGTTTGTGGCGTGCGCATGGGAGAGAGGGGCGGGGTGAGATCAGTACCCCGCCCATCCGCGTCATAGCACCCCGCCCCGTCATAGCGGCCCGCCCCTCGCGTCATAGCGCCCCCGCCCGTCATAATGCCCCGCCCCTCCGCGTCATACCCTCCGCGTCATAGCGCCCCGCCCCGTCCCTCCCCGTCGAGCGCTCCGCCCCTCTCCGCCACAGCGCCATCTGCAGGCAGATTGCTGCCAGGACGCTCTTGGCCTGCAATGCCATGACGTCACCCCCCCCCCCGGCCTATTGCTGTCAGGTCAATCCAACAATTTTGTTTCTATTCGGTGGAATTGAAGCATTTTTATTGGGGTTTCGGGAATTAGTCGGGTTATAATTAAGACCACTGATTTAGGCTGACTGCATTAAATTGCCCTTGGGGATGGGGCGGGAAGGTGGAGTTGAGGTCGAAGATCAGCCTCTCCTCTTCTTCGGCAGTCCCTCCGAACCGAGGATGACTTGCTTCCACATTAGAAATGAGTTCTCAGGTGACTGATGAGTCCAATGTGGGGCCTACAGTCTCTGTCACAGGCGGGGCAGACGGTGATTGAAGGGGCGGGTGGGTGGGGTGCTTGGGTTGACTTGTGCTGTTTGCGCTTGGCTTCCGCTTGCTCCCGGCGAAGAGACTCGAGGTGTTCGGCACCTTCCCGGATGCTTCTCCTCCACTTTGTGCGGTCTTGGGCTAGGGATTCCCAGGTGTCGGTGGGGATGTTACACTTTTTCAAGGAGGCTTTGAGGGTGTCCTTGAAGCGTTTCCTCTGCTCACCTGGGCCTCTCTTGCCGTGCCGGAGCTCCGAGTAGAGCGCTTGTTTTGGGAGTCTCGTATCGGGCATGCGGACAATGTGACCCGTCCGTAGGAGCTGATCGAGTGTGGTCAAAGCTTCGATGCTGGGGATGTTGGTCTGAGCGAGAACACTGACGTTGGTGTGCCTATCCTGCCAATGGATTTGCAGGATCTTGCGGAGGCAGCGTTGGTGGTACCTCTCCAGTGCTTTGAGGTGCCTGCTGTACATGGTCCATGTCTCTGAGGCATACAGGAGGGCGGGTATTACTACTGCTCTGTAGACCATGAGCTTGGTGCCGGGTTTGAGGTCCTGGTTTTCAAACACTCTCTTCCTCAGGCGACCGAAGGCTGCACTGGCACACTGAAGGCAGTGTTGGACTTTGTCATCGACGTCTGCCCTTGTTGACAGTAGGCTCCCGAGGTATGGAAAGTGGTCCACGTTGTCCAAGGCCTTGTCATGGATTTTGATAATCGGGGGGCAGTACTGTGTACGCTTCGGTGAAAGTGTTAACGATGGTTTGGAGTTCGACCTCCGAGTGTGCGCAGACGCAAGCGTCGTCTGCATACTGCAATTCGACGACAGAGGAAGGGACGACCTTGGATCTGGGCTGGAGGCGACGGAGGTTGAACAGTTTCCTGTTTGTTCTGTAAATTAGCTCCACTCCAGCGGGGAGCTTACTGAGGGTGAGATGGAGCATTGCAGCAAGGAAGATCGAGAAGAGCGTTGGTGCGATGACACAGCCTTGCTTGACCCCGGTCCGTTCATGAATTGGGTCTGTGGTGGAACCGTTGGTCAGGATCACGGCTTGCATGTCGTCGTGAAGCAGGCGGAGGATGGTGACAAACTTTTGAGGGCAGCCGAATTTGAGGAGGACACGCCATAATCCCTCACGGTTGACAGTGTCAAAGGCCTTTGTGAGGTCAAAGAAGGCCATGTTCCCTGCATTTCTCTTGTAATTGGTGCGCCATGACCTTATTGAATGGCGGAGCAGGCTCGAGGGGCCGTGTGGCCCACTCCTGCTCCTAATTCTTATGTTCTTATGTCCGAGATTTTTACCAGTCGTTTGGGGGATCATATTCCACAATCCCCTCCATTATTCTGTGGCCTTGGTCATGTCCATTAAATGTTCTTGACATTTCACTGTGATTATATCCTTTTGGAGAAGAGAGTGCAGTAAGAAAATAAGAAGCTCATATTTAAAATGTTTTACATCATAAGATAATTACAGATGAGGAATGCCATTTGCTTAGCTCAACCTTCCACAAAGAATGAAAAACTTGCATTTATATGGTGCCTTTCAGGATGTCCCAAAGCGCTTTACAGCCAATGAAGAACTTTTGAAGTGGAGTCACTGTTGTAATGTGGGAAACGCAGGCAGCCAATTTGCGCACAGCAAGCTCCCACAAACAGCAATGTGATAATGAGCAGATAATCCGTTTTAGTGATGTTGATTGAGGGATAAATATTGACTAGGACACTCCCCTGCTCTTCTTCAAAATAGTGGCCATGGGATCTTTTACGTTCACCTGAGAGGGCAGACGGGGCCTCGGTTTAACGTCTCATCCGAAAGACGGCACCTCCGACAGTGCAGCGCTCCCTCAGCACTGCACTGGAGTGTCAGCCTAGATTTTTGTGCTCAAGTTCTATTCCAAGCGTTGATTGCTGACATTCTTCCTGCTATATGACATAAATTTGCCTTTCACTAATTAAAGTCTGTGCCCTTTGCTGCTCTCTGTGAAGTTAGATTGTTCTTTATAAATGCAAGTTATTGTTGTACTATCATGGCTTACAGTGAAGAAGGGTTCTGGATTTACATTTTATTCATTCACAGGATGTGGGCGTCGCTGGCAAGGCCAGCATTTATTGCCCATCCCTAATTGCCCGTGAGAAGGTGCTGGTGAGTCACCTTCTTGAGTGTCTTGCTCGGCCATTTCAGAGGGCAGTTAACCACATTGCTGTAGGTCTGGAGTCACATACAGGCCAGACCAGGTAAGGACGGTAGATTTCCTTCCCTAAAGGACATTAGTGAACCAGATGGGTTTTTATGACAATCCAACAGTTTCATGGTCATCATTACTGATAATGGTGATTATATTCCAGATTTATTTGAATTTAAATTCCCCAGCTGCCAGGTAGTGGGATTTGAACTCTCATCTCCGGATCAGTACTCCAGTAACATAACCACTGTGCTACCGTACCCCTCTACCATACCGTGTACATAATGTATAACAACAACTTGCATTTATATAGCAGCTTTAACGTAGCAAAACATCCCAAGACTATTCCAAGGCAGAGAATTGGGAATATAATGTCAAAACTCTATATGCTTCATTGATACTCTGTCTGGAGGTGACCAAAGGAGGGATCGCTGCATTTGAAGCTCTCTAGAACACCTTAGGTGATAAATGGAAGAGCACCATGGAACCTGCAATTTTCATACTGATGGTTCCTTCTAGAGTGTGTCATACACTACTCAACAACAACAAAGTGCATTTATATAGCACCTTTAACGTATTAAAAACGTCCCACAGCGCTTTACAGCATTGTCCAAGATAATTTGACACCGAGCCACATAAAGAGATATTAGGACAGGCGACCAAAAGCTTGGTTAAAGAGGTAGGGGTTTAAGGAGTGACTTAAAGGAGAGTCGGGGAGGTTTAGGGAGGGAATTCCAGAGCTTAGGGCCTAGGCAGCTGAAGGCACGGCCACCAATGATGGATGATTAAAATCGGGGATGCGCAAGAGGCCAGAATTAGAGGAGCGCAGATATCTCGGAGGGTTGTGGGGCTGGAGGAGGTTACAGAGATAGGGAGGGACGAGACCATTGAGGGATTTGAAAACAAGGATGAGAATTTTAAAATCGCGGCGTTGCCGGACCGGAAGCCAATGTAAGCCAGCGAGCACAGGGGAGATCGGTGAACGGGACTTGGCGCGAGTTAGGACACAGTTTTTGGATGAGCTGAAGTTTATGGAGGGTGGAAGATGGGTTACCAGCCAGGAGAGCGTTGAAATCGTCAAGTTAAGAGGTAACAAAGGCATGGATGAGTGTTTCAGCAACAGATGAGCTGAGGTGGGGTGGAGACGGGTGATATTACGGAGATGGAAGTAGGCGGTCTTAGAATCATAGAATGGTTACAGCACGGAAGAGGGCCATTTGGCCTGTCGAGCCCGTGCTGACTCTCAGCTAGTCCCACTCCCCCGCCCTTTCCCCATAGCCCTGCAAACATTTTACCTTCAGATACTTCTCCAACTCCCTTTTGAAAGATAGATTGAATCTGCCTCCACCACCCTCTCAGGCAGTGCATTCCAGATCATAACCACTTGCTGCGTAAAAAAGTTTTTCCTTATGTCGCCTTTGGTTCTTCTGCCAATCACCTTAAATCTGTGTCCTCTGGTTCTCGATCCTTCTGCCAATGGGAACAGTTTCCCCTCTATCTACTCTGTCCAGACCCCTCATGATTTTGAACACCTCTATCAAATCTCCCCTCAATCTTCTCTGCTCCAAGGAGAACAATCCCATCTTCTCCAGTCTATCAACGTAACTGAAGTCCCTCATTCCTGGAATCATTCTTGGAATCATTCTCGTAAATCTTTTCTGCATCTTCTCTAAGGCCTTCACATCCTCCTAAAGTGTGGTGCCCAGAATTGGACACAGTACTCCAGTTGAGGCCGAACCAGTGTTTTATACAGGTTCATCATAATTTCCACACTTTTGTACTCTATGCCTCTATTTATGAGCTTGTGATTTCAAATAAAACTGTTGGACTATAACCTGGTGTTGTGCGACCTCTCAATTCTATTTATGAAGCCCAGGATCCCGTAAGCCTTTTTAACTGCGTTCTCAACCTGCCCTGCCACCTTCAACAATTTGTGCACACATACCCCCAGGTCTCTCTGTTCATGCACCCCCTTCAGGATTGTACCATTTAGTTTAGATGTCCTCTCTTCATTCTTCCTACCAAAATGTATCACTTCGCACTTTTCTGCGTTAAATTTCATCTGCCACGTGTCCGCCCATTTCACCAGCCTGTCTA
This sequence comes from Squalus acanthias, assembly GCA_030390025.1. Classification (NCBI taxonomy): domain Eukaryota; kingdom Metazoa; phylum Chordata; class Chondrichthyes; order Squaliformes; family Squalidae; genus Squalus; species Squalus acanthias. The sequence goes on from CM059450.1 coordinate 19,267,413, forward strand.
TGTTTTGCTGAAGTCTATCACTATCCTCCTCACTGTTCACTATACTTCCAAGTTTTGTGTCGTCTGCGAATTTTGAAACTGTGCCCTGTACACCCACGTCCAAATCATTAATATATATCAAGAAAAGCAGTGGTCTTGGAACCGACCCCTGGGGAACACCACTGTGTACCTTGGTGATGGAGTGGACATGGAGTTGGAAGCTTAGCTCAGGGTCAAATAGGATGCCGTGTTTGTGAACAGTCCGATTCAGCCTCGGGCAGTGGTCAGGGAGAGGATGGAGTCGGTGGCTAGGGAACAGAGTTTGTGGTGGGGAAATGAAGACAATGGCTTCGGTCTTCCCGATATTTAATTGGAGATCATTTCTGCTCATCCAACACTGGATTTCAGACAAGCAGCGGGACAAATCAGAGACAGTGGAGGGGTCGAGAGAGGTAGAGCTGGGTGCCGTCAGCGTACGTGCGGAACCTGACGCTGTGTTTTCGGATGATGTCGCCGACGGGTCAGCATGTAGATGAGAAATAAGAGGGGGCCAAGGATAGATCCTCGCGGGACACCAGAGGTAACGGTGCGTGAGTGGGAAGAGAAGCCGTTGCGGGAGATTCTCTTGACTACGACTGAACCCCTGCAAGAAGGAAATGAGTGAGTGTTCCATACCCTCTCAACTCCAGAGGAAAAACGCCATGGTGAGTTTACTGCCCACTTGGGAATGCTAACCTCAGCTGCTGCCATTTCTCCATCCGATTTCTGGCTGTTGTGGCAGGATGTGCTGTCAAACCTTAGCTTCCGTGCTCTCTGTGTGCTGGCTGTTTCTGCTGACATTGAACGGATATTCTGAAGTGAGAACTATCTTTAAAAAAAAAAAGACTCGCATTTATATAGCGTCTCTCACGAACCTCAGGACATCCCAAAGCGCTTTTACAGCCAATGAAGTAGCTTTTTGAAGTGCTGTCACTGTTGTAATGTAGGAAACGCGGCAGCCAATTTGCGCACAGCAAGCTCCCGCAAACAGCAATGGTGATAATCTGTTTGTTTTTGTTTTAGGACAGTTGGCACATGAGGTTGGGGCTTAAAGCCTTGGAAAAATGCTTTGCACATAGAGAAACCAAGACAGAAGGCTGCTGAGTACCACTTCACCATCTTTGTACTTGCAGGCTATCTTGTTGGAGACATCTAGTTGATTGTCCTTTTTGAAACTGCATGAAAAGGGCTCCGATTTTAGCGGGCTAGGATACAAGGCTGAATGCAGTGCTGCTGCTTGGGTTTATATACCACCTATCAAGAGTCAGTTTGGCTCTGTTGATAGCACTCTTGTTTTCAAGTCCCACTATGGACTTGAATAGTACACAATCCAGGCTGACACTTCCAGTGCAGTACTGAGAGAATACTGCATTGCTGGACGTGCCAGTTTCCAGATAAGATGTCAAGCTGATATAAAAACAGAAAATGCTGGAAACACTCAGCATCTGTGGAGAGAGAAACAGAGCTAACGTTTCAGGTCGACGGCCCTTCGTCAGAACTGGAAAAAGCTGGAGATGGAACAGGTTTTTAAGCAAGTGCAGGGGCAGGGAAAGGGGGGAGGGGAGGAAAGAACAAAAGGAAAGGTCTGTGATAGGATGGAAGGCAGGAGAGATTAAGAGACATTAAGGGAGATTAAGAGATGGTGCAAGGCAAAAGGAGATGGTAATGGGACAAGTTAAGAAACAAAAGATGGCTCTAGAGGAAGTGTAAATGGCACTGGCAGAGTGAAAGACAGCTGCCATGTGGGAGAGAGAAAAAAAAAGATGTGAAAAAAATTGATGTTGAGTCCAGAAGGCTGTAAAGAGCTTATTGTTCTTTCCTCCCCTCCCCCCCTTTCCCTGCCCCTGCACTTTTATACAAACCTGTTCCATCGCCAGCTTTTTCCAGTTCTGACGAAGGGTCATCGACCTGAAACGTTAACTCTGTTTCTCTCTCCACAGATGCTGCCTGGACCTGCTGAGTATTTCCAGCATTTTCTGTTTTTTTTCCCCAGATTTCCAGCATCCGCAGTGTTTTGCTTTTGTATTAATGTTAAGCTGATACTCTGTCTGCCAGCTCAGCTGGATTGTTAACGGTCCTCTGGCACTATCTGCAGAGAGTTCTAAGTGACTGCCAAAAACAGATTGACTGGTCATTCATTCATTCGCTCTTTGCGGGACCTTGTGTACAAATTGGCTGCTGTGTGGACAGTGACTGGACCGCAAAAAGTAATTAATTGGTTGTAAAGTGGTGTGAGGAAATGATAAGTTGCTATTATAATGCGAGATCTTCCTTTTCACGTTGAGATGTTTTGAAGTGCTTCACCCAATGGAGGAGAATCATAGAGCGATACAGCCCATCATGACTCTTTGATTTCTTCTCCCCTCTCTCCCAAAATGGAGAGCAATCAACGGTAGCAACCAAGGGAGGCAGTGGTGGAACGCTCATTTCTGTTGTCTCTCTCTCTCTCCCTCCTCTCTCCAGGCTCCTCTGTAGCAGTCGCCGGCAGCTCCTCCTCCTCTCACTGGAGAGACTCTCTCTGTCGCAGCAGCACCAGCACCTGTTGAACAACGAAAACCTCACCGCACGGGACCGCCCCGTGCAACACCCTCCAGGCCAAGTCCCCAACAGGCAAAGAGAGCCCTCCAAGGGGAACTTGTGGAGATCTCTTTAGCGAGGAGGGTGGAGCCGAGTCTTTGGAGCCAGTGTGACCTTTTATTGTCAAGAGGCCCCCATCTCCGTGTGCTCTTTCGGTGCGATCAATAAACAAAAACTGCAACTTAACAAAAATACATCAAATGAAACTTAACAAATTAAATTAAAATTTGGTTTCCAGGGGTGATGACGCACTCCAGTCCCTGCGGTGCCGAGTCTCTGAAAGGGCGATCTAATTAGTCCCACTCCCCTGCTCTTTCCCCACAGCCCTGCCACTCTTTCCCCTTCCAAGTATTTATCCAATTCCCTTTTGAAAGTTACTATTGAATCTGCTTCCACCTGCTGCGTAAAATGTTATTTCCTCGTGTCTCCTCTGGTTCTTTTGCCAGTGCAGTGACTGTAGGGAAATGCAGCAGACATTCGGCACCAGTGACAGGTCACAAACCAGCAGGGATGAATGTGAAAGATGCACAAATAGAGGGGGAAAAAAATACGAAACGTAAAACGTTCTAATAATAGATTTTATTGTTTCAAAAAATAAAAGATCAGCTCAGGAGTCTGGAAAGCTCTGGCCTTTTACAGACACGATCGCAGACAAAATACTGACAACGATTTTTTTTCAACTGCGCAAGGTTTTATTTTCTTTCATTTTCACTAAACTTTGGCCATTCACATTTTTCTTGTGACTTTTAGCGACTTTTGAAAAGTGTAAGAAAAAAGAAAAAGACTTGCATTTCTGTAGCACCTTTCACGACTAGTGTGACGGTTACGATGCTCTCGCAAGGGAAAGACTTGCATTTATGTCGCACTTTTCGGGTCCTCAGGACGTCACAAAGCGCTTTACAGCCAATGAAGTAGCTTTTGAAGTGTAGTCACTGTTGTAATGTGGGAAACGCGGCAGCCAATTTGCGCACAGCAAGCTCCCGCAAACAGCAATGTGATAATGACCAGATCATCTGCTTTTGTTATGTTGATTGAGGGATAAATATTGGCCCAGGACACCGGGGAGAACTCCCCTGCTCTTCTTCAAAATAGTCCACCTGAGAGGGCAGACGGGGCCTCGGTTTAACATCTCATCCGAAAGACGGCACCTCCGACAGTGCGGCACTCCCTCAGCACTGCACTGGAGTGTCGGTCTAGATTTCTGTTCTCACGTCTCTGGAGTGGGACTTGAACCCACAACCTTCTGACTCAGAGGCGAGGGTGCTACCCACTGAGCCACGGCTGACACAGCATGACAAAAATCACCTTCAAAAGTTACTTCCAGAAATAAAATGAGAACGCGGAGCTCTCAATATACATTGCTCCTGACCGAGAGGGATCAATGAGCACCCATCACTCTCAGCCGTGGCTCAGTTGAGGGAGCGCCGCACTGTCGGAGGAGCCGTCTTTCGGATGAGACATTAAACCGAGGCCCAGTCCACACTCTCAGGTGGATGTAAAAGATCCCATGGCACTATTTTGAAGAAGAGCAGGGGAGTTCTCTCCTGGTGTCCTGGGGCCAATATTTATCCCTCAATCAACAGAACAAAAACAGATGATCTGGTCATTATCACATTGCTGTTTGTGGGAGCTTGCTGTGCGCAAATTGGCTGCCGCGTTTCCTACATTACAACAGTGACTACACTTCAAAAAGTACTTCATTGGTTGTAAAGCGCTTTGGGATGTCCGGTGGTCGTGAAGGGCGCTATAGAAATGCAACTCTTTCTTTCTTTCAGTACCACACGAAGCCACTGGAGGCGTTTAACCGCTGCGGTCAGACACTAGCTGTGTATACGCCAAAATAATAGGTGGGAAAGATTACAATGAAAATAAATCTCACTTCTGTAATCAGATGATAAATGTTTGGAACGAGTTGCCGGCTCGTGCAGATTCATGACAAGTGTTGAAAGGGGAGCTGAACGAGGTCCTGACTCTAGCTGATATCACAGTGTAAAGGTGGATGGGGTATTGGGCCATGTGCCTCACGGCCACGGCGGTCTCCTGGAATTCGTTCTGATCGCCTTCGGAAGTGGGAGAGGAACTTCCCAGATTTATTTCCCCTGAATTGGCCGAGGGTTTTTGCCTCTGCCAGGAGATAGTGTGCTCGCTGGCGGGTGTCGGTTAGTGGGGATCACGATGCTCTGTTGTCCCGTGACTGTATGGGACAAGCTCAATGCACCAGCTGAGCAGTTCTGGGCACCACACCTGAGGAAGGATAGATTGGCCTTGGAGGGAGTGCAGCGTAGGTTTACCAGAATGATATCCGGACTCCAGGGTTAAGTTACGAGGAGAGGTTACACAAACTAGCATTGTATTCCCTGGAATTTAGAAGGTTAAGGGGTGATTTGATCGAAGTTTTCAAGATATTAAGGGGAACTGATAGGGTAGATCGAGAGAAACTATCTCCGCTGGTTGGGGAGTCTAGGACTAGGGGGCATCGTCTAAAAATTAGAGCCAGACCTTTCAGGAGTGAAATTAGGAAACACTTCGACACACAAAGGGTGGTAGAAGTTTGGAACTCTCTTCCGCAAACGGCAATTGATGCCGGATCAATTGTTAATTTTAAATCTGAGATTGCTGGATTTTTGTTAACCAAAGGTATTAAGGGATATGGGCCAAAGGCGGGTATATGGAGTTAGGTCACAGATCAGCCATGATCTCATCGAATAGCGGAGCAGGCTCGAGGGGCTGAATGGCCTCCTCCTGATCCTATGTTTTCCTGTCCATCATTTTAATTTAAAAAAAGTTCTCAAGTATTGCTCCTGTGCCTTGCAGCATCACCTGGTTCAGTGGCTGCAATCCACACCACTCGTTGCTATATAATCTTCTGTCCTGGAGGATAGATAAATACTATTGTGAGTTTTACATATCTGCACAGGCTGACATGCCACGCAGAGCCACCACCAACTGAGTGGAGATGCTGGATTCACTCGTGATCTTCTCCGTCACCTGCAGCAACTCATGATAAATGTCTGACTCGTCGAGGTGTCCAGTATCCACTGCAAAGTGCTGCTCGTTAATGGGGGGCCCAGATCTGTTCCAATTCAAACAATTCCTTGGGACAGTCTGCAGAAAGAATGATCGGCGCCTCCTCCGTTATCAAAACGTCGTCCTCGATCCGAATTCCAATTCCCCGAAATCTTGGCGGAGCCGAGGCGTCATCTTCTGGGATGTAGATTCCTGTAGTGGAAAGAATGATACCAAAACCACATTTACCAGAGGTATGGCGAGGGTCAAGGTTTGAAGTAAAATAATCACTGTGGTGGGGGAACTGGTGCATAGGGTGGAGTGTGTGGGACGATGTGGGGGGGGGGGGAGGGAGGGAGGGAGGAAGAGGGGGAGGGAGGGAGGGAGGAAGGAAGGATTGGTATTTATACCAAGAAAGAGAAAGGGGACCAGCTCTAGTGCCTCTTTTATCGGTAGCTTTAACTTGTAGATATACCCAACTATTAGGAGGCAGGGGCCTCAAGCAGAGAGAGAGGGGGGTCTGGGGGATGGAGCAAAGGGCCATGAACGGCCATGGATGGACTTTCAGAAAGCTGCCAAGTGCCACCTTGAAAAGACCCAGTTAAGATATAATTTCTTTACACAGAGGGTACCAAACATGTGGACTAGTTTAAACCAGGGAGGCTGTGGAAGTGGAGGCTCTTACAAACTTTAAGAAGCCGATGAATAAATATTTGTTGAAGAGTATGACAGGTAAAGCGGTGTAAGAAGTCTGTGACCTTCTGGACTGGCCCAGTTGATGTAGGCAATGACGTCCCACCCAGTGTAGTAACATATTTCTCAGGAGACTGGGACATATTACGTGGGTGGGGGGGTAGTATGAACAGTATGTTTTGATAACACCTTGAGTATTGTGTGCAGTTTTGGTCGCCTTATCTGAGGAAGGATGTTCTTGCCATGGAAGGAGTTCAGCGAAGATTCACAAGGCTGATACCTGGGATGGCAGGAATGACATATGAGGAGAGATTGGGTCGATTGGGCTTAGACTCGCTGGAGTATAGAAGAATGAGAGGGGATCTCATCGAAACATATAAAATTCTGACAGGTCTGGACAAACTAGATGCAGGAAGAATGTTCCCGATGGTCGGAGAGTCCAGAACCAGGGGTCATAATCTAAGGATAAGGGGTAAGCCATTTAGGACAGAAATGAGGAAGAATTTCTACACCCAGAGAGTGGTGAACCTGTGGAATTCTCTACCAAAGAAGGTAGTTGAGGCCAAGTCATTAAATATATTGAAGAATGAGTTAGATATATTTCATAAAGCTAAAGGTATCAAGGGATATGGGGAGAAGGCAGGTACAGGGTACTGAGTTTGGATGATCAGCCATGATCTCATCGAATGGCGGAGCAGGCTCGAGGGGCCGAATGGCCTACTCCTGCTCCTATCTTCTATGTTTCTATGTAACAATGGTCTCCTGGAGCCTGATGGTCTTTTAACACCTTTCTTTTTCTCTATTACCTGGTGCGGAACTGATCCCCTCAGGCCACATAAAGACAGCAATGAGGGGAGAGGGGCGGTATCTCAGTCACATTATTAGTTATATTTTACTGGCGAAATCACCCCGTTTTTATCGGGAGACGTTGCTGTAGTTTCGGATACAAGTTCTGTTTGCTGTAGTTCGTAGAGACTCTTTTTAAATAGACTCTGTAGACTGTTTGCTGTAGATTGACAGACAGACAGACAAATAGTCTGACAGATAGATTGACAGGCATAGTGACAAATGTGTTTTATTGCAATTAAATGTAACAAGTGAACCGGAAGTGAACTATATTGCGGGTTATGATTATTTGAACATAGGTTAGAATTTGGCTCGAGACATGTGCTAAACCAGCTGTTGGGCGCTCATCCTGATCATTGAGCTTGTACTGCGCAGGACTCCGCTTTATAAACCTACTGTCGGCCCTAAATTTCTTACCAGGTTCGATAGTCACCACCATGCCTGGCTGCAGGGCTATGGACCGTGAGATGTCCGGTGTGTCGTGGACGTCCATCCCCAGGTAATGTCCGACGTGGTGTGGGCAGTACCTCCGAACAGCCTGGAGGAAGAGGACATAGAACAGAACTTTGCTTCAATAACCATGGCAAAATCTCAACGTCAAAAATGTGTTAAATATATAAAAAAATGATTTCCCCTCGTGGCATAGTAACAATTTTTTTTATTTATACAGCGCCTTTCACACCCTCAGGATGTTCCACAGGGGAACTGATAGGGTCGATAGAGAGAAACTATTTAACCAAAGGTATTAAGGGATATGGGGCAAAGGCGGGTATATGGAGTTAGGTCACAGATCAGCCATGATCTCATTGAATGGCGGAACAGGCTCGAGGGGCTGAATGGCCTCCTCCTGTTCCTACTTCAGAGATAATTAATTACTTTTGAAGTGCAGTTACGAGGGGTCATAAATATAAGATAGTCCATAATAAATACAATGAATACGATAAGGAATTCTGGAGAAAATTCTGAACCCAGAGGGTGGTGAGAATGTGGAACTTGCTACCACAGGGAGTAGTTTGAGGCGAATAGCAGAGATGCATTTAAGGGGAAGCTGGATAAGTACGTCATGGGAATGTCAGCTGTGGCTCAGTGAGTAGCACCTTTGCCTCTGAGTCAGAAGGTTGTGGGTTCAAGTCCCACTCCAGAGACTTGAGCAGAAAAATCTCGGCTGACACTCCAGTGAGGGAGTGCTGCACTGTCGGAGGTGCCGTCTTTCGGATGAGACGTTAAACCGAGGCCCCGCCTGCCCTCTCATGTGGACGTAACAGATTCTATGGCACTATTTGGAAGAAGAGCAGGGGAGTGTCCTAGCCAAAATTTATCCTGCAATCAACATCGCTAAAAAAAAACAGATTATCTGGTGATTATCACATTGCTGTTTGTGGGAGCTTGCTGTGCGCAAACTGGCTGCCACATTACAACACTTCAAAACTTTCATTGGCTAAAGCGCTTTGGGACATCCAGTGGTTGTGAAAGGCCTTATATAAGGAGAAAGGAATAGAAGGATATGCAGATAGGGTGGGAGGATGCTCGTGTGGAGCATAAGCACCACCATAGACCAGTTGGGCTGAATGGCCCGTTTCTGTGCTGTAAACGTTTTGTAATCTGTGCACAACAAGATCCCACAGACAGCAAATGAGGTAAGTGACCAGTTAAAACTGTTTTTAGTGGTGTTGGTTGAGGAATAAATCTAGGCCCTGCCCTTCCATTATGTCCACCTGAACAGGCAGACGGGACTTTGGTTTAATGTCTCACCTGAAAGACGGCACCTCCGACAGTGCAGCACTCCCTCAGTCTAGATTACAAGCTCAAGCCCTGGAGCGAGGCCTGGTATAGGTGGGGTAAAGGCGACGCTAGAACATACGGACCAAAGGTCCTAGGTCGTATCTCGGTCCGTGCTGAGATTTCTGCCAGAGCATGTTTGTGGGATCTTGCTGTGCACAAACTGGCTACAAAACCCGACGACACTTCAAAAATAATTCCATTGGCTGTAAAACTCTTTGGGACATCCTGAGGACGTGAAAGGTGCTACATAGATGCAAGTTCCTTCTTTCTTTCATTCACTGGGATCCTGCAGATTAGTACAGTGCGAGGCTCACGCCACAGTTGCCCACACTAGGAGCTCCCAAACTCAGAGAGGTCACCTGTGGAATAGAGAAGATCATTGGGTGACTTTAGGTGGGCCGCTCGCATTAATCTATTTTTGTCTTTCAGATGCTGACTGACTTGCTGTGTACTTGCAGCTCTTCATGTTTTTAATGATTGGGTTACAGACCGGCAGTGCCAGCAGCCTCGGAGCAGGCCTCCTGCCCTGCCCTCTTCCCTGGAAAATCAGCTTGGAATGTCCTGCTCTTTTCCCTCGGCAATACAGCTGGCGTTCCCTCCTCCAGACCACTATTCCCTGTGACCCTTGCTGTGCTCTCTGATCCACGGGTGTGGACAGGACCCACCTTAGCGGTGACGCCCCCCTCACTGATGAATAGCCTCACTGCTCAGGCTCAGCCACAGAATGGCTGCTTGGGCGAGGTTCTGGAGGGATGCAGCATCCATGGAAAGGTAGCCCTCCCCCCTACCAGAGTCGCTGCCTTGTGCTGGGGTGGGAAGAAAGTTTGAGAACAACTGAATGGCAGTTGTGCTGAGTTTGTTACCTCTGGATTTGACTATTCCAACGCACTCCTGGCCGGCCTCCCACATTCTACCCTCCGTAAACTTGAGGTCATTCAACACTCGGCTGCCCGTGTCCTAACTCGCACCAAGTCCCGTTCACCCATCACCCCTGTGCTCGATGACCGACACTGTCTCCCGGTCCGGCAACGCCTCGATTTTAAAATTCTCATCCTTGTTTTCCAGTCCCTCCATGGCCTCTTCCCCTCCCCATCTCTGTAACCTCCTCCAGCCCCGACAACCCTCCGCGATCTCTGCGCTCCTCCAATTCTGGCCTCTTGAGCATCCCCGATTTTATCGCTCCACCATTGGCGGCCGTGCCTTCAGCTGCCTGGGCCCTAAACTCTGGAATTCCCTCCCTAAACCTCTCCACCTCTCTCTACCCTCCTTTAAGACACTCCTTAAAACCTACCTCTTTGACCAAGCTTTTGGTCACCTGCCCTAATTTCTCCTAATGTGTCTCGGGGGGCGATTTTGTTAATGGGGGCGCGTTGGAGGCGGGACTGCTGCTTGGCAGGTCGATGTCCCGCCTCCATCGATTTGTGGCCAACCCACGCTATTTTCCCTTGATTGACCTTGTTAAGCCCGCCCAGCGGGTTTAGCAGGCCAATTAAGGGAAAGCCGGTTGCAGAGAACGTCAACGGATGACGTTTCATCTGTCAAAAATTTTTGACAGATGAATTGTCATCGTCTGACAGCTCTGTGAAGCTGTCAAACACTGACATTCTCTGTAGTTCGATGAGGTCTTGAATTCAAGACCTCATCAAACTTCTTTCTTTTACAGAAATGAGATGGTTGTTACATCTGAGAATGCAACGGCCATCTCTCATCTGCAACACGGAGGTCCGAGACTCTATGCATACACACCGACTGAAGCCTGCAGGAAGAAACAAAGGTAAGTACACTTTTACTAACACTTTGCACTTACCTCAGATACTCTCCTCTCCACTCTTGCACCCATCACTTACCGTCACACCACACGTTTGCACCCGACCCCCGCAGACCCAGTACTCGCCTCGCTGAGCTGGCGGGTTTTGGAGCCTTCGGGAAGCCCGCACTTGTGAGGGCAAAAAGGGGATAATCCTATTTTCTGCCAGTTAACAGGCAGTTAATAGGCTTTAATCCCTTCCCGCCTCAAAGGAGATGGGACCCGGCGCGGGAAGGCTACCCGCCTCCTGGGAAGATGGCACGGAGGCGGGTTGGGCACCCACCCCTGAATTCTGCCATTTTCCCGGCAGTCCCGCCTCCATAGGGCTGGCAAAATCGCCCCCTCGGTGCCAAATTTTGTTTGATAATGCTCCTGCGAAGTAACTTGGGACGTTTTGCTACGTTAAAGGCGCTATATAAATGCAAGTAGTTGTTGTTGTTGTTAAGTGTAGATTCACAGGCATAGAACTGGTGTCCTATCACTTAATGCTAACGTGCAGCCCCCTCGCCTTCCAATGGTTTACGAACTCCACCGTAACTGCCTCCCAATCAGTGAGCTTAACCTACAGGTTATAAACATATCAGGCCTTGGCGTTAACCTTGTAAGCGTCGAGCTGCTTGAACTGCTCCTGCAGGACCCCCAGGTCTTTCAGCTTCTGTCCGAGCGCGGTCAGCATGAATGCGTAGATGTTCTCCAGACTGATCCCAGGAGTGCAGAGACTCAGGCAGGACTTCTGAACATCAAGGACGGCCTGGTACAGCTCGGACTGAGGCCCCATGAAGCTGCAACAGAACAAATAACTACTTAGGATTTTCCATCAGGGTATCAGCAAGGATGAATTCAGACTTGTATGTGCCACACACTTTCACAGCAAGGAGGTTAGGAGAATTAGTAATCCAGAGGCCTGGACTAATGATCCGGAGACATGAGTTCAAATCCCACCACGGCAGCTGGGGAATTTAAATTCAGTTAATTAAATAAATCTGGAATTAAAAAGCTAGTATCAGTAATGGTGACCATGAAACTACCGGATTGTCGTAAAAACCCAACTAATGTCCTTTAGGGAAGGAAACCTGCCGTCCTTACCTGGTCTGGCCTATATGTGACTCCAGGCCCACAGCAATGTGGTTGACTCTTAACTGCCCTCTGAAATGGCCTAGCAAGCCACTCAGTTGTAAAAACCCGCTACAAAAAACAATAGGAATAAAACCGGACGGACCACCTGGCATCGACCTCGGCATCGGCTATGGACACGACAACAGCACACCCAGCTCAGTCGACCCTGCAAAGTCCTACTCACCAACACCTGGGGACTTGTGCCAAAATTGGGAGAGCTGTCCCACAGACTAGTCAAGCAACAGCCTGACATAGTCATACTCACAGAATCATACCTTTCAGCCAATGTCACAAACTCCTCCATCACCATCCCTGGGTATGTCCCGTCCCACCGGCAGGACAAACCCACCAGGGGTGGTGGCATAGTGGTATACAGTCGGGAAGGAGTGGCCCTGGGAGTCCTCAACATTGACTCCGGACTCCATGATGTCTCATGTCTTCAGGTCAAGCATAGGCAAGGAAACCTCCTGCTGATTACTACCTACCGTCCTCCCTCAGCTGATGAATCAGTACTCCTCCATGTTGAACACTACTTGGAAGAAGCACTGAGAGTAGCAAGGGCACAGAATGTACTCTGGGTGGGAGACTTCAATGTCCATCACCAAGAGTGGCTCGGTAGCACCACTACTGACCGAGCTGGCTGAGTCCTGAAGAACATAGCTGCCAGTCTGGGTCTGCGACAGGTGGTGAGAGAACCAACACGAGGGAAAAACCTACTTGACCTCGTCCTCACCAATCTACCTGTCGCAGATGCATCTGTCCATGACAGTATTGGTAGCAGTGACCACTGCACAGTCATTGTGGAGACGAAATCCCGTCTTCGCACTGAGGACACCCTCCATCGTGTTGTGTGGCACTACCACCGTGCTAAATGGGATAGATTCAGAACAGATCTAGCAGCTTAAAACTGGGAATCCATGAGGCGCTGTGGGCCATCAGCAGCAGCAGAATTGTATTCCACCACAATCTGTAACCTCATGATCCGGCATATCTCTCACTCTACCATTACCATCAAGCCAGGGGACTAACCCTGGTTCAATAAGGAGTGTAGAAGAGCATGCCAGGAGCAGCACCAGGTATACCTAAAAATGCAGTGCCAACCTGGGGAAGCTGCAACACAAGACCACATGCATGCTAAAAAGCAGAAGCAGCATGTTATAGACAGGGCTAAGTGATCCCACAATCGACGGGTCAGATCAAAGCTCTGCAGTCCTGCCACATCCAGTCGTGAATGGTGGTGGACCATTAAACAACTAACGGGAGGAGGCGGCTCCATGAATATCCCCATCCTCAAAGATGGTAGAGCCCAGCACGTGAATGCAAAAGACAAAGCTGAAGCGTTTGCAAGCATCTTCAGCCAGAAGTGCCGAGTGGATGATCCATATCGGCCTACTTCTGAGGTCCCCACCATCACAGAAGCCAGTCTTCAGCCAATTCGATTCACTCCATGTGATATCAAGAAACGGCTGAGCGCACTGGATACAGCAAAGGTTATGGGCCCCGACAACATCCCGGCTGTCGTGCTGAAGACTTGTGCTCCAGAACTAGCCACACCTCTAGCCAAGCTGTTCCAGTACAGCTACAACACTAGCATCGATCCGACAATGTGGAAAACTGCCCAGGTATGTCCTGTCCACATAAAGCAGGACAAATCCAAACCGGCCAATTACCGCCCCATCAGTCTACTCTCAATCATCAGCAAAGTGATGGAAGGTGTCGTTGACAGTTCTATCAAGCGGCACTTACTCACCAATAACCTGCTCACTGATGCCCAGTTTGGGTTCCGCCAGGACCACTTGGCTCCCGACCTCATTACAGCCTTGGTCCAAACATGGACAAAAGAGCTGAATTCCAGAGTTGAGGTGAGAGTGACTGCCCTTGACATCAAGGCAGCATTTGACCGAGTGTGGCATCAAGGAGCCCGAGTAAAACTGAAGTCAGTGGGAATTGGGGGGAAAATTCTCCACTGGCTGGAGTCATACCTAGCACAAAGGAAGATGGTTGTGGTAGTTGGAGGTCAATCATCACAGCCCCAGGACATTGCTGCAGGAGTTCCTCAGGGCAGTGTCCTAGGCCCAACCACCTTCAGCTGCTTCATCAATGACCTTCCCTCCAACATAAGGTCAGAAATGGGGATGTTCGCTGATGACTGCACAGTGTTCAGCGCCATTCGCAACTCCTCAGATAATGAAGCAGTCCATGCCCGCATGCAGCAAGACCTGGACGACATTCAGGCTTGGACTGATAAATGGCAGGTAGCATTCGCGCCACACAAGTGCCAGGCAATGACTATCTCCAACAAGCAAGAGTCTAACCACCGCCCCTTGACATTCAACGGCATTACCATCACCAAAACCCCCACCATCAACATCCTGGGGGGGTCACCATTGACCAGAAACTTAACTGAACCAGCCACAAATACTGTGGCAACAAGAGCAGGTCATAGGATGGGTATTCTGCGGCAAGTGTCTCACCTCCTGACTCCCCAAAGCCTTTCCACTATCTACAAGGCACAAGTAAGGAGTGTGATGGAATACTCTCCACTTGCCTGGATGAGTGCAGCTCCAACAACAATCAAGAAGCTCGACACCATCCAGGACAAAGCAGCCCGCTTGATTGGCACCCCATCCACCACCTTAAACATTCACTCCCTCCACCACCGGCATACTGTGGCTGCAGTGTGTACCATCTACAAGATGCACTGCAGCAACTCGCCAAGGCTTCTTCAGCAGCACCTCGCAAACCCGCGACCTCTTCCACCTAGAAGGACAAGGGCAGCAGGCACATGGGAACACCACCACCTCCAAGTTCCCCTCCAAGTCACACACCATCCTGACTTAGAAATGTATCGCCGATCCTTCATCGTCGCTGGGTCAAAATCCTGGAACTTCCTCCCTAACAGCACTGTGGGAGTACCTGCACCACACGGACTGCAGCGGTTCAAGAAGGCGGCTCACCACCACCTTCTCAAGGGCAATTAGGGATGGGCAATAAATGCTGGCCTTGCCAGTGATGCCCACATCCCATAAACGAGTAAAAAAAAACACTTACCACGGGTACCGTGTTACTGCGGGTACACTGTTACTCCTCCTTTGCTCTTCCTGGTCCTGCTCTCCAGTACTTAGCGGTTCCACAGTGATAAATGTTAATGTTCAAGACCTTTCTGTACAGATGGGAGTGATGATGGAACCCATGTGTACCTGTTCACCTGCCTGTATGTTTGCCCCTCTTTATATGGCTTCACAGGAACGGCAGAACAATCAGAGGTCAGAGCCTCCACGGAACCGGCAAGAAGCTGTCAACAATCGCCTGTCTCCGCCCTTATCTCAGCTCATCCGCTGCTGAAACCCTCATCCGTGCCTTTTTAACCTCTAGGCTTGACTATTCCAAGGCTATCCAGGCTGGCCTCCCACCTTGCACCCTCTGTAAATTTGAGCTCATCCGAAACCTTGCTGCCCCGTGTCCTAACTCTCATCACGTCCCGTTCACCCATCACCCCTGTGCTCGCTGACCTACATTGGCTCCCAGTCCGGCAACACTTCCGATTTTAAAATTCTAATCCTGGTTTTCAAATCCCTCCGTGGCCTCGCCCCCTCCCTATCTCTGGTCCTCTCCAGCCCTACAACCAGTGTTCCCCGCGCACTGCTCCAGGGAACCCGCGCAGCCAGCTTGCCGGCATTTCAATGTAAAAACCGCACATGCGCGGTATTTTGAATGGCCTGCGCAGCCCCTTAAAGGGGTCGCACAAGGCCAAACAAAATTACACGGAACATAGCCTACAACCCTCCGAGACCTCTGCGCTCCTCCAATTCTGGCCTCTTGCGCATCCCTGATTTTCATCGCTCCAACATTGGTGGCCGTGCCTTCAGCTGTCCAGGCCCTAAGCTCTAGAATTCCCTCCCTAAAACTCTCTGCCTAACAGGGATACCCGCACTGACAGGAGTACCCGCACTGACAGGGGTACCCGCACTGACAGGGGAACCCTGCCCGCACTAACAGGGATACCCGCACTAACAGGGGCACCCTGCCCGCACTAACAGGGGTACCCGCACTAACAGGGACGTAAGAAAACTACTAGGCACTTGGTCTAAGCGTTAAACAAAGCTTTAATCAACTGTTTTTCAACATGGAGATCTAGTTGTGTCCTTCACTAGTTCCTGTTAAGGAATGTCCTGAGCAAGCTGGGCCCATGCCCGAGTATTTATACTCTCCCTGGGCAGTGCCACCAGCAGGCCGCCCAGTATTATTTCATAAGTCGTTTCCACATGAATGACAAGATTCATGTCAAGGGGTACCCGCACTAACAGCGACACCCGCAGGAACAGTGTATCCGTAGTAATGGGGATATTCACAATCACCTGTCAGCTCTGTGTCACCCCACAAATGGTAACTAACTTTCCTCTGCCATGCACAGATCCAGTAGGGGGTTTGTGGTTTGTTATCGGGTTCCTGCTGCGCTGCAGGGAGACTGGCAACAATTGGGTTTCCACGGTTGGCCCCCAATGTGAGGGGAAATCTTCATTCCAGTGACACCCCTGGAATCTGTATGTGCGCTGATCCCCTGGCCAATATTTATCCCTCAATCAACATCACTTATAAAAAGATTATCTGGTCATTATCACATTGCTGTTTGTGGGAGCTTGCTGTGCGCTAATTGGCTGCCGCGTTTTCTACTCTCGCCTCCGAGTCAGAAGGTTGTGGGTTCAAGTATCACTCCGGCGACTTGACCGCAAAAATCTAGGCTGACACTCCAGTGCGGTACCGAGGGAGTGCGGCACTGTCGGAGGTGCCGTCTTTCAGATGAGACGTTAAACCGGGGCCCTGTCTGCTCTCTCAGGTGGCACTATTTTGAAGAAGAGCAGGGGAGTTCTCCCCAGTGTCCTGGGGCCAATATTTATCCCTCAATCAACATCGCAAAAACAGATGATCTGGTCATTATCACATTGCTGTTTGTGGGAGCTTGCTGTGCGCAAATTGGCTGTTGCGTTTCCTACATTACAACAGTGACTATGCTTCAAAAAGTACTGCATTTGCTTTGGGATGTCCGGTGGTTGTGAAAGGCGCTATATAAATGCAAGTCTTTCTTTCTTTCTTTGACACTGGGTGTAGGCAGAATCAGGATCGGCACTGATGCCCCTGTGGTTGACTAGTCTGTTGCTGCTCAGTGTCCAGGGAAACTCGAGAAATTGCTACCTGGGCAGGTTAGCAGAGGATGGCTGAGTCTCACTGAAACATACCTAGCGTGTGGGAATCCCTTCACAAAGGGAGGGAAAGAACTGGTGGAAATTTTAAAAGAAACATTCGGCCTGGGAGTGAATTCGAACTCGGTGTCTCACCTTCCATTGATGGGCCAGACCCGAGTGACATCACTGACGTAGCCGGAATACTCACACCCTCCATCCAATAAGACCATCTCCCCATCCTGGGAAAAGAATGGAATAAGTGGGTTAATATAGGAACAGGAGGAGGCCATTCAGCCCCTCGAGCCTGTTCCGCCATTCAATTAGATCACGCCTGATCTGTATCTTAACTCCATCTACCCGCCTTGGTTCCGTCACCCTTAATACCCTTACCCAACAAAAAATCTATCAATTTCAGGTTTGAAATTTTTAATTGACCCCCAGCCTCAGCAGGTTTTTGGGGGAGAGAGTTCCAGATTTCCACTCCCCTTTGTGTGAAGAAGTGCTTCCAGACCTCACCCCTGAACGGCTGTAGTAAAGTGTCTCAAGGTGCTTCACAGGGGTGTTATCGGACAAAATTTGACACCGAGCTACATGAGATGTTAGGACAGATGGAGGGAGGTTTTAACGAGCCTCTTGAAGGAAGAGAGAGAGTCTGAGAGGCTTAAGGAGGGAATTCCGGAGCTCAGGGCCCAAGGCAGCTGAAGGCAAGGCCGCCAATGGTGGAGCGATTAAATTCGGGAAAGCGCAAGAGGTCAGAATTGGAGGAGCGTAGAGATCTCGGAGGATTGTAGGGCTGGAGGAGGTTACAGAGATAGGGAGGGGCGAGGTCATGGAGGGATTTGAACCCCTCGAGGGGGTGACTGGCCTACTCCTGTCCCTACTTTCCTGTGACAAGTACAACAGCACAAACAAGCTGCATAAATGTGCAACCCCCACTATTACACTTTGCCAAAATGCTGCTGATTATCCAGAGCATGTAGGATGGCATGCTTGAAGTAATGATCACAGGAGTATTGATAAAATAGGGAGAGGCAAGAAAAGGTTGTGGTGGTGGGAAAGATAGTTTAGAGACAAGAGGTGGGAGAGCGATCAGACATTTTCAAAATCGCCAGGAGACATGATAGATTGACCAAAGTTGATTGTGAGTGGTAATTCTAGATATGAGGGCCGCGAAATTCGGTTACGCCTCGTTTGGGGGCGGTAACCGAGTTAAGGCCAGATATTTAGCGCCCGGTGTGGAAGTATTGCCCCGGCCGCTAAATTCGGCTTACCGCCCTGCACATAAAGTGGAGCGCAATGTCGGGCGCTCCACTTCCTGGTGGGGCGGTAACCGTGGCGATGTCGGGGCGCGATCGGCGGATCACTGCCACGTTTCAACAACCCTCCCCTTCAGTTAAAGGGGAGGGCCGCTGCGCGCTCTGCAGGGCCTCCGATGGCCCACACTAGGCCACCAGGGCGGTGTGGTGCCTTGGCAGCAGCCCGGAGCTGAGACACGGTGCCGCGCTGCGCGATGGCGGCCTGGACCACGCCACGGCCCACTGTGGAGGGCCCACCCGCAGGTTGGCCAAAAAAAAGAACATGGAGGCGCGGGTCATGGCCGCACCTCCCCTTTAAATACCGCCCTGCGAGCAGAGGTTGATTTGGTTCGCGGCCGCGAGGCTGGCGCTGAAATCGCTCGCGGGCCGCAGCCGAATTCCTGCCGCGGGGTGGTAAGGGGACGCGTCGGAGCGCTAAGGGGGTCGCGGCGCACGGCGATGACATCAGCGATGGCGCAGCGGCCCGGGGTGCTACCAGCGGGGGTGCGGTGATATCGGGTAGCCCCTCAGCAACGCCCCGCCGAATTTCTCGGGAGCCGTTTTTTCGTCCCCCCCCCCCCCCCCCCGGGCGATAAGCCCTTTGCACCCCGTTAGCGCCCCCCAGAGGCGCAAACGGCAGGCGCAAAGGAGCCAAATTTCTAGCCCGAGGAATGGTGCTTTGCAAAACCACACCCCACCACCATGGAGAAAGCACACTGATACTCTGTCACACCATGGCACTAAAAAAAGTGAAGCTCCCTTTTCCTAACAGTTTCAGCCATGGCTCAGTGGGCAGCACTCTCGCCGCGAGTCAGAAGGTTGTGAGTTCAAGTCCCACTCCAGAGACTTGAGCACAAAAATCCAGACTGACACTCCAGTGCAGTGCTGAGGGAGTGCTGCACTGTTGGAGGTGACGTCTTTCGGATGAGATGTTAAACCGAGGCCCTGTCTGCCCTCTCAGGTGGACGTAAAACATCCCATGGCACTATTTCGAAGAAGAACAGGGGAGTTTCTCCCCAATGTCCTGACCAATATTTATCCCTCAATCAACATCACTAAAACAGATTATCTGGTCATTATCACATTGCTGTTTGTGGGAGCTTGCTGTGCGCAAATTGGCTGCATTTCCTACATTACAACAGCGGACTACACTTCAAAAGTACTTCATTGGCTATAAAGCGCTTTGGGACGTCTGGTGGTCGTGAAAGGCACTCTAGAAATGCAAGTCTTTCTTTCAAACTCATGTACATCTTAAGAAAAGTTGTTCTTCTCTGGGTGAAATTCTGTGGGTGTGGGTGTCAGCACTGAGGAGTGGGAGACTGTTGGTATCCTTGACTCTGCCCCAACAGTGGACACGTAACCTAACTGCAGAGCACTCCCTGCTTTACCATTAAACATTTCTGCTTTGCACATCGTCCAGACTTATTTCTCTCTGAGTAAGACTCCCAATTATCTGCAGTTCTATTCCCATTAGGAACTAAATTCATACTGGTCACCTACAGCTAGTCTCCCTCCTTCTCCCCTCTCCTGAGGGTGTTGGCTCTTTGCTCAGGTACAGATACAGAGGCACTGGGCATCCGCTGGTACCTTGTCGAAGTGGCCTTTTTTTTAATGCCCGTACCCTGGCAGTAAGTGTTCGATCACAGGGGAAGTCACTCTCAAGCCCAATCCCGTTCTCACCCAATGGCCACATATGCACACTTCTAGCAGCATCCTGACTGCATTTATCCTTCCCTTATGCTGAGGCCAAATTTTTTTTTTTAATTTGTTTATGGGATGTGGGCGTCGCTGGCAAGGCCAGCATTTATTGTCCATCCCTAATTGCCCTTGAGAAGGTGGTGGTGAGCCGCCTTCTTGAACCGCTGCAGTCCGTGTGGTGAAGGTGCTCCCACAGTGCTGTTAGGGAGGGAGTTCCAGGATTTTGACCCAGCGACGATGAAGGAACGGCGATATACTTCTAAGTCAGGATGGTGTGTGACTTGGAGGGGAACTTGGAGGTGGTGGTGTTCCCATGCGCCTGCTGCCCTTGTCCTTCTAGGTGGAAGAGGTCGCGGGTTTGGGAGGTGCTGCCGAAGAAGCCTTGGCGAGTTGCTGCAGTGCATCTTGTAGATGGTACACACTGCAGCCACGGTGCGCCGGTGGTGGAGGGAGAGAATGATTAAGGTGGTGGATGGGGTGCCAATCAAGCGGGCTGCTTTGTCCTGGATGGAGTCGAGCTTCTTGAGTGTTGTTGGAGCTGCACTCATCCAGGCAAGTGGAGAGTATTCCATCACACTCCTTACTTGTGCCTTGTAGATGGCGGGAAGGCTTTGGGGAGTCAAGAGGTGAGACACTCGCCGCAGAATACCCAGCCTCTGACCTGCTCTTGTTACCACAGTATTTATGTGGCTGGTCCAGTTAAGTTTCTGGTCAATGGTGAACCCCCAGAATGTTGATGGTGGGGGAATTCGGCGATGGTAATGTCGCTGAATGTCAAGGGGAGGTGGATAGACTCTCACTTGTTGGAGATAGTCATTGCCTGGCACTTGTGTGGTGCGAATGTTACGTGCCACTTATCAGCCCAAGGCTGAACGTGGTCCAGGTCTTGTTGCATGCGGGCATGGACTGCTTCATTATCTGAGGAGTTGTGAATGGCACTGAACACTGTGCAGACATCAGCGAACATCCCCACTTCTGACCTTATGTTGGAGGGAAGGTCATTGATGAAGCAGCTGAAGATGCAGCATTACTACTGCCAGCCAACTCAGATCAGTTAACTCAGCGCCAATTTATGACCTGCCAGATCTCTTTGGCTCAGCTACTTGCGGAATGAGCCATATAAGGAGATATTAGGTCAGATGACCAAAAGCTTGGTCAAAGAGGTAGGTTTTAAGGAGCGTCTTAAAGGAGGAGAGAGAAGTATAGAGGTGGAGAGGTTTATGGAGGGAATTCCAGAGCTTAGGGCCCAGGCAGCTGAGAGCGCGGCCGCCAACGGTGGAGCGAAGAAAATTGGGGATGGCAAGAGGCCAGAACTGGATGAGCGCAGAGATCTCCGACGGCTGTAAGGCTGGATGAGGTTACAGAGATAGGAAGGGGCGAGGCCACGGAGGGATTTGAAAATAAGAATGAGAATTTTAAAACTGAGACATTGCTGGACCGGGAGCCAACGTAGGTGAGTGAGCACAGGGGTGATGGGTGAACGGGACCTGATGCGAGTTAGGACACGGGCAGCAGAGTTTTGGATGAGCTCCAGTTTAAGCAGGGTGGAAGATGGGAGGCCGACCAGGAGAGCATTGGAATAGTCAAGTCTAGAGGTAAAAAAGGCATGGATGAGGGTTTCAGCAGCACATGAGCTGAGAGAGGGTCAGAGAAAGGCGATGTTACAGCGGTGGAAGTCGGCAGTCTTGATGATGAAGCGGATATGTGGTCAAAAGCTCATCTTGGTGTCAAATACAACACCAAGGTTGAGAACGGTCTGGTTCAGCCTCAGACAGATGCTACGGAGAGGGATGGAGTCGGTGGCTAGGGAACGGAGTTTGTGGTGGGGACTGAAGAGAAGACAATGGCTTTAGTTGGAGGTATTTTCTGCTCATCCAGTACTGGATGTCGGACAAGCGGTCTGACAAATCAGAGACCGTGGAGGGGTCGAGAGAGGTGGTGGTGAGGTAGAGCTGGGGGTCGTCAGCGTACATGTGGAACCTGACGTTGTGTTTTTGGATGAAGTCGCCGAGGGGCAGCAAGTAGATGAGAAGTAGGAGGGGGCCAAAGATAGATCATTGAGAGACACCAGAGGTAACGGTGCGGGAGCGGGAAGAGAAGCCGTTGCAGGTGATTGAGACCAGCAGCTCACAACAACAACTTGCATTTATATAGCGCCTTTAACATAGTAAAACGCCCCAAGGGGTTTCACGGGAGCGATTATCAAACAAAATTTGACGCTGAGCCACATAAGGAGATATTAGGGCAGGTGACCAACAGCTTGGTCAAAGAGGGAGGTTTTAAGGAGGGGTAAAGAGAAAAGAAGAAAAAAGGGAAACAGAAGTGATAGGCTTGGGTCCGGAGCGGCAGCCAAAACACGCACGCGATTGGACACAGAGAAACTCAAGTTAGATCAAAGGATAGAGTTGCAGAGCAAAGGCACTCGTTAATTGCTGCCAGGGGGAGCCAGAAATCTTCAATGTGTAACCATTGATCAATGAATGGTGCATAAACCCTCACCTTCATCAGCACGTGGCTGCAGTGTGCACCATCTACAAGATGCACTGCAGCAACTCGCCAAGGCTTCTTCGGCAGCACCTCCCAAACCCGCGACCTCTTCCACCTAGAAGGACAAGGGCAGCAGGCGCATTGGAACACCACCACCTCCAAATTCCCCTCCAAGTCACACGCCATCCTGACTTAGAAATATATCGGCTGTTCCTTCATCGTCACTGGGTCAAAATCCTGGAACTCCCTCCCTAACAGCACTGTGGGAGCACCTTCCTGGATTGCAGCGGTTCAAGAAGGTGGCTCACCACCACCTTTTCACAAGGGGCAATTAGGGATGGGCAATACCTGCTGGCCTTGCCAGCGACGCCCACATCCCATAAATGAATAAAAAAAACGTACCTGTATTTAATAAGGGACGACTACATCCTCACCTTAATCATCTGGTTATTTTTCACATAGTGCAGGGTATTGGAACGATTGCCACCGGCTACGACAGGAGGGTAGGCCAGGAGGTCTGCACCACGAGCTCGGCACTCAAAGTCAAACTGCAATGTAAAAATATTGCGCAATGACGGGTTATGAAAGACCACTCTCCAATGCATTTAATCTACCTTATACAGAAAGCAAACATCTTTCAGGTTTTTAGCCCTATACTTAAGTATGATACACAGACAGCATGCAATTACCTTGAGACAAAAGTCTGTAACACCTTATTAAGAGCCACGTGATACCGCTGTGGGAGTCTGCCTTCCCTTTTTAATGGAAAACATACAGTGGAGATTCAAACGCTCCACAATACATACACAAGAACACACAAAATGTAACGGAGGACCATATTTCAAGGCAGGAACGTATCTATGGGGTTCAGATCATGACCCAGTCCCCTGACTCACTACATCACTGAGTCCCAGTTTTTGTATCCTTTCACTAAACCGTCCACTTAATTTTCCCCTCTGCTATTTGTATCAGTTTACTGGTTCAGTTTCCGCCCTTTGTTTAGCTGTGCCTCACTGTGTTGAAATTAGGGCAGAGCGCATATTGTCCTATTCTAACCCTGGCTCTGAACTGGCTTAAAAACTGTTCATCTCGAACATCTTCCAGTTCGACTGAAAGGTCATCGACCTGAAACATTAACTCTGTTTCTCTCTCCACAGAGGCTGCCTGACCTGCTGAGTGTTTTCTGTTTTTATGTCCTGTACTACCTCATTGTTTTCCCAGGACATCAAAATTGCAGAATTCCTGACCTCTCCATTGTTCAAGAAAGGGTGTAAGGACAATCCTAGTAACTACAGGCTGGTCAGTTTAACATCAGTGGTGGGTAAAATTTTAGAAACAATAATCAAGGAAAAAATGAATGGGCACTTGGAGAGGTTTAAGCTAATTAAGGAGAGCCAACACGGATTTGTAAAAGGCAGATTGTGTTTGAATAATCTAACTGAATTTTTTGACGAAGTAACAGGGAGGATTGATGAAGGGAATGCAATGGATGTTGTCTACATGGATTTTAGGAAGGTGTTTGACTAAGTACCACATAGAAGGCTGGTTAACAAAATTGAGGCTCATGGAATAGGTGGGTCAGTGGCAGCTTGGATAAGGGGACTAGCAAAATTAATGGGACTAGAAGTTGATAAATCCCAAGGACCGGATGACCTACATCCTAGGGTTTTGAAAGAGGTGGCCATTGGGATACTGGACGCATTGGTTGTCATCTTCCAAAATTCTATAGATTCTGGAACGGTTCCTGCAGATTGGAGGATAGCAAATGTAACCCCGCTATTTAAGAAAGGAGAGAGAGAGAAAACGGGGAACTACAAACCTGTTAGCCTCACATCAGTAGTTGGGAAAATGCTGGAATCTATTATAAAGGATGCAATAACTGGGCACTTAGAAACTAATAGTAAGATTAGGCAGAGTCAACATGGATTTATGAAAGGGAAATCCTGTTTGACAAACCTATTGGAGTTCTTTGAGGATGTAACTAGTGGAGTAGACAAAGGGGAACCGGTAGATGTGGTGTATCTGGATTTTCAGAAGGCCTTCGATAAGGTCCCACACAAGAGGTTGGTGAACAAAATTAGAGCACATGGAATTGGGGGTAATATACTAGCATGGATTGAGAATTGGTTAACAGACAGAAAACAAAGAGTAGGGATAAATGGGTCTTTTTCAGGATGGCAGGCTGTGACTAGTGGGGTACCGCAAGGATCGGTGCTTGGGCCCCAGCTATTCACAATCTATATCAATGATTTGGATGAGGGGACTAAAAGTAACATTTCCAAATTTGCTGATGATACAAAGCTAGGTGGCAGTGTCAGTTGTGAAGAGGATGTGAAGAGGCTTCAAGGGGATCTCGACAGGCTCAGTGAGTGGGCGAGAACATGGCAGATGGAATATAATGTGGATAAATGTGAAGTTATCCACTTTGGTAGAAAAAACAGAAAGGCAGAGTATTTCCTAAATGGTGAAAGATTGGGGAATGCAGATGCTCAAAGGGACCTGGGTGTCCTTGTACATGAGTCACTGAAAGTGAATGTGCAGGTGCAGCAAGCCATTAGGAAGGCAAATGGTATGCTGGCCTTCATTACAAGAGGATTTGAGTACAGGAGTAAAGAAGTCTTACTCCAATTATATAGGGCCTTGGTGAGACCACACCTGGAGTACTGTGTACAATTTTGGTCTCCTTACCTAAGGAAGGACATACTTGCCATAGAGGGAGTGCAACGAAGGTTCACGAGATTGATTCCTGGGATGGCGGGACTGTCGTATGAGAAGAGATTGAGTAAACTAGGCCTGTATTCTCTTGAATTCAGAAGAATGAGAGGAGATCTTATTGAAGCATACAAAATTATTACAGGGCTTGATAGGGTGGATGCTGGGAGAATGTTTCCCTTGGTTGGAGAGTCTAGAACCAGGGGCCACAGCCTCAGGATAAAGGGTAGGTCATTCAGTACTGAGATGAAAAGAAATTTCTTCACACAGAGGGTGGTGAATCTTTGGAATTCTCTACCTCAGAGGGCTGTGGAGGCTCAGTCATTGGGTATATTCAAAACAGAAGTCGATAGATTTCTGACTAGTAAAGGCATCAAGGGATATGACGATAGGGCTGGTGAATGGAGTTGAGGCAGAAGATCAGGCTCGAAGGGCCGAATGGCCTACTCCTGCTCCTATTTCTTATGTTCTTATAAGGAATTGGTTTAAGGATAGAAAACAGCGAGTTGCGGTAAATGGCTGTTTTTCACACTGGAGGATGGTAGACAGTGATGTTCCCCAAGGGCCAGTGCTGGGGCCACTGCTTTTAATGACCTGGATATTGGAATACAGAGTAGAATTTCTAAATTTGCCGATGACACCAAACTTGGGGGTGTGGCAAACAGTGAGGATGATACCAATCAACCACGGCAGGACATAGAAAGGCTAGCAGAATGGGCAGACAAGTGGCAGATGGAATTTAATACAGAGAAGTGTGAGGTGATTCATTTTGGCAGAAGAACAGGGAGAGGCGATATACACTTCATGGCACAGTTTTAAAGAGTGTGCAGGGACAGAGGGACCTGGGAGTTAATGTGCAGAGGTCCCTGAAGGTGGCAGGACATATTGAGAGAGTGGTTAGTAAAGCATATGGGATCTTGGGCTTCATAAATAGAGGTATTGAGTACAAAAGTAGGGAAGTTATGCTGAACCTTTATAAAGCGTTGGTTAGGCCACAACTGGAGTATTGCGTCCAGTTCTGGTCACCACACTTTAGGAAGTATGTGAAGGCCCTTGAGAGGGTGCAGAGGAGATTTACCAGAATGGTACTGGGGATGGGGGATCTTAGCTACAAGGACAGGTTGGAGAAGCTGGATTTGTTTTTATTAGAGCAAAGGAGGTTGAGGGGTGATTTGATAGAGGTGTACAAGATTATGACGGGTTTGGATAGGCTAGACGGGGAAAGGCTGTTCCCACTAGTTGATAGTACAAGGACTAGGGGACACAGATTTAAGGTTTTGGGCAAGAGATACAGGGGGGACGTGAGGAAAAACTTTTTTTTACGCAGCGAGTGGTGAGGACCTGGAACTCGCTGCCGACGGAAGTGGTGGAAGCAGAGACACTCAATGTTTTCAAGGGGAGACTGGATAGGCACTTGAGGGAAATAAACTTGCAGGGCTACGGGAATAGAGCGGGGGAATGGGACTGACTGGATTGCTCTACAGAGAGCTGGCACGGACTCGATGGGCCGAATGACCTCCTTCTGGCAATAGATTGGGAGAAGGGGAAGTGCAACGAGACCTGGGTGTCCTTGTGCACCAGTTGCTGAAGGTAAGCATGCAGGTGCAGCAGGCGGTGAAGAAGGTAAATGGTATGTTGGCCTTCATAGCGAAAGGGTTTGAGTATAGGAACAGGGATGTCCTGCTGCAGTTGTACAGGGCCTTGATGAGACCACACCTTGAGTACTGTGTGCAGTTTTGGTCGCCTTATCTGAGGAAGGATGTTCTTGCCATGGAAGGAGTTCAGCGAAGATTCACAAGGCTGATACCTGGGATGGCAGGAATGACCTATGAGGAGAGATTGGGTCGATTGGGCTTATACTCGCTGGAGTATAGAAGAATGAGAGGGGATCTCATCGAAACATATAAAATTCTGACAGGTCTGGACAAACTAGATGCAGGAAGAATGTTCCCGATGGTCAGAGAGTCCAGAACCAGGGGTCATAATCTAAGGATAAGGGGTAAGCCATTTAGGACAGAAATGAGGAAGAATTTCTTCACCCAGAGAGTGGTGAACCTGTGGAATTCTCTGCCACAGAAGGTAGTTGAGGCCAAGTCATTAAATATATTCAAGGATGAGTTAGATATATTTCTTAAAGCTAAAGGTATCAAGGGATATGGGGAGAAGGCAGGTACAGGGTACTGAGTTTGGATGATCAGCCATGATCTCATCGAATGGTGGAGCAGGCTCGAGGGGCCAAATGGCCTACTCCTGCTCCTATCTTCTATGTTTCTATGCCGTTATGACTCTACGACTCTTCCCTTCCTCTTACAATTTAGACCTTTAAAAGTACTTCATTGGCTGTAAAGCGCTTTGGGATGTCCTGAGGTGGTGAAAGGCGCTATAGAAATGCAAGTCTTTCTTTCTTTCTTACCAAAGAGCTGGCACAGGCTGACGGGCTGAATGGTCTCCTTCTGTGCTGTATCATTCTATGAGTCGACACATTTGATAAGCCCCACCTACTCACTGGTATACTTGCTCCGTGTAAACCTGGCTGTTACAGCTCATAAAAGCATCCACAAAGAAACGTTGCTGCTTACCTTTGCGTAAAGATAGGACTCGTCAACTGGAGCCTTGCAGGAAACCATCGTGCTGATGAATGCCTGAAAATAAAAGGCCGGGCTTGAATCAGCTCTTTAGGAATCTGGGAAACTTTGCAAACTACAGACTGAAAACAGTGATGGCGCAACCTAACCTCAGGGCCACGGCGTTTACCCAGAGAGGCACTGGGGGGAAAGCACACGCAGTTTTCAGACTCATCGGGGTAGGAATTGGTACGCATTGCGCCCGTTTTTCGGGCGCAGAGCTCACCCATTTAACGGTGGGGCAGCACCCGCCCAGTCTGCGCGGGCGTTGGTCCCACCGCTAAATTTGTGGGGCGAATTTTTTAGGCGTTGCGGGCAGACGCTTTAAACAGACGTTAGGCCCTTCCATATGTTAACGAGAGGCCTGATGCTCGTTTTAGGAACACCCCCCTGCCTGAAATTGGGCTGGCCTGCTGCGATCAGGATAACCAGGTCTACATTCGGCCTAACCGATCCTTAAATGGACAGCTGGAGGCCGCCACCAAAAATATAAGATTCTTAAATAATTCTTACATTAATGTGGAGCTTCTTCTGGCTCCAGAGCAGTCCTGAAGACCGCTGTCGGCCCCCCACATGACCCTCTCCTGATCGCGTAACCCCACCCCGGACCTACCTGAGGGAAATTGAGGTCCTCTTCGCTGGCAAGCTGCCTTGGCACACCCAGCAGCTCTCTAGTCTATTTTAGATGAGGTCCGAGGCCCAGTTTCAATTAACTGTAATCATCTGGCAGTGTTCTCTGTCTATATATGCTGTGCCTATATGCATCTCTTCACTTCACCTGACGAAGGAGCAGCGCTCCGAAAGCTTGTGATTTCAAATAAAGCTGTTGGACTATAACCTGGTGTTGTGCGACTTCTCACATTTGTCCACCCCAGTCCAACACCGGCATCTCCACATCACAGTTTCAATCAGGCCTCGAGCCTACCTGTTCTGGTGCAGGGATCGCTCCCTGCGCACAGTTCATGCCCGTGATTGCTACCCCATTGAGTCTCTTGCCACAGAACTGCCTCACCTGGACTTACAACATGTACACTGATGACACCCAGCTCTACCTCACCACCACTTCTTTCGACCCCTCCACAGTCTCTGAATTGTCAGACTGTTTGCCCGACATCCAGTTCTGGATGAGCATAAATTTTCTCCAATTAAATATTGGGAAGACCGAAGCCATTGTTTTCGGTCCCTGCCACGAACTCCGTTCCCTAGCCAGTGACTCCCATCCCTCTCCCTAACATCTGTCTGAGGCTGAACCACACTGTTCACAACCTTGGTATCATATTTGACCCTGAAATGAGCTTCCGACCACATATCCGCTGCATAACAAAGACCGCCTACTCGCACCTCTGTAACTTCCCCGTCTCCGCCCTTGCCTCAGCTCATCCGCTGCTGAAACCCTCATCCATGCCTCTGTTACCTTTAGACTTGACTATTCCAACGCACTCCTGGCTGGCCTCCCACATTCTACCCTACGTAAACTTGAGGTCATCCAAAACTCGGCTGCCTGTGTCCTAACTCGCACCAAGTCCCGTTCGCCCATCGCCCCTGTGCTCGCTGACCTACATTGGCTCCCGGTTAAACAACACCTCGATTTCAAAATTCTCATCCTTGTTTTCAAATCCCTCCATGGCCTTGCCCCTCCCTATCTCTGTAATCTCCTTCAGCCCCACAACCCACCCCACCCCCCCCCCCCCCGAGATATCTGCGCTCCACTAATTCTACCCTCTTGAGCATCCCTGATTATAATTGCTCAACCATTGCCGGCCGTGCCTTCCGTTGCCTAGGCCCTAAGCTCTGGAATTCCCTGCCTAAACCTCTCTGCCTCTCTTTCCTCCTTTAAGATGCTCCTTAAAACCTACCTCTTTGACCAAGCTTTTGGTCACCAGCCCTAATTTCTCCTTATGTGGCTCGGTGTCAAATTTTTTGTCTTTTAATACTCCTGTGAAGCGCCTTGGGACGTTTTACTACGTTAAAGGCGCTATATAAATACAAGTTGTTGTTGTTGTACAATTCTGCCTGGAGAGAGAAGTGGAACTCACTATTCTTTGGTGGGGGTGAGGTAGTCAACTCAGACTCGAAGCAAACTTGGATCTCCCAGACTGCAGTGCACCAGGCACGCTGGCAATTGCTGTAATCTGTAGGGTTGTATTCCCTGTAATTTAGCAGGTTAAGGGGTGATCTGATCAAAGTTTTCAAGATATTAAGGGGAACTGATAGGGTAGATAGAGAGAAACTATTTCCACTGGTTGGAGATTCTAGGACGAGGGGGCATCGTCTAAAAATTAGAGCCAGACCTTTCAGGAGTGAAATTAGGAAACACTTCTACACACAAAGGGTGGTAGAAGTTTGGAACTCTCTTCTGCAAACAGCAATTGATGCTGGATCAATTGTTAATTTTAAATCTGAGATTGATAGATTTTTGTTAACCAAAGGTATTAAGGGATATGGGGCAGAGGCGGGTATATGGAGTTAGGTCGCAGATCAGCCATGATCTCATCGAATAGCGGAACAGGATCGAGGGGCTGAATGGCCTACTGCTGTTCCTATGTTCCTTAACAAGCGTACATTATTATGCGAATGATCTTTTTACAATGGTGTCGCCCATACACTGGGCTTCACAGTAGGGGAGTTGCCTGAGCAAAAGGATTATCTTTTTGTAGCAATCAGCAGGGTTGCTAATGATATTCACAGAGCAACCCCATAATTAGTTCACCATGCCCGCTGTGAAGCTGAGCCACAAAGACTAGGAAGATCCAAGTCTCAATTGCCAGACTCTGGTGAGTTAGTTGTGATTGTGGTGGGGGCCATTACAATTAAAGCAAGAAGGAACTTGCGTTTATATAGCGGAGCACCAGACGTCTCAAAGCGCTTTACAGCCAATGAAGTACTTTTGAAGTGTAGTCACTGTTGTAACGTAGGAAACGCGGCAGCCAATTTGTTAAGGATTCCCACACGCTAGGTATGTTTCAGTGAGACTCAGCCATCCTCTGCTAACCTGCCCAGGTTGCAATTTCTCGAGTTTCCCTGGACACTGAGCAGCAACAGACTAGTCAATCACAGGGGCATCAGTGCCGATCCTGATTCTGCTTACACCCAGCGTCAAAGAATGAAAGAAAGACTTGCATTTCTATAGCGCCTTTCACGACCACCGGACGTCCCAAAGCGCTTTACAGCCAATGAAGTACATTTTTAAGTGTTGTAATGTAGGAAACGCAGCAGCCAATTTGTGCACAGCAAGCTCCCACAAACAGCAATGTGATGATGACCAGATAATCTGTTTTTAGTGATGTTGATTAAGTGATAAATATTGGCCAGGACACAGGGGATAACTCCCCTGCTCGTCATCGAAATAGTGCCATGGGATCTTTTACGTCCACCTGAGAGGGCAGACGTGGCCTTGGTTTAACGTCTCATCTGAAAGACGGCACCTCCGACAGTGCGGCACTCCCTCAGCACTGCACTGGAGTGTCAGCCTAGATTTTTGTGCTCAAGTCCCTGGAGTGGGACTTGAACCCACGACCTTCTGACTCAGAGGCGAGAGTGCTACCCACTGAGCCACGGCTGATGAGCAATTCAGTGGCCCTGGATAAGGGCAGGGAAAATCAGCTAGGGTTCCTGCTCCAAGTTGCTATCCACTATCTCCTGCTGGAAAGGGCTCTTATGTGGGCATCAGGTGATGACAGGATTGGGGTTCGGGGCCCACACTTACTGCCTATCCTCGCAAAGTAAGAATGCCCACTTGGGTGAGGTAATGGTGGTGGACCTGTGGGACTGTACTGGAGACCAGTGTCTTCAGAAGGAAGAGCTTAATTGCATAGTAATACAGAAATAGGCCATTCTGCCCAACTGGTCTATGCTGGTATTTATGTTCCACATGAGCCTCCTCCCACTCTGCTTCATCTCACCCTATTCACATATCCTTCTATTCCTTTCTCCCTTATGTGTTTATCTAGCTTCCTCTTAAAAGCTATTTGCCTCAAGCACTCCACGTGGCAGCAAGTTCCACATTCTCACCATTCTCTACGTTACTACACTTCAAAAAGTAAAACGCTTTGGGACATCCGGTGGTCGTGTAAGACGCTATATAAATGCAAGTCTTTCTTTTTTACTTTCTCTCTCTGAGTAAAGAAGTTTCTCCTGAATTCCCTATTGGATTTATCAGTGACTATCTTATATTTATAGCCCCTAGTTTTGGACTCCCCCACAAGTGGAAACTTGGTAAACTGGAAAATATAAAATGATTACATACATACATAGGATTACATAGGATATACGGCACAGCTCCACTCGAGCCTCCTCCCGTCTTTCCTCATCTAAATCTATCAGCATAACCCTCTATTCCCTTCTCCCTCATATGCTTGTCCAGCCTTCCCTTAAATGCATCCATACTATTCGCTTCAACCACTCCCTGTGGTAGCGAGTTCCACATTCTCACCACTCTCTGGGTAAAGAAGTTTCTTCTGAATTCCCTATTGGATTTCTTGGTGACTATCTTATATTGATGGCCTCTAGTTATGATCTTCCCCACAAGTGGAAACATTCTCTCTGTATCCACTCTATTAAAACCTTTCATAATTTTAAAGACCTCTATTAGGTCACCCCTCAGCCTTCTTTTTTCAAGAGAAAAGAGACCCAGCCTGTTCATCCTTTCTTGATATGTTTACCCTCGCATTTCTGGTCTTATCTTTGTAAATCTTCTCTGCACCCTCTCCAGTGCCTCTATATCCTTTTTATAATATGGCGACCAGAACTGTACGCAGTACTCTAAGTGTGGTCTAACCAAGGTTCGATACAGGTTTAGCATAACTTCCCTACTTTTCAATTCTATCCCTCTAGAAATAAACCCGAGTGCCTGGTTTGCTTTTTTTTATGGCCTTGCTAACCTGTGGCACAACTTTTAGTGATTTGTGTATTTGTACTCCTAGATCCCTTTGTTCCTCTACCCCACCGAGACTCGCACCCTCCAAGTGATAAGTGACCTCCCTATTCTTCCTACCAAAATGTAATACCTCACATTTATCTGTGTTGAACTTCATTTGCCAATTATTTGCCCATTCTGCAAGTTTATTAATGTCCTCCTGTAATTTGTTGCAGTCCTCCTCAGTATTGACTATCCCCCCCAATTTCGTATCATCCGCAAATTTAGAAATTGTGTTTTTGTCTAAACCGGTCCGTCTCGCTACCTCTTTCCTCCTTTAAGACGCTCCTTAAAACCTACCTCTTTGACCAAGCTTTTGGTCACCTGCCCTAATTTCTTCTTATGTGGCTCAGTGTCAAATTTTTTGTCTTTCAATACTATTGTAAAGCGCCTTGGGACGTTTTACTACGTTAAAGGCGCTATATAAATACAAGTTGTTGTTGTTGTTGATTCCATAGTCTAAATCGTTAATGTAAATTGTGAACAGCAGTGGTCCCAGCACTGATCCTTGTGGAACACCACTACCCACCTTCTGCCACTGTGAATAGCTATCCTTTACTCCCACTCTCTGCTTTCTGTCCTGAAGCCAGCTAGCAATCCATTCTGCTACTTGTCCCCTGACTCCGCATTCTCTGACCTTATTCATTAGTCTATTATGGGGTACCTTATCGAAGGCCTTTTAAAAATCTAGATATATTACATCTACTGCATTACCATTGTCTGCTCTCTCTGTTACCTCTTCAAAAAATTCAATAAAGTTGGTCAAACAAAATTTTCCCTTTTGAAATCCATGCTGACTATTCATTATTATACTTTTCATTTCTAGATGTTCTTCTATTTTTTCCTTTAATGGGGATTCCATTATTTTTCCTACCACCGATGTTAAGCTGACTGGTCTATAATTCCCTGGACATGTTCTATCCCCCTTCTTAAATATAGGTATTATGTTAGCTATCCGCCAGTCCTCTGGCATTACACCTTTTTCTAACGAATTATTAAATATGTGTAGTAATGCCTCTGCTATCTCTTCCCTAGATTCTTCTAAAATGCGTGGATGCAATCCATCCGGACCAGGGGTTTTATCCTCTTTGAGTTTGATTAGTTTATTTAATATATCCCCTCTTTTTTAATTTTAAATGCACTTATCTCATTACTCATCTCATCATCCAATGTCATGTCCACCTGTTCTATCTCCCTGGTAAATACCGAAGCAAAATAATGATTTAATATTTCTGCCATCTCCCTATCGTTACCTGTGGTATTGTCCTGTCTATCCCTAATGGCCCTATTCCCATCCCAACCTTCCTTTTTTTATTGATGTGCCTGTAAAATATTTTACTATTTTGTTTTATGTTCTTTGATCATTTAATTTCATAGTTCCTCTTTGCCTTCCAAATTGTTTTTTTGACTTCTCTCCTAATCCTTTCATATTCTCTCTTATCATGCACTCCTCTGCTGTCTATGCCTTTAATGTATGCCTCTTTCCTTACCCTCAATTGTTCCCTTATGTCTTTATTCATCCATGGAGTCTCATTATTGTTTAGTTTGTTCTTTCCTTTTAGCAGAATATATTTTTCCTGCACTCTGTTGAACACCGTTTTAAATGTTTCCCATTGTCGTTCTACATCGCTGTTTGCCAATATTGTTGCCCATTTTATCTTCCCAAGTTCTATTCTCAGCCCCTCAAAATCAGCTTTTCTCCAATCTATTAACCTGGTTTTTGTCATACTTATGTCCTTCTCTATTATCATCTTAAAGCGTGGTCACTATTGCCTATATGTTCCCCTACTTTTACTTCTCTTATCTGCTCTGGCTCATTCCCCATTACTAGATCCAATAGCGAATCCTCCCTTGTTGAGCTTCAACAACTCTTGGACACTAACGCCCCTCTGGAACCTTCTTCCCCTTCACTTTCCTCTGACCCCCCTTCTCCCAATCTCACCCCCTGCCGCGTTTTCACTATCCCCTCTGACCCTCCCCTCTCTGACTCCGAACGATCAGTCCTCAGCAAAGGCCTGAGCTTCATCCCCTTACGCCCCCATCTCAATGAATTTCGAGCTCGGCACGATGCTGAGCTCTTTTTCCGCTGCCTCCGTCTCCGTGCCCACTTCTCTGGCCAGGAGTCTTCCCCCCGCACGGCTGACCCTTTTTCCCGCTTTCAGAATTCTCGTTCCACCTGGACCCCTCCCTCTGGCCTCTTACCCTCTCTAGATCTTTTCACTGCTAACTGCCGCCGTGACATCGGCCAGCTCAATTTCTCTGCTCCCCTCACTCACTCCAACCTACCTCCCTCTGAACTTGCAGCACTCCATTCTCTCCGATCCAACCCTGACATTGTCATTAAACCTGCTGACAAGGGTGGCTCTGTTGTTGTTTGGCGAACCGACCTTGAACGCCAACTCTCTGACACCTCCTCCTACCTCCACCTGGACCATGACCCCACTACCGAACATCAAGCCACCGTGTCCAAGACCGTCACTGACCTCATCTCCTCTGGAGATCTTCCCCCCATGGCCGCCAACCTCATAGTTCCCCAACCCCGCACAGCCCGCTTCTACCTCCTTCCCAAGATCCACAAACAGGACTGCCCTGGTAGACCCATCGTTTCAGCCTGTTCTTGCCCCACGGAACTTATCTCTTCCTATCTCGACTCTATTTTTTCTCCCCTTGTCCAGTCTCTTCTCACTTACATCCGCGACTCTTCCGATGCCCTCCGCCATTTTAACAGTTTCCCGGCCCCAACCGTCTCCTCTTCACTATGGACGTACAATCCCTCTACACCTCCATTCCCCACCAGGATGGCCTGAGGGCGCTCCGCTTCTTCCTTGAACAGAGGCCCAACCAGTCCCCATCCACCACCACCCTCCTCCGCCTGGCTGAATTTGTTCTCACATTGAACAACTTCTCCTTTGACTCTACCCATTTCCTCCAAATTAAAGGTGTTGCTATGGGTACCCGCATGGGTCCTAGCTATGCCTGCCTTTTCGTGGGATATGTGGAACACTCTTTGTTCCAGTCCTACTCGGGTCCCCTCCCTCACCTCTTTTTCCGGTACATTGATGACTGTATCGGTGCCGTCTCCTGCTCTCGCCCTGAACTAGAACATTTCATTCACTATGCTTCCAATTTCCACCCTTCCCTCACCTTCACATGGTCCATCTCTGACTCTTCCCTTCCCTTCCTCGACTTCTCCATCTCCATCTCTGGGGATAGGTTATTGACTAACATTCACTACAAGCCCACTGACTCCCACAGCTACCTGGACTACACTTCCTCCCACCCCGCCTCCTGTAAGGACTCTATTCCATTCTCCCAGTTTCTCCGTCTCCGCCGCATCTGCTCTGAAGATGCCACCTTCCATACCAGTGCTTCCGACATGTCTTCCTTTTTCCTCAACCGAGGATTCCCCTCTACCGTGGTCGACACGGCCCTCGACTGTGTCCGTTCTATCTCCCGCACTTCTGCCCTCACCCCTGCCCCTCCCTCCCGGAACCATGATAGGGTTCCCCTTGTCCTCACCTTTCACCCCACCAGCCTCCACATTCAACGGATCATCCTCCGCCATTTCCGCCACCTCCAGCGTGATCCCACCACCAAACACATCTTCCCCTCACCTCCCCTTTCAGCATTCCGCAGGGACCGCTCCCTCCGCGACACCCTAGTCCACTCCTCTACCACCCCCAGCACCCCTTCCCCTTCGCCCGGCACCTTCCCGTGCACGCGCAGGAGATGCAACACATGCCCTTACACCTCCCCTCTTCCTACTGTCCAGGGCCCCAAACACCCCTTCCAGGTGAAACAGCGATTTACTTGTACTTCCTGCAATTTAGTATACTGTATTCGCTGCTCACGATGTGGGCTCCTCTACATTGGGGAGACCAAACGCAGATTGGGTGACCGCTTTGCGGAACACCTCCGTTCAGTCCGTAAGGGGTACCCCGAGCTCCCAGTCGCCTGTCACTTTAATTCACCGCTTCACTCCCACTCTGACCTCACCGTCCTCGGCCTATTACACTGTTCCACGGAAGCGCAGCGTAAGCTCGAGGAACAGCACCTCATCTTTCGTTTAGGCACGCTACAGCCCTCTGGACTCAATATCGAGTTCAACAATTTTAGATCATAACCTCAGCTCCAATCACATTTATATTTTATTTTTTCCACCCTTTTATTTGCCCCCCCCCACCTTTTTTTTCCTCCTAGAAGCTGGCAGCTGTCCTTCATTCTGCCAGTGGATTTCACACTTCTTTCAGCCTTAATCTGTCACATTAACACCACCTCTAGCCTTGCATATCTCTTAATGTCTCTTCATCTCCCCCTTTGTTCTTTTATCCCCTCCCCCTTTTCCCAGCTTTACCCTGGCCTTAAATCTATTTGATTTCCGGCTCTTCCCAGTTCTGACGAAAGGTCATCGACCTGAAACGTTAACTCTCTTTCTCTCTCCACGGATGCTGCCTGGCCTGCTGAGTTTTTCCAGCGTTTTCTGTTGTTATTTTTGAGCTTTTTACATATTGGGTGAGAAAAGAGTCCTGTAGACATTGTAGGAACTCCATTCTCTTATCCCCTTTACCTACCTCTTCCGTCCAATTAATATCGGGGTAGTTGAAATCCCCCATGATTATTATTATATGTTTTTTACTAATTTCTCTAATTTGTCTGTATATTTCTTCCTCCACCTCCCTGCCACTATTAGACGGTCTGTAGACTACGTCTATTAGTGTGATTGATCCTTTATTATCTTTTATCTCTATCCATATGGATTCTATTTTTGTCTTGCTGATATCTACGCCCCTTTTTTCTACTGCCATTATGTTATCTCTAATAAGTACAGCTACTCCACCTCCCCTTTTTCCCTCTCTATCTTTTCTAAATATGTTATACCCTGCAATGTTTAATTCCCAGTCCTGATTTTTCTGTAGCCATGTCTCAGTAATCCCTACTATGTCTGGTTCCTCCCAACGCATGATTGCCTCCAGCTCCCCTGTTTTATTACGGGCACTGTGTGCATTGCTGTACAGACAGTTTAACTCATTTTTAATAGGATTTCCTCTCACTTTTTAGACTCCTGTTCTATAACTCTATTTGCTCCCTTGCCGTCAATGTCCTCCCTTACTTTATTCTTTCCTATGCTCACTTTGCCTGTTTTGTTTATATTTAGGCTGCTTACGTTTCTTATAGGTCCCGCCCCCCTTCTTACTAATTTAAAGCCTTTGCCACCTCCATATTTACCCTTTCCGTTAGGACACGGGTCCCATCCCGGTTCAGGTGGAGCCCGTCCCATCGGTACAGCTCCTTCCTGTCCCAGAACTGGTGCCAGTGTCCCATGAAAAGGAACCCCTCTTTCCCACACCAGCCCTTTAGCCACGTGTTAATTCTCCTGATCTGTCTGCTTCTATGCCAATTTGCACGTGGCTCGGGCAATAATCCAGAGATTATTACCCTCGAGGTCCTGCTTTTTAATTTAGAGCCTAACTCCTGAAGCTCTTTCAGCAGGACCTGCGCCCTGTTCCTACCTATGTCGTTTGTTCCAACATGGAGCACGACAACAGGATTTACCCCCTCCCTTCCCAAGTTCCTCTCCAGCCGCCGTGAGATATCCCTTACCCTGGCAACACAACCTTCGGGATTCTCGTTCTTGGCTGCAGAGGACGCTATCTATCCCCCTAATTATAGAGTCCCCTGTTAGATTCATCCTCCCTTCAACAGAAATACCATCGCTGTAATCCCTGTTCCTCAGTACATTGCGGAATGAGCTACCTCCGAGGTGATCTTCGCAGCCATCTGCATGAGTCTGATCTCCGTCTCTGACTTGATGAGTCGTAGGTGTTGGACAAGGGTCCGGACCGGCTGGACTGCGCTCCGGCTCTTGGTCTTGATATCCACAAGGGGCTGCATGTAGTCCGAGTGTAACCCTGGATGGACTGCTGGCTCACTGTCGTACCACACCGTGCACCCTTCATCTGTATGAGAAATGGGAAGGGGAGGCGGGGGGGCACTTCTTCAGTCAGTGCAGTACAACAACAGCTTGCATTTTTATAGTGCCTTTAACAAAATAACAACGTCCCGAGTCGCTTCACAGGAGTGTTATCGAAGAATGTTTGACACGGAGCCACACAAGGAGATATTATAGAATCATAGAAATTTACGGCACAGAAGGAGGCCATTCGGACCATTTTGTCCGTGCCGGCCAAAAAAGAGCTATCCAGCCTAATCCCACTTTCCTGCTCTTGGTCCGTAGCCCTGTAGGTTACGGCACTTCAAGTGCATATCCAAGTACTTTTTAAATGTGATGAGGGTCTCTGCCTCTACCACCCTTTCAGGCAGTGAGTTCCAGACCCCCACCACCCTCTGGGTGAAAAAGGTTCTCCTCAACTCCCCTCTAATCCT
This sequence comes from Squalus acanthias, assembly GCA_030390025.1. Lineage (NCBI taxonomy): Eukaryota > Metazoa > Chordata > Chondrichthyes > Squaliformes > Squalidae > Squalus > Squalus acanthias. Next base: position 19,306,556 of record CM059450.1, read on the forward strand.
TTTACCAATTACTTTAAATCTATGCCCCCTGGTTATTGACCTCTCTGCTGAGGGAAATTTTATACACCTCAATTAAGTCTCCCCTCAACCTCCTCTGTTCCAAAGAAAACAACCCCAGCCTATCCAATCTTTCCTCATAGCTAAAATTCTCCAGTCCTGGCAACATCCTTGAAAATCTCCTCTGTACCCTCTCTAGTGCAGTCACATCCTTCCTGTAATGCAGTGACCAGAACTGTACACAGTACTCTAGCTTTGGCCCAAGTAGTGTTTTATACAGTTCAGGCATAAACCTCCCTGTCAGGTGACCAAAAGCTTGGTCAAAGAGGTAGATTTTAATCAAATCAAAAACCAAAGAAGAAGCGTACTGTAATGTAGACTACAAGGCAGTGCGCCCCACTGCTGCTCCGACCTGCTGTCCCACAAGTCAGCAGGGTGTGGGTTCGTACCCAAAATTCCCTGCAAGATTCCTCTCTTGACCACACGGGGATTGCACCAAGCAGTCACCGGCTGCTTGTCTCCTTCGCTGCAGGAGAGTTAACCCTCTTATTACCTGCCGAGGGGGAAGCAGGTTGTCTGATTGCCCTCTCAGTTGGGCATGGGAGAGAAGGATGGAGCAGAATCAGACAGAACATTAGGAGGCCATTCGGCCCATCGTGCCTGTGCCGGCTCTTTGAAAGAGCGATCCAATTAGTCCCGCTCTCCTCCTCTTTCCCCCATAGCCCTGCAAATTTTTCCCCTTCAAATATTTATCTAATTCCCTTTTGAAAGTTACTATTGAATCTGCTTCCACTGCCCTTTCAGGCAGTGCAGTATAAAGACTTCTCCTCATATCCCCCCTGGATTTTTTGCCAAATACCTTAAATCTGTGTCCTTTGGTTACCAACCCTCCTGTCGGTGGAAACAGTTTCTCCCTATCTACTCAAGGACAGAATCTATTCGGTTAGAGTTAAGAAACAATAGAGGTGCCATTACACTCCTAGGTGTATTCTATAGGCCACCAACTAGTGGGAAAGAAATAGAGAAGCAAATTTGCAGGGAAATTACAGAGTTTTGCAAAAACTATAGAGTAGTGATAATGGGGGACTTCCAATTATCCTAATAGACTGGGATAGTAATAGTGTAAAGGGCAGAGAGGGGGAAGAATTTCTGAAGTGTGTTCAGGAGAAATTTCTTGATCAGTACGTTTCTGGCCCAAGGAGGGAGGAGGCATTGCTGGATCTGGTTCTGGGGAATGAGGTGGGTTAAGTGGAGCAAGTGTCAGTAGGGGAACATTTAGGGTTCAGTGATCATAGTGTCATAAGGTTCAGATTAGCTCTGGAAAAGGACAGGGAGCAATCGAGAGCAAAAATACTTAATTAGAGGAAGGCAAATTTCAGTGGGGTTGAGAACAGATCTGGCTCGGGTAAATTGGAATCAAAGATTGGCAGGCAAAACTGTAATCGAACAATGGGCTGCCTTTAAAGAGGAGATGGTTTGGGTACAGTCGAGGTACATTCCCACGAGGGGGAAAGGTAGGGCAACTAAAGCCAGAGCTCCCTGAATGACGAAAGAGATAGAGAGTAAGATGAAGCAGAAAAAGAGCGTGTATGACAGATGTCAGGTTGAGAATACAAGTGAGAATCAGGCTGAATATAGAAAGTTCAGAAGGGAAGTGAAAAAGAAAATAAGAGGGGCAAAGAGAGAGTATGAGAATAGATTGGCAGCCAACATAAAAGGGAATTCAAAAGTCTTCTCTAGGCATTTAAATAATAAACTGGTAGTAAGAGGAGGGGTGGGGCCGATTAAGGAGCAAAAAAGGAGACCTATGCATGGAGGCAGAGGGTATGCCTGAGGTACTAAATGAGTACTTTGCATCTGTCCTCACCAAGGAAGAAGATGCTGCCAAAGTCATAGTGAAAGAGGAGGTAGTAGAGATACTGGATGAGATAAAAATTGATAAAGAGGAGGTACTAGAAAGACTGTCTGTACTTAAAGTTGATAAGTCACCAGGACTGGATGGGATGCATCCTAGGATGCTGAGGGAAATTTAAGGAGGAAATCACGGAAGTACTAGCCATAATCTTCCAATCCTCCTTAGATACGGGGGTGGTGCCAGAGGACTGGAGAATTGCAAATGTTACACCCTTGTTCAAAAAAGGATGTAAGGATAAACCCAGCAACTACAGGCCAGTCAGTTTAACCTCGGTAGTGGGGAAGCTTTTAGAAACGATAATCAGGGACAAAGTTAACAGTCACTTGGACAAGTGTGGATGAATTAAGGAAAGCCAGCATGGATTTCTTAAAGGCAAATCGTGTTTAACTAACTTGTTAGAGTTTTTTGATGAGATAACAGAGAGGGTTGATGAGGGCAATGCAGTCGACATGGTGTACATGGATTTCCAAAAGGCATTTGATAAAGTGCCACATGACAGGCTTGCCAGCAAAGTTGAAGCCCATGGAATAAAAGGGACAGTGGCAGCATGGATATGAAATTGGCTAAGTGACAGGAAACAGAGAGTAGTGGTGAATGGTTGTTTTTCGGACTAGAGGAAGGTATACAGTGGTGTTCCCCGGGGTCGGTACTAGGACGACTGCTTTTCTTGATATATATTAATGACTTGGACTTGGGTGTACAGGGCATAATTTCAAAATTTGCAGATGACGCAAAACTTGGAAGTATAGTGAAGAGTGAGGAGGATAGGGATAGACTTCAAGAAGGCTGGTGAAATGGGCGGACACGTGGCAGATGAAATTTAACGCAGAAAAGTGCGAAGAGATACATTTTGGTAGGAAGAACGAGGAGAGGCAATATAAACTAAAGGGTACAATTCTAAAGGGGGTGCATGAACAGAGACCTGGGGGTATACGTGCACAATCATTGAAGGTGTCAAGGCAGGTTGAGAAAGCGGTTAAAAAAGCATACGGGATCCTGGGCTTCATAAATAGAGGCACAGAGTACAAAAGCAAGGAAGTTTTGATGAACCTGTATAAAACACTGGTTTGGCCTCAACTGGAGTATTGTGTCCAATTCTGGGCACCGAACTTTAGGAAGGATGTGAAGACCTTAGAGAGGGTGCAGAAAAGATTTATGACAATGATTCCAGAGTTGAGGGACTTCAGTTACATGGATAGACTGGAGAAGCTGGGTTTGTTCTCCTTGGAGCAGAGAAGATTGAGAGGAGATTTGATAGAGGTGTTCAAAATCATGAGGGGTCTGGACAGAGTAGATAGAGAGAAACTGTTCCCATTGGCAGAAGTGTCGACAACCAGAGGACACAGATTTAATGTGATTGGCAAAAGAACCAAAGGCGACAAGAGGAAAAACTTTTTTACGCAGCGAGCGGTTGGGATCTGGAATGCACTGCCTGAAAGGGTGGTGGAGGCAGACTCAATCGTGGCTTTCAAAAGGGAATTAGGTAAGTACCTGAAGGAAAAAAAACTGCAGGGATAGGGTGGGGGAGTGGGACTAGCTGAAGTGCTCTTACAGAGAGCCGCCCAGGCTCGACAGGCCGAATGACCCCCTTCTGTGTTGTAACCATTCTATGATTCCACTTTATCAAAACCCCATATAATTTTGAACACCGCTATTAAATCTCCCCATAACGTTTTTTGCTCTAAGGAGAACAATCCCAGGTTCTCTAGTCTCTCCGTGTAACTGAGACCTTCAGCCCCGATACCATTCTGGTGAGTCTCCTCTGCACCCTCTCCAAGACATTGACATCCTTTCTAAAGTGTGGTGCCCAGAATTTGGACACAATACTCTAGCTGAGGTCTAACCAGTGATTTATAAAGGTTTAGCATAACTTCCTTGCTTTTGTACTCTATGCCTCTATTTATAAATGTGAGAAGTCGCACAACACCAGGTTATAGTCCAACAGCTTTATTTGAAATCACAAGCTTTCGGAGCGCTGCTCCTTCGTCAGGTGAAGTGAAGAGATGCATATAGGCACAGCATATATAGTCAGAGAACACTGCCAGTTAACTGTAATCATCTGGCAGTGTTCTCTGACTATATATGCTGTGCCTATATACAGGAAACTCTTTATTAACCGGCACCGACGGGACCGGCGTGGTGCCGGTTAATCAAAAAGTCCGGATAATGGAGAGTTATATCTCCCAACGTACGAGAGCCCCGTACACACTGACATGCGCCTGCATTCGGAGCTCCGTCTCCCCGGGGACCGCCAGCTGACCATCTGTCGTGTCCGCTGCCTACCCGGGCTGCACATTCCCCTCCCAATCTACATGCTCCGATACAAGGCAAACGCCTCGGGGTTTTTTTCAAAGTTATTTTTAAAGGAGAGATGAAGGAAAACCCCGGTTACCTACTCAAGAATTTTGCCGGTTAAGAGAGATTTCCGGTTATTTGGGTGCCGGTTAAAAGAGAGTTTCCTGTACATCTCTTCACTTAACCTGACGAAGGAGCAGCGCTCCGAAAGCTTGTGATTTCAAAAAAAGCTGTTGGACTATAACCTGGTGTTGTGCGACTTCTCACATTTGTCCACCCCAGTCCAACACCGGCATCTCCACATCATGGCTTCTATTTATAAAGCCAAGGATCCCGTATCCATTTTTAACAGCTTTATCAACTTGTCCTGCCACCTTCAAAGACTTGTCCTGAAGTTACCTTTTACTAGTTTGAACCCGTGTTCTCTTGTCCTACTCCCGTAGTATTCTAGATTAACCGTTTCCATACCATTAACTATCTTCCAAACCTCTATAGCATCACATCTCAGGTGTCTGCTTTGCAGGCTGAAAATCCCATGTCTCTCCAGTATTGATGGATGTCACCGTGCCCATATGGACAAATTATTCCCCACTGTATACTTCTCTCCAGCTGGAAAACAACTGTTCACCACTAACTACCTCCTGCTTTCTGTCTCGCAGCCAATTTCAGATCCACGTTGCCACTGCCCCTTTATCCCCATGGGCTTCAATTTTGCCAACCAGTCTATTATGTGGCACTTTATCAAGCGCCTTTTGAAAGGCCATTTACACAACATTAACCGCACTGCCCTCATCCACCCTCTCCGTTACTTCATCGAAGAACTCGATCAGGTTAGTCAGAGACCATTTGCCTTTAACAAATCCGTGCTGGCTGTCATTTATTAACCCATGTTCTTCCAAGTGACAATGAATTTTGTCTCAGATTATTGTCTCTAGAAATTTCGCCCACTACCGACGGTAGGCTGACTGGCCGGTAGTTTATCTCTCGTCCCCTTTTTTGGACAGAAGAAAAAGCAGTTTGAAAAAGTGGAAAAGTAAGTGACTGAAAAAGTTAATGCTGGCAGAAACGACTCTCAATGTGACATTCGAGCATTCTTGAAGCTGGCTGGTTAATCATCAACAGTGAAGTGCACACCAGCCTACCTCGGGTATCAGATTACAAACTTGGCCATACAGAATTGACTCGGTTCCAGTCTCCATGCTTGTTGTTTTTGGAGTCAACATAGCCCAAACAGACCCTGAATACCTTCCGCTCAGTATTCCCAGGTGTCAGCCGTGGCTCAGTTGGTAGCACCGTCGCCTCTGAATCGTCAAGGTTGTGGGTTCAAGTCCCACTCCAGAGACTTGAGCACATAAATCTAGGCTGACACTCCAGTGCAGTGCTGAGGGAGTGCTGCACTGTCGGAGGTGCCGTCTTTTGGATGAGACGTTAAACTGAGGCACCGTCCGCTCTCTCGGGTGAACGTAAAAGATCCCACGGCACTATTTCGAAGAAGAGCAGGGGAGTTCTCCCCGGTGTCCTGGGGCCAATATTTATCCCTCAATCAACATCACCATAAACAGATTATCTGCTCATTATCACATTGCTGTTTGTGGGAGCTTGCCGCGTTTCCTACATTACAACAGTGACTATACTTCAAAAGTACTTCATTGGCTGTAAAGCGCTTTGGGACGTCCTGAGGTTGTGAAAGGCGCTGTAGAAATACAAGTCTTTCTTTCTTTTTCCTCCAAGGGGATAGTCACTAGTTGGTCATTAGACAACTGACAAGTTTGAGCCCTTGCTAGGTTCCACCAGGTAACCTACAAAGAAATGTGAGCAGAGAACGGAGACGTACCCGTAGCCCATCGAATGGTGTTTCCACCATTTGTAGGTGCTGAGCTTCAGCAGCAGCTGCAGGTCTCTGAAACCCAACTGAACCCTGGATATACAGACGTAGAATCAGACAGCACAGAAGGAGGCCATTTGGCCCATTGTGCCTGTGCCGGCTCTCTGAAAGAGCTCTCCAATTAGTCCCACTCCCCCGCTCTCCCCATAGCCCTGCTAATGTTTCCTTTTTATGTAGAGATCCAATTCCCTTTTGAAAGTTACTGTTGAATCTGCTTCCACCACCCTTTCAGGCAGCACATTCAAGATCACAACAAATCGCTAAGTAAAAAAATTTCTCCTCGTCACACCCCTGGCTTTTTTGCCAATTATTTTAAAACTGTGTCCTCTGGTTATCGACCCTCCTGCCAGTGGCAACATTTTCTCCCTATCTACTCTATCAAAACCCCATATAATTTTGAACATAACCTGGAGTACTGTGTACAGTTTTGGTCTCCTTGCATAAGGAATACTTGCCTTAGAGGGAGTGCAACGAAGGTTCAACAGACTGATTCCTGGGGTGAGGGGATTGTCCTATGAGGACAGATTGAGTAGACTAGGCCTATATTCCCTAGAGTTTAGAAGAATGAGGTGATCACATTGAAACATATAAAATTCTTACAGGGCTTGACAGGGTTAATGCTGGGAAAATGTTTCCCCTGGCTGGGGAGTCTCGAACCAGGGGTTGGCCATTTAGGACTGAGATGAGGAGAAATTTCTTCACTCAGAGGGTGGTGAATCTTTGGAATTCTCTACCCCAGAGGGCTGTGGAGGCTCAATCTTTGAGTATATTCAAGACAGAGGTCGATAGATTTGTGGATACTAAGGGAATCGAGGGATATGGGGATAGTGCAGGAAATTGGAGATGAGGTCGAAGATCAGCCATGATCTTATTGAATGGCGGAGCTGGCATGAGGAACTGAATGACCGACTCCTGCTCCTATTTCTTATGTTCTTATGACCACCTTTTATTAAATCTCTCTTTAACCTTCTCTGCTCTAAGGAGAACATTCCCAGCTTCTCTAGTCTCTCCAGTTAACAGAAACCCCTCATCCCTGGTACCATTCTAGTAAATCTCCTCTGCACCCTCTCCAAGGCTTTGACCTACTTTTTATATTTGCATACCCAAATTTCAGGTTACACCTGCCAGCAGTCATCATCCTAAAGCTCAGATTGGCCTCGTCAGCTATATAACAGGCATCTGGCTTCCAGTGTTGTGGTGCTCTAGCCAAATTTGCTGATGATACAAAGATAAGTGGGTTAGCAAGTTGTGAGGAGGACACAAAGAGTCTGCAAAGGGATATAGATACGTTAAGTGAGTGGGCAAAAATTTGGCAGATGGTGTACAATGTGGGAAAATGTAAGGTTATCCACTTTGGAAGGAAGAATGAAAAAGCAAATTATTATTTAAATGGAGTGAGACTACAAAATGCTGCGGTACAAAGGGATCTGGGGGTCCTAGTACATGAAACACAAAAACTTAGCATACAGGTACAGCAAGTAATTAGGAAGGCTAATGGAATGTTGGCCTTTATTGCAAGGGGTATGGAGTATAAAAATAGGGAAGTTTTGATGCAACTTTACAGGGCGCTGGTGAGACCGCACCTGGAGTACTGCATACAGTTTTGGTCTCCATATTTAAGGAAGGATATACTTGCATTGGAGACAGTACAGAGAAGGTTCACTAGGTTGATTCCTGGGATGAAGGGGTTGACGTATGACAAAGGTTGAGCAGGTTGGGCCTATACTCATTGGAGTTTAGAAGAATGAGAGGGGATCTTATTGAAACATAATTGGGCCAAAAATTCGGCCCTTCCCGGGTGAGTACACAGTGCGTACTCACCCGTAAGGCGTCCCGATTTCCTGCATGCACTGCGCATGCGCGGGAAACCGGAACTTCCGGTCTGGTGAAGGGGGCGGTTCATAGGTGAACCGCGTGTGCGGTAGAGGCTGCGCGCACGCAGCAAACTTAGGTTTTTTTTCAGGTTTCTACGGGAGGAGGCACAGGAGCCGTTTTCAACAAGGTAAGTGGTTAATTAAGTATAATTTAAAAAATTTTTCAACAGGTTTATCTTTTTTAGATACTTTAAAGAAAGGTAAGTTTATTTTTATCACTTTTAAAAAGTATTTAAATTTTTTCAAAAATTAAAATTTTTGTTTAAAGTGGTTAATTTATTTAACTATAGTTATTTTATAAATGTGATGGTTTTTAAAAAAATTTATTTTAAGTTTAGCTGTTCTTTTGGGGCCGATTTCAATTCACAGATTTGACAGGTCTTCCTTACCCCCGCGGCAAGCCAGAGAGGCGAATTTCAGGGCCATAAGATTCTGAGGGGGATTGACAGGGTGGATGCGGAGAGGATGTTTCCCCTAGTGGGGGTATCTAGAACTAGGGGGCACAGTTTCAGAATAAGGGGTCGCCCATTTAAGATGGAGATGAGAAGGAATTTCTTCTCTCAGAGGGTCGTGAATCTTTGGAATTCTCTACCTCGGAGTGCTGTGGAGGCGGAGTCACTGAATATATTCAAGGCGGAATATATTCATTCTGCCAGTGCAATTCGCACTTCATCTAGAGCCATCCTTTGTTCCTTAACCTGTCACATTACCACCTCCTCTTGCCTTGAATATCTCTTAATGTCTCTCAATCTCTCCTGCTTTCTATCCTATCACTGACCTTCCCTTTTGTTCTTTCATCCCCATCCCCTTTTCCCAGCATTATACTTGCTTTAAAATCTATTCCATTTCCTGCTTTTTTCCAGTTCTGACGAAAGGTCTTTGACCTGAAACGTTAACTCTGTTTCTCTCTCCACGGATGCTGCCTGGCCTGCTGAGTTTTTCCAGCGTTTTCTGTTGTTATTTCGGATTTCCAGCTACCGCAGTATTTTGCTATTATATTCAAGGTGGAGATTGACAGACATTTGAACTACAAGGGAGTCAAGGGGTATGGGGAGAGAGCGGGAAAGTGGTGTTGAGGACAAGATCAGAAAAGCCATGATCTTATTGAATGGCGGAGCAGGCTCGAGGGGCCGATTGGCCTACTCCTGCTCCTGTTTCTTATGTTCTTATTCAGGCTGGCTCAACCCAGGCCCTCATGTACGGTGCTTTGACACAGGGAGTGAATCTGGGACCTTCCTGGCTAGTGTAGCTCAGCCCACCAGGCTTTGTGTTTACCAAGTAATGCATTAGGAAAGCTTGAGAACACAGTATTTAATTTATTCTCAGGCCAAGTCCGAGTAGGCACAAAATCACCCGATTCAACGCAAAGAAAGACGCGCATTTCTATAGCGCCTTTCACATCCCAAAGCGCTTTTCAGCCAATGAAGTACTTTTTGAAGTGTAGTCACTGTTGTAATGTAGGAAATGCGGCAGCCAATTTGCGCACAGCAAGCTCCCACAAACAGCAATGTGATAATGACCAGATAATCTGTTTTAGTGATGTTGATTGAGGGATAAATATTGGCCAGGACACCGGGGATAACTCCCCTGCTCTTCTTTGAAATAGTGCCATGGGATCTTTTACATCCACCTGAGAGAGCGGACGGGACCTCGGTTTAACGTCTCATCTGAAAGACGGCACCTCCGACAGTGCAGCACTCCCTCAGCACTGCACTGGAGTGTCAGCCTAGATTTTTGTGCTCAAGTCTCTGGAGTGGGACTTGAACCCACAACCTTCTGACTCAGAGGCGAGTGTGCTGCCCACTGAGCCACAGCTGACACACAGTAAACTGATCTCCGTTATGTGCGATTGCTAAGCAGCAGCAGATTTGCTGTTGATTACATTGATAATTTAAGAATAGTAACAGAAAGTGGCTTAATGCAAGGATCAGGAAATTTGGCACCAAATTGCACTTCTAGTATGAATGTGTGTCAAAAAGTAAGCTTCTCGTCATTGGAACTAATGATGGAATCGCCCCTAAATGTATCAACAGAATTAGCTTCCAGCAAACATTTCAGATTGGATTTCCTAGTTTGTGTAAATCAGATTTAATCTCAATATCAGGGAGACTTAAAAAAAAAATCACTTTTTTGTGTGATCATCAACGTAAGGGATGTTTACTGCTGTGGAAATAAATAGTTTCTTCGAGGCACCTTGCATTAGGTTCAGTACTAGGACCACTGCTGTTTTTGATCTACATTAATGACTTGGACTTGTGAGGTACAGGGCACAATTTTGAAATCTGCAGATGACACAAAATTTGGGCGTGTAGTAAACAGTGAGGAAGATAGTAATAGACTTCAAGAGGACATAGACAGGCTGGTGGAATGGGCGGACACGTGGCAGATGAAATTCAACGCAGAGAAGTGTGAGGTGATACATTTTGGTAGGAAGAATGAGGTGAGACAACACATACTAAACGGTACAATTTTAAAGGGGGTGCAAGAACAAGGAGACCTGGTGGTGCGTGTGCACAAATCTTTGAAGGTGGAAGGGCAGGTTAACAAAGCATTTAATAAAGCAAATGGGATCCTGGGCTTTGTAAATGGAGGCAAAAGCCAGGAAGTTATGCTAAACCTTTATAAAACACTAGTTCGGCCCCAGCTGGAGTATTGTGTTCAATTCTGGACACCGCACTTTAGAAAGGACGTCAAGGCTTTGGAGAGGGTGCAGAGGAGATTTACTAGAATGGTTCCAGGGTTGAGGGATTACAGTTACGTGGATAGACTGGAGAAGCTGGGGTTGTTCTCCTTGGAGCAGAGAAGGCTAAGAGGAGATTTGCTAGAGATGTTTAAAATCATGAGGATTTAGACAGAGTAAATAAAGAGAAACTGTTTCCGATGTCTGAAGGGTCGATAACCAGAGGGCACAGATTTAAGGTGATTGGCAAAAGAACCAGAGGCGACATGAGGGAAAACTTTTTTTACGCAGCGAGTGGTTAGGATTTGGAATGCACTGGGTGGTGGATACAGATTCAATAGTAGCCTTCAAAAGGGAACTGGATAAATACTTGAAGGAGAAAAAATTGCAGGGATCTGGGGAAAGAGCGGGGGAGTGGGACTGACTGGATTGCTCTTCGAAAGAGCCGGCGCAGACTCGATGGGCCGAATGGCCTCCTTCTGTGCTGCACTATTCTATGGTTCTATGAGCATGGAGCACTCCAGGGTCTGGAACAGCGTAGGGTGGATGTAGAGCTCCCTCTACTCTGCCCCTACAATGCATCGTAACTTCCAGCCTCTAAGTTCGAATCCGGCCCCGGGTGACTGTGTGGAGTTTGCACATTCTCCCCGTGTCTGCGTGGGTTTCCTCCGGGTGCTCCGGTTTCCTCCCACAGTCCAAAGATGTGCGGGTTAGGTTGATTTGGCTATGATAAATTGACCCTTAGTGTTAGGGGGATTAAATACGTGGGGTTACGGGGATAGGGTGGGATATGTGTCGGTGCAGGCTCGATGGGCCGAAATGGCCTCTATCTGCACTGTGGGGATTGTGGGGATTCTGTGATAAACAGCACCCCTGGTGTGACATTTCCATTTCCCACAGGAACGATTTGTGTGGCCTTGCTGAATGAGATCGCCACTCCAGTTCCCTGCGCTGTTGGCCACGTCCATGAAAACTAGATGTTATGGGGAACGGACAGGGTAGATCGAGAGAAACTATTTCCACTGGTTGGGGAGTCTAGGACTAGGGGGCATCGTCTAAAAATTAGAGCCAGGAGTGAAGTGAGGAAACACTTCTACACGCAAAGGGTGGTAGACTTTGGAACTCTCTTCCGCAAATGGCAACTGATGCTAGATCATTTGTTAATTTTAAATCGGAGAATGACACATTTTTGTTAACCCATGGTATTAAGGGATACCGGGCAAAGATATATGGAGTTAGGTATGTCAGCTGTGGCTCAGTGGGTAGCACTCTCGCCTCTGAGTCAGAAGGTTGTGGGTTCAAGTCCCACTCCAGAGGCTTGAGCACAAAATCCGAGGCTGACACTCCAGTGCAGTGCTGAGGGAGTGCTGCACTGTCGGAGGTGCCGTCTTTCGGATGAGACGTTAAACCGAGGCCCCGTCTGCTCGCTCAGGTAGACACAAAAGATCCCATGGCATTATTTTGAAGAAGAGCAGGGGAGTTATCCCCGGTGTCCTGGCTGTAAAGTGCTTTGGGATATCCTGAGGTCGGGAAAGGCACTGTCGAAATTCAAGTTTTTCTTTTTAGGTCACAGATCAGCCATGATCCTCATTGAATTGGCGGAACAGGCTCGAGGGGCGAAATGGCCTCCTCTTGTTCCTATGTTACTAACCTTTAAACTTCTGCACGTATTGTCTGAATTCCTCAGTGCTGTAGGCCTCGTCCACCCCCGTGAGAGCGACTGCACCATCTACCCCGGATCGCGGGCCATCCCACAGCTCTCGGTTCTGGTTCCTCCTTGGCACAAATAGGATGGCCCTGTGGGAAGGCAGGCTCTTCCCAGGAATACTGTGGAGCAGGAGAATGCTGTCCGGCTCCTGAAAGCCGCAGAGGTAGAGGAAGTTGGTGTTCTGGTGGAAAGGGAATGGGATGTCGTTCGTCATGTAGTAAGTGGGGTGGGACAGCAGAATGACCGCGTGGTCGGAAGGCCCCGGGGTCTTGGCTTCTTTGTGGATGAGACTCAGCAGCTTGTGTCGACGCAGGGCATATTCCATCTGTGTCAACCCAGGGGTGACCTCGCCTGTAAACGAAGCGGAAATACAGTAAAACTCTGTGATATCCCAACAGCTTCTTGCTGCGCTCCTCGCAGAAACAGAAAAAGCTGGAAACACACAGCAGGTGTGAGAGAGAGAACGGTTCGGGCATCCTTCTCTCTCAGATGCTGACCAACATTCTGCTGGATGTCCGGCATTTTCTGTTTTTATTTCACGTTCCGAGAATTGTCTTTATATCGACTACTTGTTCTGATCAATACTAAACCTATATGAACAAAGAGTAGTTGAGGCGAATTGCATAGATGCATTTTAGGGGAAACTAGGTAAGCACATGAGGGAGAGAGGAATAGAAGGATATGTTGATGGGGTTAGATGAAGAGGGGTGGGAGGAGGCTCGTGTGGAGCATAAACACCGGCACAGACCAGTTGGGCCGAATGGCCTGTTTCTGCGCTGTACACTCTATGTAATTCTTTAACACTCCCTTCACCAGAACTCTCCAACAAGTCTAGATGTCAGATGTATTATGCACTTACGATGGGATTTCTTCTTTAAAAAAAAAAATTCCTTCCTTCATCCTCAACTGCACAAGTTTGAAACTTTAACTGCTAATATTGGTCGTACTTGTGGTCCCTTGTTGGCTAATTTGATGCTATTTCGTACTGAACTATGGGCAGTTAGGTGATGTAGACTTGCACCCACTGAGAATGAGGATAAAACTGCCCGAAACTCATGCCGCTTACAGCTGGCAGAGAGGGGAGGCTTTCAACCCTATACTCTGGCCTAGAATTCATAATTGAGAGGTCGCACAACACCAGGTTATAGTCCAACAGTTTTATTTGAAATCACAAGCTTTCGGAGCTATCGATTGCTCCTTCCTCAGGTGAAGTAAATTAGATACAGAATCGCCAAAGCATATATAGATAGAAATGATCCGGACTCGAGTCGTCGTTAGCTTGTTCACAGATGTGATTCCCAGTAAAAAAGTAAAAATTTTCCCAGTAAAAAAGTAAAAATTTTAAAGCTTTTCGTTTTACATACAGACGGCAGCTTTTGACACGTTAGAACCCCTGCGACTACACCTCATTGTCTCAGTTGTATCTTGCTATGTCTTTGATGTGGTACCTTCCTGGCTGACTTAATTAACTTTATCACACCTCGGCAGATAGTCAGGATGATTTAATTTAGTGGTCTGCAATTGTAAGGTACACATGCTTTGTTTTCTATCTATATATGCTTTGGCGATTCTGTATCTAATTTACTTCACCTGAGGAAGGAGCAATCGATAGCTCCGAAAGCTTGTGATTTCAAATAAAACTGTTGGACTATAACCTGGTGTTGTGCGACCTCTCAATTTTAACTGTAGTAAGACATCCTTGCTCCTGTACTTAAATCCTCTTGCAATGAAGGCCAACATACCATTTGCCTTCCTAACTGCCTGCTGGACCTGCATGTTTGCTTTCAGTGACTGGTGTACAAGGACACCCAGGTCCCTTTGTACATCAACATTTCCCAATCTAGCACCATTTAAATAATACTCTGCCTTTCTGTTTTTCCTACTGAAGTGGATAACTTCACATTTATCCACGTTATACTGCATCTGCCATGTATTTGCCCACTCACTCAACTTGTCTAAATCGCCATGAAGCCTCTTTGCATCCTCCTCACAACTCACAATCCCACCTAGTTTCGTGTCATCAGCAAACTCGGAAATATTACATTTGGTTCCCTCATCCAAATCATTGATATATATTGTGAATGGCTGGGGCCCAAGCACTGATCCCTGACCCTAGTCACCGCCTGCCACCCCAAAAAAGACCCATTTATTTCTACTCTCTCCCTCACTGTGCTGCAGTTCAGCATTCCAAAATGCCCCTCTGTACCAAGCCCATGTGGCTGTCGTTCAATTGCGAGACTAAAAGTGCAAGTCCCAGCGGGCTTTTCAATTGCCGAGGACTTCACAGTTCGAGCGTAGGAACAGGAGGAGGCCATTCAGCCCCTTGAGCCTGTTCCGCCATTCAATTAGATCATGGCTGATCTGTATCTTAACTCCATCTACCCGCCTTGGTTCTGTAACCCTTAATACCCTTGCTCAATAAAAATCTATCAAGCTCAGTTTAGAAATCTTCAATTGACCCCCCAGCCTCACCAGCTTTTTGGGGGAGAGAGTTCCAGATTTCCACCACCCTTTGTGTGAAGAAGTGCTTCCTGACATCACCCCTGAACGACTGCTCCTGGGCCTGGCCAAGGTGGCCATCAACAGGTCTAGGCAGTCGGGCCGAACGACCCCCTCGACTACCCGCTGCCTGCTTCTCTTCTGAGGTTACGTTCGCACCCGGGTGTCCCTGGAAATGGTGTCCACCGGCCCGCTTGAGGCCTTTAAAGTTTTGGTTAAGTTACAGCTTTTATTGGTTGTGCCCCTTTAAGAGGGCACGTGCTTGACTTCCAATAGGCAACTGCCTGATATAAGGAGAAGATTCAGCGCCGAGGAGGTCAGCGCAAACAGCTCTGTGGTGCCCCATGATATTTATCTCATGGCAGTGTGCTGCGGATGAACCTAATCCGGGGAGGTCCAAGCGTTTGTATTGGTAGATGAATACCATGGAGCCTCGAGGGCATGCGATGGCCGGGCTCTTCAGCTTCTTTGCTCAGCAGCTCACAAACTTCTACCCAGTCACTTTGCTGGGTGGAAAATCAGGGGCCAGCAACCCAGAAGCAGAAAGCTCAACAATGGCTTAAATCCGCATTGCCATTAAGTAGCATATATTTACGGTCATTGGAAAAGAACCAGAGGCGAGATGAGAATTATTTCTGTGAAGCAAGTTGTTGTGATCTGGAACGCACTGCTTGATAGGGTGGTGGAAGCAGATTCAATAATAACTTTCAAAAGGGAATTGGATAAATACTTGAGGGGGAAAATTTATTACAGGGGAAAAGGCAGGGGGAGTGGGACTGATTGGCTAGCTCATACATAGAGCCGGCAAAGGGACAATGTGCCGAATGGCCTCCTTCTGTGCTGTATCATTGTATGAGCTCAAGTTGGTTTTTTTTTTCTTCTGAAATTTGGAGCTCAAGTTGTTGATGTGAAGGACACCCTCAAAGCCTCCTTGAAAAAGTGCAACATCCCCACCGACACCTGGGAATCCCTGGCCCAAGACCGCACAAAGTGGAGGAGAAGCATCCGGGAAGGCGCCGAACACCTCGAGTCTCTTCGCCGGGAGCAAGCGGAAGCCAAGCGCAAACAGCGCACGTCGACCCAAGCACCCCACCCACCGTCTGCCCCACCTTTGACAGAGACTGTAGGTCCCGCATTGGACTCATCAGTCACCTGAGAACTCATTTTTAATGTGGAAGCAAGTCATCTAGAGGACATAATTTAAGGATAAGGGCTAAACCATTTAGGACAGAAATGAGGGGGAATTTCTTCACTCAGAGGGTGGTGAACCTGTGGAACTCATTGCCACAGAGGGCAGTGTACGCCAGCTCATTAAATATATTTAAGAGGGAATTAGATATATTTCTACAGGCAAAAGGGGTTAAGGGTTACGGAGAGAAGGCGGGGACGGGATACTGAATTGGAGGATCAGCCATGATCTCATTAAATGGCGGAGCAGGCTCGAAGGGCCGGATGGCCTACTCCTGCTCCTATCTTCTATGTATCTATGTATCCTTGGTTCCGAGGGACTGCCTAAGATGTCGCCGGATCTTACTGTCCTGGTTATCCACCAATAAGGCGACAGTGCTAAGACAGGTCCTTTCCAAACCTCCAGGCCCACAACGTTGAAACCAACGAGGAAACAATCCAAGCACAATGGGAGCTGGCTCGCTCAGACTTGGTGGGCTGGGTTGCCTGGCTTTGGCGTCTGCATGTTGGACACCTCTGGCATACACATCCATCAAGTCACTCATTCTTTCACTCACTCCGTACCTGTTTTAAGGAGATGGGGGTGCGTGAAGGGGCTAGGCTGCCCAAGGTAGCGAGTGGGGAGGCTCTTCTGTCCGGAAGGTAGTATGGAAAATCTCTTGTGGAGGCAGATATCGCATCCTGAAGAATGGAAAGTACAAAAGGACCATTAAATCAGCCTACTCCAAAAGAGCCGCAACTCAGAATTAAAATGACTAAAGGTTCACTGATTCTACATTCACAAATCGTCTGAACAAGTTCATTTCTAAAGCTGACATTAGCCCTTTCAAACATTTATGATTTTGCTGGGTTTTTTTGGTGCAACAACCAAGTTCAACAATAACACACACAGATGACTCAGAAAATCAGTCCTGGTTACAGGGGGTTAGGAGACAGGAGATCAATGACCCAAAATCTAATACAAGCAGAGGCGGACTGGCTCTCCCGAATGGGCACAGGAGGGTTCCAATAATACAGCGCCATGAACCCATTCACTGGGGCACTCGGGAAATCTCCCGATTTTCCATATGGCTGGTCCGCCCCTGTATTCAAGCTCCTGATTCAGCATATCATGGTTAAGTCTGCACTTCCATCACCTCCAAGTCACACACGTAGAATGACACCATCCTGACTTGAACATATAATTGCCGTTCTTTCATTGTCGCTGGGGCAAAATCCTGGAACTCCCTACCTAACAGTATTGTGGGAGTACCTTCACCACATGGACCACACTGTTCGAAACCTTGGTGTCATACTTGACCCTGAAATGAGCTTCCGACCACATATCCGCAGCATAACAAAGACCGCCTATTTCCACCTCCGTAACATCGCCCGTCTCCGCCCTTGCCTCAGCTCATCCACTGCTGAAACCCTCATCCATGCCTCTGTTACCTCTAGACTTGACTATTCCAACGCTCTCCTGGCTGGCCTCCCATATTCTACCCTACGTAAACTTGAAGTCATCCAAAACTCAGCTGCCCGTGTCCTAACTGGCACCAAGTCCCGTTCGCCCATCACCCCTGTGCTCGCTGACCTACATTGGCTCCCGGTTAAGCAGCGCCTCGATTTCAAAATTCTCATCCTTGTTTTCAAATCCCTCCATGGCCTCGCCCCTCCCTATCTCTGTAATCTCCTTCAGCCCCACAACTCCCCCGAGATATCTGCGCTCCTCTAATTCTGCCTTCTTGAGCATCCCTGATTATAATTGCTCAACCATTGGTGGCCGTGCCTTCTGTTGCCTGGGCCCTAAGCTCTGGAATTCCCTGCCTAAACCTCTCCGCCTCACTACCTTACCTCTCTTTCCTCCTTTAAGACGCTCCTTAAAACCTACCTCTTTGACCAAGCTTTTGGTCACCTGCCCTAATTTCTCCTTACGTGGCTCGGTGTCAAATTTTTTGTCTTTTAATACTCCTGTGAAGCGCCTTGGGACGTTTTACTACATTAAAGGCGCTATATAAATACAAGTTATTGTTGTTGTTCAAGGAGAAGGCTAACCACCACCTTCTCAAGTGCAACTAGGAACGGGCAGCCTTGCCAGCGACACCCAAGAATGAATAATAAAAACATTGGCTACAAGGAACAGTATTCCAGTTGATAACACTAAAGTTCTAGAGGGAGGTGCAGCAGTGTGTGAAACTTGGTGCTATTTCAATCCAGACTTTTTGTTTGTACTGAATGTTGAGGTGCAGCTACAGCAATTTTTGTGCGTTAGAATTTAGTTTCTCCCAACATATTCAGGGCTGCCATTTTAGAGGAGCTTCCAACAGCGCTCCGAAAGCTTGTGATTTCAAATAAAGCTGTTGGACTATAACCTGGTGTTGTGCGACTTCTCACATTTGTCCACCCCAGTCCAACACCGGCATCTCCGCATCATGGCTACATTTAGCGTGGCATCAATCTGAGCTATCATTATTTTTTCTGTAACTGCAAAGAATCCTGCAGTTGGAGGGGGGAATAATAAAGTGAGTCCCATTATGATCAAGTTGGAGAAGACAGACAGAAAATCTTCAGATTCACACACCACCTGGTGGAAACGAAAAAAACTTTCTGTTTCTATCGCGCCTTTCACGAACATTGGACGCCCCAAAGCGCTTTACAGCCAATTAAGTACTTTTTGAAGTGTCGTCACTGTTGTAATGTAGGAAGCGCGGCAGCCAATTTGCGCACAGCAAGCTCCCACAAACAACAATGTGATAATGACCAGGTAATCTGTTTTTTAGTGATGTTGATTGAGGGATAAATATTGGGCAGGACACTGGGGAGAAACTCCCCTGCTCTTCTTCGAAATAGTGCCGTGGGATATTTTACGTCCACCCGAGAGAGCAGACGGGGCCTCGGTTTAACGTCTCATCCGAAAGACGGCACTGCAGACAGTGCAGCGCTCCCTCAGCACTGCACTGGGAGCGTCAGCCTGGATAATGTGCTCCAGTCTCTGGAGTGGGACTTGAACCCACAACCTTCTGACTCAGAGGCGAGGGAGCGAGCCAGGGCTGACACCAAGACCGAATTATCTTCTTCAGTTGCAGATACTGCATGGGGAAGGGAGTAAAAAAGTGAGTCCCATAATGATCAAGTTGGAGAGAGAGAAACGTCAAAAAAAAATGGCATTTAAAAATCTGCCGTGCATCTTGTTCCCTCCTCCCCAGCCTCATTGACAGGACACGAGGAGGTTGGGTGGGGGGGGGGGGGGCAGGGTGCAAGGTTTTATATACCACCACCCCATCATTCAAAGAGCCTGTCCCTTAATTCAGCAACTGTGAAAGTAGTAGCTTAACACTGAGCCTCCTGCATTACACCGCAACTTCTTTGTGGTGTACACTTGTATTACACTACAAAGCTGTGATTACATCGGATATACGGCACAGAAACAGGCCATTCGGCCCAACCAGTCCATGCCGGCGTTTATGCTCCACTCGAGCCTCCTCCTGTCTTTCCTCATCTAAATCTATCAGCATAACCCTCTATCCCCTTTTCCCTCATATGCTTGTCCAGCCTCCCCTTAAATAAATCTATACTATTCGCTTCAACCACTCCCTGTGGTAGCGAGTTCCACATTCTCACCACTCTCTGGGTAAAGAAGTTTCTTCTGAATTCCCTATTGGATTTCTTGGTGACGATCTTATATTGATGGCCTCTAGTTATGCTCTTCCCCACAAATGGACACATTCTCTCTGTATCCACTCTATAAAACCTTTCATAATTTTAAAGACCTCTATTAGATCACCCCTCAGCCTTCTTTTTTCAAGAGAAAAGAGACCCAGCCTGTTCATCCTTTCCTGATATGTATACCCTTGCATTTCTGGTCTTATCTTTGTAAATCTTCTCTGCACCCTCTCCAGTGCCTCTATATCCTTTTTATAATATGGCGACCAGAACTGTACGCAGTACTCTAAGTGTGGTCTAAGCAAAGTTCGATACAGGTTTAGCATAACTTCCCTACTTTTCAATTCTATCCCTCTAGAAATAAACCCTAGTGCTTGGTTTGCTTTTTTTTATGGCCTTGTTAACCTGTGGCGCAACTTTTAGTGATTTGTGTATTTGTACTCCTAGATCCCTTTGTTCCTCTACCCCACCTAGACTCGCACCCTCCAAGTGATAAGTGACCTCCCTATTCTTCCTACCAAAATGTAATACCTCACATTTATCTGTGTTGAACTTCATTTGCCAATTATTTGCCCATTCTGCAAGTTTATTAATGTCCTCCTGTAATTTGTTGCAGTCCTCCTCAGTATTGACTATCCCCCCCAATTTCGTATCATCCTCAAATTTAGAAATTGTGTTTTTGCCTAAACCTCTCCGTCTCGCTACCTCTTTCCTCCTTTAAGACGCTCCTTAAAACCTACCTCTTTGACCAAGCTTTTGGTCACCTGCCCTAATTTCTCCTTCTGTGGCTCAGTATCAAATTTTATGTCTTTTAATACTATTGTGAAGGGACGTTTTACTACGTTAAAGGTGCTATATAAATAGAAGTTGTTGTTGTTGTTGTTGATTCAAAGTCTAAATCGTTAATGTAAATTGTGAACAGCAGTGGTCCCAGCACTGATCCTTGTGGAACACCACTACCCACCTTCTCCCACTCTCTGCTTTCTGTCCTGAAGCCAGCCAGCAATCCATTCTGCTACTTGTCCCCTGACTCCGCATTCTCTGACCTTGTTCATCAGTCTATTATGGGGTACCTTATCGAAAGTCTTTTGAAAATCTAGATAAATTACATCTACTGCATTACCATTGTCTGCTCTCTGTTACCTCTTCAAAAAATTCAATAAGGTTGGTCAGGAAAGATTTTCCCTTTTGAAATCCATGCTGACTATTCATTATTATACTTTTCGTTTCTAGATATTCTTCTATTTTCTCCTTTAGTAGAGATTCTATTATTTTTCCTACCACCGATGTTAAGCTGACTGGTCTATAATTCCCCGGACATGTTCTATCCCCCTTCTTAAATATAGGTATTATGTTAGCTATCCGCCAGTCCTCTGGCACTACACCTTTTTCTAACGAATTATTAAATATGTGTAGTAATGCCTCTGCTAACTCTTCCCTAGATTCTTTTAAAATGAGTGGATGCAGTCCATCCAGACCAGGGGTTTTATCCTTTTTGAGTTTGATTAGTTTATTTAATATATCGCCTTTTTTATTTTAAATGCACTTATCTCATTACTCATCTCATCATTCAATGTCATGTCCATCTGTTCTATCTTCCTGGTAAATACCAAAGTGAAATAATGATTTAATATTCCTGCCATCTCCCTATCGTTACCTTTGGTATTGTCCTGTCTAACCCTATCCCAACCGTCCTTTTTTATTGATGTGCCTGTAAAATTTTACTATTTTGTGTTTTATGTTCCTTCATAATTTAATTTCAGTTCCTCTTTGCCTTCCTAATTGTTTTTTAAATTCTCTCCTAATCCCTTCATATTCTCTCTTATCATGCACTCCTCTGCTGTCTATGCCTCTTCCTTACCCTCAATTGTTCCCTTATGTCTTTATTCATCCATGGAGTCTCATTAGTGTTTAGTTTGTTCTTTCCTTTTAGCGGAATATATTTTTCCTGCACTCTGTTGAACACCGTTTTAAATGTTTCCCATTGTCGTTCTACATCGCTGTTTGCCAATATTGTTGCCCATTTTATCTTCCCAGGTTCTATTCTCAGCCCCTCAAAATCAACTTTTCTCCAATCTATTAACCTGGTTCTCGTCATACTTATGTCCTTCTCTATTATCATCTTAAAGCGTATTATACTATGGTCACTATTGCCTATATGTTCCCCTACTTTTACTTCTCTTATCTGCTCTGGCTCATTCACCAAAACTAGATCCAATAGCGAATCCTCCCTTGATGTAAAAGCAGCTCTTAGACATGTATTACATTGCAAGTCTGTTGTGATCTTAGACATGTTCAGAGGGGGAAGCCTCCCCTGCCCACAGTCAGAGCTGCATTTGGTGGAGTCATATAAATTTACAGCACAGGAGGCCATTCAGCCCATCTTGTCCGTGCCGGCCGACAAAGAGCTATCCAGCCTAATCCCACTTTCCAGCACTTGGTCCATAGCCTTGGATGTGCACTTGAAGTGCCTTACTTAACCTACAAGTACTTATTAAATGTGATGAGGGTCTCTGCCTCTACCACCCTTTCAGGCAGTGAGTTCCAGACCCCCACCACCCTCTGGGTGAAAAAAGTTCTCCTCAACTCCCCTCTAATTCTTCTACCAATTACTTTAAATCTATGCCCCCTGGTTATTGACCTCTCTGCTGAGGGAAATTTTATACACCTCAATTAAGTCTCCCCTCAACCTCCTCTGTTCCAAAGAAAACAACCCCAGCCTATCCAGTCTTTCCTCATAGCTAAAATTCTCCAGTCCTGGCAACATCCTTGAAAATCTCCTCTGTACCCTCTCTAGTGCAGTCACATCCTTCCTGTAATGCAGTGACCAGAACTGTACGCAGTACTCTAGCTATGGCCCAAGTAGTGTTTTATACAGTTCAGGCATAACCTCCCTGTCAGGTGACCAAAAGCTTGGTCAAAGAGGTAGATTTTAATCAAATCAAAACCAAAGAAGAAGCGTACTTCTCCTCAAATCCCCTCTAAACCTCCAGCCAATTACTTTAAATCTATGCCCCCTGGTTACCGACCTCTCTGCTCGGGGAAATAGGTCCTTCCGACCCAATCTATCTAGACCCCTCATAATTGAGGTGTATAAAATTAGGTCTCCCCCCTCCCCCTCCTCTGTTCCAAAGAAAACAAGCCCCGGCCTATCCAATCTCTCCTCGTAGCTAAAATTCCCCAGCGCCGGCAACATCCTCGTAAATCTCCTCCGACGCGATCGCATCCTTCCGGCGAGGCGGCCACCGGAGCTGCACGCAGTATTCCGGCTGCGGCCTAACACGGTCCCAGCACAACCTCCCTGGCTCTTATATTCTACGCCTGGGCTAATAAAGGCCGGTTACGCCTTCTTATCGCGCCTCATCCACCTGTCCTGCTACCTTCAGGGGGAAATCTGTGGACATGCGCTCCCCCACCCACCCCAAAGTCTTCTAACCTTGAATGCTGAGATTCTTTAAAGCTGAGCTGGTGTTTCTCAGAGTTTGGGCAAACATTGTTTAAATAAAACCTGCAAGCAGCCTAGAGCGCTTCAGGTGAGTGCAGCCAGCGAGGCTCTGACACCCACTGTGACTCTGACGAGCCTCCCCGCCGACTAGTTTGAATAGGAACCTTTCCCCGGCCCTTCGGAGCCGCGTCGCGCGCGGAGTGACGTCAGGGCGCGCCACCCGCCCGCTCATTGGTCGGCGGTTACGTCATCCCCCCGCGCGATTGGCTGCTCGGAAGGTCAGGCCGGGGTCAGCCGCCACCAAGGTGCCTGCCGGCCGCCCGCGCCGCTGCCTGTCCTTAAATGGCGATTTAAAAACTCCCGGCCGAGCCTAGCGCTGCCGGCAGAATTTTTAATTTTGCTTCATTGGTCCGCCGGGCTAGGAAAAAAATCCGAGAGGGGCGCCCGCAGGTGGTTTCCCCCCACACGGTGTGTGCCGGGCAGCAGGCGTCAAGCCGGGCGGCCTACTTCCAGAAGGTTCTGTTGAGGGCGAGGGCGGGAGCGGGCGGAGGGGGAAGGGGAGGAGAGAGCAGCTCGCCGAGCACAGCCCGCAACATGGACCCGCACAAACTCCGAGACCTCGGCGCCTTCGTGCAGCTCTGCAAAGGCAACCCGGCCGTGCTGCACCTGGCCGAGCTGCGCTTCTTCAGAGACTGGCTGGAGAGGTGAGGGGGTGGGGTGTAGGGGAGGTGGGGTAAAAGTGGGTGGGGTGGAGGGGAGGTGGGGTAAAGGTGGGTGGGGTGTAGGGGAGGTGGGGTAAAAGTGGGTGGGGTGTAGGGGAGGTGGGGTAAAGGTGGGTGGGGTGTAGGGGGGTGGGGTGTAGGGGGGTGGGGTGTAGGGGGGTGGGGTGTAGGGGGGTGGGGTGTAGGGGAGGTGGGGTAAAAGTGGGTGGGGTGGAGGGGAGGTGGGGTAAAGATGGGTGGGGTGGAGGGGAGGTGGGGTAAAGATGGGTGGGGTGTAGGGGAGGTGGGGTAAAAGTGGGTGGGGTGTAGGGGAGGTGGGGTAAAGGTGGGTGGGGTGTAGGGGGGGTGGGGTAAAGGTGGGTGGGGTGTAGGGGAGGTGGGGTAAAAGTGGGTGGGGTGTAGGGGAGGTGGGGTGTAGGGGGGGTGGGGTGTAGGGGGGTGGGGTGTAGGGGGGTGGGGTAAAGGTGGGTGGGGTGTAGGGGGTGTGGGGTAAAGGTGGGTGGGGTGTAGGGGAGGTGGGGTAAAGGTGGATGGGGTGTAGGGGGGTGGGGTAAAGGTGGATGGGGTGTAGGGGGGTGGGGTAAAGGTGGATGGGGTGTAGGGGGAGTGGGGTGTAGGGGGGGTGGGGTAAAGGTAGGGGGGGTGGGGTGTAGGGGGTGGGGTGTAGGGGGGTGGGGTGTAGGGGGGTGGGGTGTAGGGGGGTGGGGTGTAGGGGGGTGGGGTGTAGGGGGGGTGGGGTAAAGGTGGGTGGGGTGTAGGGGGAGTGGGGTGTAGGGGGGGTGGGGTAAAGGTGGATGGGGTGTAGGGGGGGTGGGGTAAAGGGGGTGGGGAGTAGGGGGTGGGGTGTAGGGGGGTGGGGTAAAGGGTGGGGTGTAGGGGGGTGGGGTAAAGGTGGATGGGGTGTAGGGGGGGGTGTAGGGGGGTGGGGTAAAGGTGGGTGGGGTGTAGGGTGGGTGGGGTGTAGAGTAAAGGTGGGGGGGTGGGCTGTAGTGGGGTGGGGTAAAGGGGGGTGGGGTAAAGGTGGGTGGGGTGTAGGGGGGTGGGGTAAAGGTGGGTGGGGTGTAGGGGTGGGGTAAAGGTGGGTCGGGTGTAGGGGGGGTGGGTTAAAGGTGGAAGGGGTGGGGTGTAGGGAGTAAAGGGCGTGGGTGGCAAGGGGGTGGGGTGTGGGTAAAGGTGAGGTGGGAAAGGGTGTGGGGGCGGTTAAAGGGGTGGAGGGTAAAGGTGGAGGAGGGAGGTTAAAGGGGGTCGTGGAGGGGAGGAGGTAGAGGGGAGAGGAAAGGGGGGAGGGAGGGGCTGGTAAAGGGTGAGGATGTAAAGGGAGGGGTGGAGGAGGGGCTTGGGCCGAGGGGTGGAACGCGAGGAATAAAGGGGAGGAAGTGGATGTGGTGGGGAGGAGTTGGGAACGGTTTGGGAGGAGGGAGCAGGTAAAGAGGGGGAGAAGGGAAAGAAAAGTGAGAAAGTAATGGGTGAGAGAAAGAAAGACTTGCATTTATATAGCGACTTTCACGACCACCCGATGTCCCAACGCGCTTTACAACCAATGAAGTGCTTTTTGAAATGTAGTCACTGTCGTAATGGAGGAAACGCGGCAGCCAATTTGCACACAGCAAGATCCCACAAACAGGAATGTGATAATGACCAGATTGCGGTGTTTTTGTGATATTGACAGGGATAAATATTGGCCAGGACACCGAGAATTTGTTCATCCCTGTTTGGCATAAAAAAAACCAAAAAAGGTGTCTCAACCGTGGCTAACAAGGGAAATTAGGGATAGCATAAGATCCAAGGAGAGGAGATATAAATTGGCCGGAAAAAGCAGCAAACCTGAGGATTTGGAGCAGTTTAGGATTCGGCAAAGGAGGACAAAGGGATTAATTAAGAGGGGGGAAATAGAATATGAGAGTAAGCTTGCAGGGAACATAAAAACTGACTGTAAAAGCTTCTATAGATATGTGAAGAGAAAAAGATTGAAGTCTTGCAGTCAGAATCAGGGGAATTTGTAATGGGAACAAAGAAATGGCAGACCAATTAAATACATACTTTGGTACTGTCTTCACAAAGGAGGACACAAATAAACTCCCAGAGATGTCAGGGAACATGGGGTCTAATGAGAGGGAGGAATTGAATGAAATCAGTATTTGTAGGGAAATGGTGTTAGGGAAATTGACGGGATTGAAGGCCGATAAATCCCAGGGCCTGATAATCTACATCCTAGGGTACTTAAGGAAGTGGCCCTAGAAATAGTAGATGCATTGCTGGTCATCTTTCAAAATTCGATAAGGTCCCGCATAAGAGAATAGCGTGCAAAGTTAAAGCACATGGGATTGGGGGTAAGGTACTGATTTGGATAGAGAACTGGTTGCTTCCCGTCTGCCAAAGAGTTGGAATAAACGGGTCTTTTTCCGAGTGGCAGGCAGTGACTAGTGGGGTACCGCAGGGATCGGTGCTAGGACCCTAGCTATTCACAATATATATTAATGATCTAGATGAGGGAACTAGATGTAATATCTCCAAGTTTGCAGATGACACAAAGCTGGGTGGGCGTGTGTGCAGTGAGGAGGATGCAGAGAAACTCCAGTATGATTTGGACAGGTTGGGTGATTGGGCAGATGCATGGCAGATGCAGTATAATGTGGATAAATGCGAGGTTATCCACTTTGGTGGCAAAAACAGGAAGACAGATTATTATCTGAACGGCAATAGATTGGGAAAGGGGAAGTGCAACGAGATCTGGGAGTCCTTGTGCACCAGTCGCTGAAGGTAAGCATGCAGGTGCAGCAGGCGGTTAAGAAGGCAAATGGTATGTTGGCCTTTATAGCGAGAGGATTCGAGTACAGGAGCAAGGATGTCTTGCTGCAGTTGTACAAGGCCTTGGTGAGACCACACTTGAGTATTGTGTGCAGTTTTGGTTGCCTTATCTGAGGAAGGATGTTCTTGCCATGGAGGGAGTGCAGCGAAGATTCACCAGACTGATACCTGGGATGGCAGGAATGATGTATGAAGAGAGATTGGGTCGATTAGGCTTATATTCGCTAGAGTTTCGAAGAATGAGAGGGGATCTCATTGAAACTTATAAAATTCTAACAGGACTAGACAGACTAGATGCAGGAAGGATGTTCCCGATGGCGGGGGAGTCCAGAACCAGGGGTCACAGTCTAAGGATAAGGGGTAAGCCATTTAGGACTGAGATGAGGAGGAATTTCTTCACCCAGAGAGTGGTGAACATGTGGAATTCTCTTCCACAGAAGGCAGTTGAGGCCAATTCATTAAATATATTCAAGAAGGAGATAGATATATTTCTTAAGGCTAAAGGGATCAAGGGATATGGGGAGAAAGCAGGGACAGGGTACTGAATTTGGATGATCAGCCATGATCTGATTAAATGGCGGAGCAGGCTCGAGGGGCCGAATGGCCTACTCCTGCTCCTATCTTCTATGCTTCTATGGATAACTTCCCTGATCCTCTTTGAAATAGTGCCATGGGATCTTTTACGTCCAATGTTCTCTCTAAATGTTTTTGTACTGAGAGGGCCATTTCGTCCATGTGCAAATTTTGCAACAACCTTTACAATGACAGCAACAGCATGGGATCGTTTATGTCCACCTGAGAGAGCAGACAGGGCCTTGGAGAGAGGGTGGGGGGGGGAAGAGAGAGAGAGAGAGAGAGAGAGAGGGTGGGGGGGGGTGAAGAGAGAGAGGGTGGGGGGGGGAAGAGAGAGAGGGTGGGGGGGGGGGAAGAGAGAGAGGGTGGGGGGGGGAAGAGAGAGAGAGAGGGTGGGGGGGGGAAGAGAGAGAGAGGGTGGGGGGGGAGAGAGAGAGGGTGGGGGGGGAGAGAGAGAGAGAGGGTGGGGGGGGGAGAGAGAGAGAGAGGGTGGGGGGGGAGAGAGAGAGAGGGTGGGGGGGGAGAGAGAGAGAGAGGGTGGGGGGGGGAGAGAGAGAGGGTGGGGGGGGGGAGAGAGAGAGGGTGGGGGGGGGAAAAGAGAGGGGGTGGGGGGGGGAAAAGAGAGGGGGTGGGGGGGGGGAAAAGAGAGGGGGTGGGGGGGGGAAAAAGAGAGAGAGGGTGGGGGGGGAAGAGAGAGAGGGTGGGGGGGGGAAGAGAGAGAGGGTGGGGGGGGGAAGAGAGAGAGAGAGAGAGAGGGTGGGGGGGGAAGAGAGAGAGAGAGAGGGTGGGGGGGGAAAGAGAGAGAGGGTGGGGGGGGGAAGAGAGAGAGAGGGTGGGGGGGAAGAAGAGAGAGAGAGGGTGGGGGGGAAAAAGAGAGAGAGGGTGGGGGGGGGAAAAGAGAGAGGGTGGGGGGGAAGAAAGAGAGAGAGGGTGGGGGGGAAGAAAGAGAGAGAGGGTGGGGGGGAAGAAAGAGAGAGAGGGTGGGGGGGAAGAAAGAGAGAGAGGGTGGGGGGGAAGAAAGAGAGAGAGGGTGGGGGGGAAGAAAGAGAGAGAGGGTGGGGGGGAAGAAAGAGAGAGAGGGTGGGGGGGGAAGAGAGAGAGGGTGGGGGGGGAAGAGAGAGGGGTGGGGGGGGAAGAGAGAGGGGGTGGGGGGGGGAAGAGAGAGAGGGTGGGGGGGGGAAGAGAGAGAGGGTGGGGGGGGGAAGAGAGAGAGAGTGGGGGGGGAAGAGAGAGAGAGAGGTTGGGGGGGAAGAGAGAGAGAGGGTGGGGGGGAAGAGAGAGAGGGGGTGGGGGGAAGAGAGAGAGGGTGGGGGGGAAGGGAGAGGGGGTGGGGGGGGAAGAGAGAGAGGGTGGGGGGGGGAAGAGAGAGAGGGTGGGGGGGGAAGAGAGAGGGGGTGGGGGGGGAAGAGAGAGGGGGTGGGGGGGGGACGAGAGAGAGGGGGTGGGGGGGGACGAGAGAGAGGGGGTGGGGGGGGAAGAGAGAGAGGGTGGGGGGGGGAAGAGAGAGAGGGTGGGGGGGGAAGAGAGAGAGGGTGGGGGGGAAGAGAGAGAGGGTGGGGGGGGAAGAGAGAGAGGGTGGGGGGGGAAGAGAGAGAGGGTGGGGGGGGAAAGAGAGAGAGGGTGGGGGGGGAAGAGAGAGGGTGGGGGGGGAAGAGAGAGAGGGTGGGGGGGGGAAGAGAGAGAGGGTGGGGGGGAAGAGAGCGGGTGGGGGGGAAGAGAGCGGGTGGGGGGGAAGAGAGCGGGTGGGGGGGGAAGAGAGAGGGTGGGGGGGGAAGAGAGAGAGGGTGGGGGGGGAAGAGAGAGAGGGTGGGGGGGAAGAGAGAGAGGGTGGGGGGGAAGAGAGAGAGGGTGGGGGGGAAGAGAGAGAGGGTGGGGGGGAAGAGAGAGGGTGGGGGGGGGAAGAGAGAGAGGGTGGGGGGGGAAGAAAGAGAGAGGGTTGGGGGGAAGAAAGAGAGAGGGTGGGGGGGAAGAAAGAGAGAGGGTGGGGGGGAAGAAAGAGAGAGGGTGGGGGGGAAGAAAGAGAGAGGGTGGGGGGGAAGAAAGAGAGAGGGTGGGGGGGAAGAAAGAGAGAGGGTGGGGGGGAAGAAGAGAGAGGGTGGGGGGGAAGAAAGAGAGAGGGTGGGGGGGAAGAAAGAGAGAGGGTGGGGGGGAAGAAAGAGAGAGGGTGGGGGGGAAGAAAGAGAGAGGGTGGGGGGAAGAAAGAGAGAGGGTGGGGGGGGGAAGAAAGAGAGAGGGTGGGGGGGGGAAGAAAGAGAGAGGGTGGGGGGGGAAGAAAGAGAGAGGGTGGGGGGGGGAAGAAAGAGAGAGGGTGGGGGGGGAAGAAAGAGAGAGGGTGGGGGGGGAAGAAAGAGAGAGGGTGGGGGGGGAGAGAAAGAGAGAGGGTGGGGGGGAGAGAGGGTGGGGGGGAAGAGAGGGAGAGGGGGTGGGGGGGGGGAGAAAGAGAGAGGGGGTGGGGGGGAAGAGAGAGAGAGGGTGGGGGGGAAGAGAGAGAGAGGGTGGGGGGGGAAGAGAGAGAGAGGGTGGGGGGGAAGAGAGAGAGAGGGTGGGGGGGAAGAGAGAGGAGGGGAGGGGGGAAGGGAGGGTGGGGGGAAGAAAGAGGGGGGAAGGGAGGGTGGGGGAAGAGAGGGAGGAGAGGGTGATGGGGCGGGAGAGGGGGGTGGGGTGGAAGGGAGGGAGGGAGAGGGGAGGGGGAAGAGGGAGGGGGAGAGGGTGGGGGAGAGAGGGGGGTGGGAGGGGTAGATGGTGGGTAGAGGGGGTGAGGGGTCGAGGGAGGGCGGGGGAGGGATGGCAGGAGAAGCAGTGAGTGACAGAGTGGGTGCAGGGGAGAGGCATAAGTCCTGGTCTTCAGTGTTCAGGATTCATCGATTCTGGGATATATTTGAAATGCCTGATGAATGGACGCCGAAAGAATCTGAAATGATGTGAACAAGCACCATTGCAGCTTCCTCCTACATGCCTGGAACTGCCTTTATATATGAGGGTGATATTTTCAATCCAAAAAATCAGCATTTTCTTGGTAGTTCTGCGCACCACCAATGATACAATTCAAAGTCCAGTCCACACACTCTCTCTCAGCCTCATGCTTCACACACAACCCCCTCCCCCATGCGACTATGATCTCTGGGAATCTTCGGAATTTGTGCAACAGGAGCAGCCAGTGTTGCTCTGTATAAGCTGGACTGGTTTGCACTGTGAGCTGCATCACAAAGGAACTAGTTCTGTATGCAAGTTTAAACATTAACAGGTGTGCTGAAGCTAGCACCAGCCTTGGCTGTTTTGCGGGTTGGATTGTCACTTGTCTGGTTTCAGACGGTGGAGTCTGAATTTATACGAGCAAAGAAAAACATTGGGCAGGAAAACACCAACTGGGCCATCCATACAGGCGCGATGCCCTGTGCGTCACGGAACAGATGCTCGCCATCCACCTGGAGCTATGTTACATCGATCAGGAAAGATTGAACAGGCTGGGGCTCCTTCTCCAGAAAAGAGAAGACCGAGGGGTGACCTGATAGAGGTCTTTAAAATTATGAAAGGCTAGACGCAGAGAAGATGTTTCCACTTGCGGGCGAGACCAGAACTGGAGGCCATAAATATAAAATAGACACTAATAAATCCAATAGGGAATTCAGGGGATCCTTCTTTACCCAGAGAGTGGTGAGAATGTGGAACTCACTACCACAGGGAGTGGTTGAGGTGAATAACATTGCCTTTAAGAGGAAGCGAGATAAGCACATGAGGGAGAAAAGAAGAGAAGGATATGTTGATGGGGTTAGATGAATAGGGGTGGGAGGAGGCTGGTGTGGAGCATGGACCTGTTGGGCTGAATGGCCTGTTTCTGTGCTGTAAATACTATGTAATCTCCTGGGAGAAGAGAAAAACCAGTTAAAGAAATCCAGGCCAATTATGTAGTTTGGGGGGGTGGGGGGTGGTGGGAATCTGAACAATTCCCCTCTCACTACTTTAGGCCATTGAATCTAATTCAGGAGAGATCACATTGACCCTGATTGAAGAGCACCTCCACAGCCAGGAACTGGTTTAGCTCCCTTAAAGAAATACAGTGAGCGTTCACCGCATAAGTTGGGCAGCCTGTTCCACAGGTCCACTATTCCCTGGGAAAGGAACCACCAATCTAGTTCTGCCCTCGCGTAACTTGCAAGTGTGACCCTTGGTCCTTTCTGATCTACCCATTTGAAATAATTTGTCCACGTGAACTCCATCTAGTCCCTTCATTATTTTATAAACCTCGATCAAATTGCCCCCGAGCCAACGCTTCTCTAAAGTGTACAGATCCAGCTCTTTAAGCCTATCCGGATAGCTAACGTGTTTTACACTAGGAATCAATCTCGTGCTGCTCCTCTGCACCTTTTGCAAGGCCTCAGTATCCCCTCAACATGTGAGGGACCAAAGCTGAGGAGACTATACTAAATGAGGCCTAATCCAGGTCTTGTACAAGGACAGAATGGTATGCTTTGTTTTGTAGTGAATTGTCCTGTGAATACAGCCTGTTTGCTTTAGCTGCATAGCATTGATAGTTGCATCAGTCGCTAAAGGTTCACAATCACACCCAGGAACAGGTTTAGCTCCCTTAAAGAAATACAGTGAGCATTCACCGCATAAGCTGGGCAGCCTGTTTCACCACAGGCTTCAGTTCTGTCCCCTGTAGGGTGTATGTATATTTAGTATTACATCTGTCCATGTGAGTAACATTACACTTTTCTAAATTAAACAGCATTTGCCAAACACGGGCCCATTCCCCGACACACCGAGACCTGCTTGCAGTAGTTGAGCTTCCTCTACAGTCCTAACACTCACACGTAGCTTCGTATTGTCTGCAAACTGGCGATCATTCCCCCAACACCGCCATCTAGGTCATTAATGAAAATAGTAAAGGGAAAAGGTCCCAACACCGATCCCTTTGGGACACGACTGGCAACAGGTCTCCAAGCAGATCCAAAATCCATTAACAACTTGCTGCCTACAGGCATTCAGCCAATTCTTGATCCACTGCAGCAGATAAAATATTGTGGAATTAGAGGCAATCTTGTAACGTCCTCCAGCCCTACAACTTCAAGATCTCTGCGCTCCTCCAATTCAGGCCTCTTGTGCGTCCCCGATTTCCTTCACTGCACCGTTGACGGCTGTGCCTTCAGCTACCTTAAGCCCTAAGCTCTGGAATTCCCTCCCTAAACCTCTCCGCCTCTCTCTCCTTTAAGACGCTCCTTAAAACCTACCTCTTTGACCAAGCTTTTGGTCACCTGTCCTAATATCTCCTTATGTGGCTCGGTGTCAAATTTGTTTTATAACCCTCCTGTGAAGCACCTTGGGATGTTTTACTACATTAAAGGTGCTATATAAATACAAGTAGTTAACTGCCTGGCAATTGCAGTCGGAGGCTTGCTGCGGGCAAACACCTCCGAACTGCAAGAAAACTCCGCACCTACCCGATGGCTCTGGACCTTCGAAGACTGGCGCTCCTGGGCCTGCAGGCATACGGCTGCGTAAAGGCCCACGTATCCCAGGGCGCAGGCGGTTCACAAACGTCCCTGGGATCACGTGGGCCAGGCCAACCAATCACAAAGGGGGATTCCCATTATGCTTATGAGGATGCCATTTGCATACGGAATCCCCATAAGCATGAATAGGAATCCCCGCAAAATACATTTTCACAAATAAATAAATCATCACGATCAAAATTAATTAAAATACCATTTAATTAAACATTTAAAATAATTAAATGTTTTGAAAAATAAATTTAAACATTTTTAAACTGGACAAAAATAACCTAAACTCATTTTAAATGTAAGGGAATGATTTAAAATAAAAATGATTTTAACATTTATTTTAACCCTCACGCTGGTATCCTCTTTCCATTAGCCTTTTAGCTGATCCAATAGCATGTTTAGTTTCCCTTTCAGAAGGTTGTGGGTCCAAGTCCCACTCCAGGGACTTGAGCACATAATCTAGGCTGACACTGCAGTGCAGTGCTGAGGGAGTGCCGCACTGTCAGAGGCGGCGTCTTTCGGATGAGACGTTAAACCGAGGCCCCGCCCGTCCCCTCAGGTGGACATAAACGATCCCATGGCACTATTTCGAAGAAGAGCAGGGGAGTTATCCCCCATGTCCTGGCTTGTGACTTCACCTGACGAAGGAGCAGCGCTCCGAAAGCTTGTGATTTCAAATAAAACTGTTGGACTATAACCTGGTGTTGTGCGACTTCTCACATTTGACTAATTATAGATAATGGAGATAGTTGAAGGTTCTTTGAGTAAGGAACTCGATGCACTGTATTGGTGAGAACCTGTTGTAAATTGTAAGTCTGTGTGTGAGATCATCCACGTTAGGTGGTTTCAGTATTGGGTGTCGAGCGGAGATGAAGCATTTATTTTGAAAGAAGAGATAAGTTGGGAGTGCGCTGTTGTACATCTGGCCAGTTCCCAGAGTAGCAGGGGCCTGGAGCCTAGTCATGTGCCTGCCTTTTGTCTAGGGAGTGGTGTGTAGTACAAAGGGGATGGGGGAAGGGTGTCTGTTCTGAAGCAAAACATCAGCAATGTGTCTTCAGTGGAGGGAGGAGTCTGCAATCTAGTTTTGGGAGTTTTTTTTTGAAAACAAACTAAACTGGATTGCCAGATGGATTCAGTACATTGAAATTCCTACTGTCCGTTGAAATCGAGGGTGACATTTCTAGCCATTCACATCTCGTTAGCTGGGGACCGATTGTGTGGAGCCATTTGGAACATGCGTTTTACAACGTGAGATTGAGTGAAAGGCATTCGCCTCATCAGCTGGTTCTGTTGTGCTCTTGGCATGGTGCACAGAGGAGAGTTGTATGCCTCGTGCCCTAAAATGTGTTGGCCTGGATTGGCGTACTTGCTGTTCCAAGCAGAATATACTGGATCCTTGTCTGCTGTTCTCAGTGGAGTTGTGTGTTTACTTTCCTTGCCCATTTCCTCTACTCCTGAAGCGATTGAGTCCTTATTGAGCTGAGTTCCGTGGGCAGTGGTCATCTTCTGGTATATTTCCCAAATGGCTATTTTACTGAGTGTTGACCTGATGCTTGCTACCGTGGAGGACAGAACAGCCCAGCTCGATTGGTCCTCTCCTGATGTCCACATATGTGAACATCGTGGGGAATCACCGGATAGCATACAGGAGTGGAAGTCCTGGCAGATTTTTCTCTTTCCCTAACCCACGGTGCCATGGTCAATTCACTCTCTAATCAGCAAACTCCGAACGGACCGCAACTTTGCCGCTTCTGTAATGGTCTTGTGTGAGCTGGCTGCTGCTAAACTGCTTTTCCACCAATAAATAGCATGTTGGGTCTGTTTAGTAATAAAGTGCTGGCGGGAGGAAGCTATTCAATCTGGGAAACGGATAGTGAAATCTAATCCAGTGCATCTGAAACTGGAGCACTCTGTTCTTGACCCTCTGTTCATTGGTGCTAGTGTAATGTCATTGGAATGCGTCTCCTAATATGTTGGTTAGGTGTCCAAAAATATCTCGAGTCGCCATTCAGGTGCCATCCATCTTTCTGACACCCGTAGCAGTTGGCTTGAGAGCTTGCGCTGAATGAGTAGTACCATTAGTATCACGACTATTTTCTGAAAAAGGTGGCGATATAAGATTAGATGCAAGAGATGTAGGACAGGGAGCAGGAGAAACCATTTCTTAACACACAGGGTTGAAGGACTGTGGAATGTACAACCACAGTTAATGATTGAAGCAGAGACCATCTCAAGATGTAAGAATAAGTGAGATCGGAGGATGAAGGAATGGGGCAGGACACCTGGGACACTGCTCGTGTGGAGCGTAAACACACGCTGGTTGGGCCGAATGGCCTCTTGCTGTGTTGTAATTGCGATGAAATACTGTGTAAATCCCAGATTTTTTAATGAATTTAAGCTCGTTTTCAACATACATGATACACAGTCTATTTCCTCTACCCAATGCTGGACTGCCTGGATGGCAGGATGTGGATTAACTGATCTCATTCAGAATTGAGTTTTAGTTTGTGTATCCTCTCTTTTTCTCTCCTCTGTTCCCCCGGAGTTGTTGATTGCTGGGGATATCGTTCTATGTGTATTAACAACTCTCTGGTACCTTATCCACGTGGGTATTCATATATAGGAACAGGAGGAGGCCATTTAGCCCCTCGAGCCTGTTCTGCCATTCAGTTCGATCATGGCTGATCTGTATCTTAACTCCATCTACCCGCCTTGGCTCCATAACCCTTAATACCCTTGCCCAACAAAAATCTATCAATCTCAGTTTTGAAATTTTCAATTGACCTCCAGCCTCAACAGCTTTTTGGGGGAGAGAATTCCAGATTTCCACGACCCTTTGTGTGAAGAACTGCTTCCTGACCTCACCCCTGAACGGCCTGGCTCTAATTTTAAGATTATGCACCCTTATTCTGGACTCCCCCCACCAGAGGAAATAGTTTCTCTTTAATTCCTTTAATCATCTTAAACACCTCCGTTAGATCACCCCTTAATCTTCTATATGAACTTGGACAGTAAGTGTCCATTGGCTATTTTATCACAGAGAGCCAAGGCAATCCAATGTCTATACAAATGTATTTTCCAGCAGGAATCACTGCATTTTAAAGGAATACCTGAAAGACTCGCATTTATACAACACCTTTCACAGCCTCGGGATGTCCCAAAGCGCTTTACAGCCAATGAAGTACTTTTTGAAGTGTAGTCACTGTTGTAATGTAGGAAACATGGCGGCCAATTTACACACTGCAAGCTCCCACAAACAGCAATGTGATAATGACCAGATAATCTGTTTTAGATGTTGATTGAGTGATAAATGTTGGCCCGGACACCGGGGCTAACTCCCCTGCTCCTCTTCAAAATAGTGCCATGATTACTTCCACCTGAGAGAGCAGACGGGGCCTCGGTTTAACGTCTCATCCGAAAGACGGCACCTCCGACAGTGCAGCACTCCCTCAGCACTGCGCTGGAGAGTCAGCGTAGATTTTTGTGCTCAAGTCTCTGGGGTGGGACTCAAACCCACAACCTTCTGACTCCGAGGCGAGGGTGCTGCCCACTGAGTCACGGCCGACACTTGTGATCAGGAGTAGGAACACTGGCAAATATTTTTGGTCCCCCTGCTCAGGTCTGCTAAGGCCAATGATAGTGTCCCTGTACTTGTCTCAGTTGAGATCAACTGACTCTCAGACCAGGAATTGAACCTGGGGGTCTCACTGGTCTGTGGTTCAGCTGCACAGAACAGTGTTGCTCTACCAGCTCCAAACAGAAAGAAGAGATTTCCTTCAGGGGGTGAGTTGTACATGGCAGAATCGCCTAGCATTGGTAAGCGGTCTGGAATCAGCTCATTCTCTTGGCTGGGGAGAGGGAGAGAATTAAAAATGTTGCCCCACAGAATTGGCTTTGCAAACGTGTTAAATTCTTAGTGTCTGTACCCAAAGCTATGACTTGGGTTGCATTTTAGAAACAGTTATGGGTCTATTGGATCAAATTACTACCCTTCCTCTATTCCTCCTTTCTGTTTCCCCATCCCTCTCGGATGGACATGCCTATCTTGAGTTGCTTTTCCTGGCCTGCCGCTAACCCCTCTAATCTGCCCTTGCTGCCCAGCTGTTTTCTGCTCCGATTGTGTTGCCTCCTTGTTCTGGACTCTCTAAACAGGTGATGGATCAAAATGTCAAGTCAGCAGCTCTTGCACTGTTGATTTCACAGGGACATCTGTCCGTGCAGCTGAGCGCTGTTACATATCTTGGGTCAGAACTAATAAATGACCTGGATTTTTTGGTGTAACTTTTCCTTTCTAACGTCTATACATTTCCTTCAGGAAAGAAAGGTTGGCAGGCATTGGCACTCTGGTCTCTGGCAGCCCCACTCTAATGTGATACGAGGGCAGCCCTGTTTTGGACGGGTGTAAGATTGTGGGCGGTTAGCTTGTGTACGTGCGGCTACAGTGGACTTTAACCACTTATGAATGGAGAGCTTGTTAATATTGACCTTTATCCGAGTTGGCACTAGTGAATGGCCCCAGAGGATGAGAATTGATGGACAGAATGAGATTGTAACAAAGCAAATGAAAGGGAAATGAGAGGTGTGGTGAGAAAATCAGAGCAGATCAGTCTGTGGGTCTGTGCTGCGTTAGCTAGCTTCAGCTGGGGCGATGGTAGGTAGGCTACCGTTGGTTTTGTGTCCCTGGGCTAGACAGGAGAAAATTCAGTTGATGATCTGCTTCTGACCATTAGTGGTCCCTGCTGGAATGTCCACAAGGGGAAATGGATTCTGGTTGTGATGCCTGTTGCCGCTTGTTGACTGAGCTGATGCATAAAGAAAGGCCACTTGAGTGAAATGGCAAAGGATGAACATTGGACCTTCCCGATTTGTAGAGCTCAGTATGACGCCATGTGGTGCATTTACACAGCAAACTATGGAGCTGAAAAATATCGCCCGTCTCTGCCCCTGCCTCAGCCCATCTGCTGATGAAACCCTCATCCATGGCTCCCGGTTGACCAATGTCGCTGTGCCTTCAGCCATCTAAGCCCTAAGCTCTGGAAATTCCCTCCCTAAACCTCTCTACCTCTCTCTCCTTCAAGACGCTCCTTAAAACCTACCTCTTTGGCCACCCGCCCTAACATCTCCTTGCGTGGCTCGCTGTCAAATTTTGTCCAATAACGTTCCTGTGTAGCGCTTTGGGATGTTTTAGTACGTGAAAGGTGCTATATAAATGCAAGTTGTTGTAATGATTTACTTTAAGAAGCATTGTTTGCTGGGATAAGAGGAACAAACTATCCTGTTAAACTGAGTTAATTCCAGCTGTCTTAACTGGGATAGAATTTACAGCACAGAAAGAGATGGTCAGTTTCCTCTGAAATGTGTTTGCAGGTGATCATGTAGCGAACAAGAGTCCAGGAGCTAATGTCTATATTCCCCAGAGGTTACCCAGATAACGATTTTTAGGCTAACTTAAATGTCGGCTCAGTAGTGACTCAGATGGTCGTGTGACTAGCCAGTTTGTTAACTCTATTATTTTAGGTGTTTCTGAAATGACAGCTCTGCTTTTTCTTTACAGTATGGGAGCGGTCATCCCGCCTCCAGCGGAACACCCGGAATTTCCAGAGTCGCCAAAGGTATGCAATTGCATTAAATATATGTTTTACAGTCAACATCAGTTGAACTAAAATAACAACAGAAAACGCTGGAAAAACTCAGCAGGCCAGGCAGCATCCGTGGAGAGAGAAAGAGAGTTAACACTTTCGCTATCGTATTAGTGTTCAGTTGAACTAATCCAGGTGATCTCCTGGACCTATTTCCCTGGAGGAATTTTCCAGATTTCTCCCCCCCACTCAAATTGGCCTGATGTTTTTTATCTTGTTTTTCATCTCTCCCAGGAGATCACATGGTTTTGGATGGGGTGGAGAGTGTATATGTTGTGATGTAATTGAGTAGACTAGACCTATATTCTCTGGCGTTTCGAAGAATGAGAGGTGATCTCATTGAAACGCATAAAATGCTTACAGGGTTTGACAGGTTAGAGGCTGTTTTCCCCCAGGCTGGAGAGTCTAGAACTAGGGGGCATAGTCTCGGGATAAGGGGTCGGCCATTTAGGACTGAGATGAGAAATTTCTTCACTCAGAGGGTTGAGTGTCTTTTGGAATTCTCTACCCCAGATGGCTGTGGATGCTCAGTCGTTGAGTATATTCAAGGCTGAGATCGATAGATTTTTGGGCACTAGCAATCAAGGGATATGGAGATCGGGTGGGAAAGTGGAGTTGAGATCGATGATCAGCCATGATCTTATTGAATGGTGGAGCAGGCTCGAGGGGCCGTGTGGCCGACTCCTGCTCCTAATTCTTATGTTCTTATGTACAGTTGTGTGGGACAGGATGGATTGACCAGAGGGTCTTTACCTGTCCGTCATTGTTCATAGGAGCCACCTGATGCCGGTGAGGATCCTTCTCGCCAGTCTCCTGCACAGAGTATAGAAGCTGGTAATAAAATAGGCCCCAACACAGGCCTTTGCAGCTTGTCTGCCTTTTACAGTTTGTGTTCGGGGGATGGAGAGGAATAGGGATGTGAGGAGCAGGGATGTGAAATTTGTATCCAAAATTGCATGATCTACTCATGGCTGTTCTAACAATGGGCCTGATGTCATCAAGACCAACAGATCTGTCTCTGGGCCGAGCTTTGACTGGTCGAATGGCCCTTTTCTTGTCCATGACATTTTCTTGCATTCTTTTATAATCTGCGTCTTGTGCATCGTCTGCATAGCCCTTAGTTGGCCGTGTAATATGTTTCTGTACACTTGCAATAGTCCCAGGAGGAAGGTGGGATTTTCATGGGGCAGTGGGTTAATCCATGAGCTCCATGGTTTTCATAGATTCATACAGTTCGACCTGTTGTGTCTGTACTAGCTCTTTGCAGGGCTATGGGACTAATTGGATAGCTCTGTCAAACTTTTCCTTTTCAAATATTTATCTAATTCCCTTTTGAAAGTTACTATTGAATCTGCTTCCACCACCCTTTCAGGCAGCGCGTTCCAGATCACAACAATTCTCATCTCCCCCCTGGCTTTTTTGCCAATTATTTTAAATCTGTGTCCTCTGGTTACTGACCCTCCTGCCAGTGGAAACAGTTTCTCCCCATCTACTCTATCATAACACCTCTATTAAATCTCCCCATAACCTTCTCTGCTCTTAAAGAGAACAATCCCAGCTTCTCTAGTCTCTCCACGTAACTGAAGTCCTTCATCCCTGGTCACATTTTAATAAACCTCCTCTGCACCCTCTCCAAGGCCTTGACATCCTTCTTGAAGTGTGGTGCCCGGAATTGGACACACTATTCCAACTGAGGCCTAACCAGTGATTTATAAAGGTTTGCCATAACTTCCTCGTTTTCTGAGCTTTGCCAGCACAGGGTAAGCACTCAAGTGATGCGAGCTGACAACTTCCAATTCCGATTAAAGCATTGAACTGCTGTTTGCCTCAGTGGCCCTAGACTAGCGAGGGAAAATTGGCCTGAGTTTGGGCTCCTGCTCCTTTACCGTCATCTAGACGTCTGCTAGAAACTGTCTGGGAAGCGGATTAGAGTTGGCTTCACCAGGTCAAGTAGCCTGTTGACGTTCAATAAGATCATGGCTGATCTTTTACGTCAACCCCACTTTCCCGCCCTCTCCCCATATCCCTTAGTGTACAAAGATCTTTCGATCTCAGTCTTGAATATACTCTCAACCCTCTGAGTGAAGAAATTTCTCCTCCTCTCAGTCCTAAATGGCCGACCCCTTATCCTGAGACTATGACTCTCCAGCCAGGGGAAACAATAACAACTTGTATTTATATAGCACCTTTAAGGTAGTAAAACACCCCAAGGCGCTTCACAGGAGCGATTATCACACAAATTTAACACTGAGCCACATAGGAGATATTAGGGCAGATGATCAAAGTGTGATTTGGTGATAAGAGCCACACCGAGGAGCCTAGGAGGGGTAAAGAGAAAAGAAGGGGGGGAAAAAAAAGTGGAAATCGAAGTGATGAGCTCAGGTACAGAGCGGCAGCCAAATCGGACACGGAAACTCAAGTTACATAGGCCTGGTTACGTAGCAAGATTAGGTGTCCTGGTAGTAAACGGGGAATAGAAAGGAGACAATAGGAATGAGTCCAGAGTTAAAGTCAGACGTCCCGTGGTGGGATAAAGTTGATGTAGGTAGGGTGGAGTCAGCTTGGAGCATCGATGAATTAATGTCCAGGTTCAGAGACAGGTGTGGAGGACAAGTGAGTCTAGACACTATTTGAAGGGTAGAGTATCTGAGGAGGCACTGCTGGGGGTATTTCCGTCGGAATGAAGAGCCAGGTGTTCAGAATCGATCACGGGGCAGAAAAACGGTGGTGAAGGTGGAGGTCACCATAAGATTCAGAGGCGAAGAAATGGACTTCGGCCCAGGAGAGTAAAATTCTGGCCAGAAACCAGACTGTAACTGAAGCTGTCGAACCAGTTGGCCAGTCACAGACTCAGCAGGGAACAGCAGCGGTGGGGGAGCGGCTGTAAGCTGATCAAAGTTACTTTAAAATTTCAGCAACTGAGTAGCAGATCAGAGACACAGCAGCTGAGTTTTACAGTGTAGTCCAGTGTTGAAGCGTAGTCTTGATGTCCAGAGAAGTCCTTCGGATAGGTAGTGGTACAGGTCTGGTTAGTGGTCAGGGACAGGAGGGTGTGACTGCAACTCCGGCAGGTAAGGGGACCTCAGGTGCAGTGCTGGAGGAGCCTCAGCCTTTGCCCTTGTCCACCAGGTATGAGGTTCTTGCTGCCTGTGTGGATGAGGGAAAAGCCTGCAGGATGGATGAGCAGGCTGACCGTGGCACCACGGTGCAGGAGGCCATTCAAGTGGGGGGAGTGAAAGGGAATGTAGTTGTGGTAGGGGACAGTATAGTCAGGGGGATAGATACTGTTCTCTGCAGCCGCGACCGAGAGTTCCAAAGGTTGTGTTGCCTGCCCGATGCCAGGGTTAAAGACATCTCCTCGCAGCTGGAGGAAAACTTGGAGGGGGAGGATCCAGTTGTCGTGGTCCACGTAGGAACCAACGACATAGGTAGAACTAGGAATGAGGTTCTGCTGAGGGAGTTTGAGCAGCTAGGATCCAAATTAAAAAGCAGAACCTCAAAGGTAGTAATCTCTGGATTGTTACCTGAGTTACGTGCAAATTGGCATAGGGACAAACAGATTAGAGGTTTAAATGCGTGGCTCAAAGAGTGGTGTGGGAGGAAGGGGTTTCAGTTCATGGGGCACTGGCACCAGTACTGGGTTAAGAGGGAGCTGTTCCGTTGGGACGGGCTCCACTTAAACCGGGCTGGGACCAGTGTCCTGGTGAACAGAATAACTAGGGCAGTAGACAGGGCTTTAAACTAATGAAGGGGTGGGGGGGGGAGGATTCAGGAATGAGTAAATTTAAAAGCAGCAAGAGAAATGTCAAGGCTCTAGAACAGAGCAGAGTTTTGGGTAAAAATAAGCAGAGTGGGTCAGGAAGGGACAGAGAGTAACAAAGGTAATAGGGCATCAGTGACTAAGGTGACATCAGGGAAAAATAGAAATAAGTCAAAGCTAAAGGCACTATATCTGAATTTTCAAAGCATTCGCAACTAAATAGATGAATTTATAGCGCAGATAGAAATGAACAGGTTTGATCTAATAGCCATAATGGAGACGTGTTTGCAAAGTGGCCAAGGTTGGGAACTACATATTCCAGGATAGATAACTTTTCGAAGAGATAGGCAAAATGGAAAAGGAGAAGGGGTAGCCCTGATAATAAAGGATGGGATAAAGACAGTAGAGAGAAAGGATCTTAGCTCTGAAAATCAAGAAGTAGAATCAGTTTGGGTGGAGCTAAGAAACAGCAAGGGGCAGAAAACATTGGTGGGAGTTGTTTACAGGCCCCCAAACAGTAGTTGTAATGTAGGGCAGAGTATAAATCAGGAAATTAGAGGCGCATGTAACAAGGGTAATACAGTAATCATGGGGGACTTTAATCTACATATAGACTGGGCAAACCAAATTTGCAGTAATAGTGTGGAGGACGAATTCATAGAATGTATGCAAGATAGTTTTCTAGATCAGTATGTTGAAGAACCAACTAGGGAACAGGCTATTTTAGATCTAGTATTGTGCAATGAGAAAGGGTTAATTAATAACCTTGTAGTAAAGGGGTCTTTAGGGAAGAGTGACCATAATATGATAGAATTTTATATTCAGTTTGAAAGTGAAATCCAAAACTAGGGTCTTAAATCTAAACAAAGCAAACTACGTAGGTATGAGGGGAGAGTTGGCTACAGTAGATTGGGAAACTACATTTAAAAGGTATGACGGTAGACAAGCAATGGCTAGCATTTAAAGAATTAATACATAATTTACAACAAATATGCATTCCTTTAAGGCACAAAAATCCCACAGGAAAAGTGGTCCAACCGTGGCTAACAAGAGAAGTTAAAGGTAGTATTAGATCAAAGGAAGAGTCTTATAATGTTGCCAAAAAGAGTAGTAACCCTGAGGATTGGGAGGATTTTAGAATTCCGCAAAGGAGGACCAAGAAATTGATAAACGTAAAATAGAATATGAGAGTAAACTAGCGAGAGACATAAAAACAGACTGTAAAAGCTTCTATAGGTATGTAAAAAGGAAAAGATTAGCGAAAGTAAATGTGGGTCCCTTACAGGCTGAGACAGGAGAGGTTATAATGGGGAATAAGGAAATGGCAGAGAAATTAAACAAATACTTTGTGTCTGTCTTCATGGAAGAAGACGCAAAAAACCTCCCAGAAATAGTGGAGAACCAAGGGTCTAGCAATAATAAGGAACTGAAAGAAATTAGTATTAGTAAAAAAAAAAATAGTACTGGAGAAATTAATGGGACTGAAAGCCGATAAATCCCCTGGACCTGATGGCCTACATCCTACGGTTTGAGGTGGCTATAGAGATAGTGGATGCATTGGTTGTCATTTTCCAAAATTCCATAGATTCTGGAACGGTTCCCGCGGATTGAAAGGTAGCAAATGTAACCCCACTATTTAAGAAAGGAGGGAAGAGAGAAAATGGGGAACTACAGACTAGTTAGCCTGACATCAGTAGTGGGGAAAATGCTAGAATCTATTATTAAGGACGTGGTAACAGGACACTTAGAAAATAATAATAGGATTGGGCAGAGTCAACACTGATTTATGAAAGGGAAATCGTGTTTGACAAACCTGTTAGTTTTTTGAGGTTGTAACTAGCAGAATAGATAAGGGGGAACCAGTGGATGTGGTGTATTTGAATTTTCAGAAGGCATTCGATAAGGTGGCACACAAGAGGTTATTAAACAAAATTAAGGATTGTGGGTAATATACTAGCATGGATTGAGGATTGGTTAACAGACAGAAAACAGAGAGTAGGAATAAACGGGTCATTTTCGGGTTGGCAGGCTGTAACTAGATCAGTGCTTGGGCCTCAGCTATTCATAATCTACATCAATGATTTGGATGAGGGGACCAAATGTAATCCAAGCTTGCTGATGATACAAAGCTGGGTGGGAATGTAAGTTGTGAGGGGGATGCAAAGAGGCTTCAAGGGGATATAGACAGGCTAAGTGAGTGGGCAAGAACATGGCAAATGGAATATAATGTGGAGAAATGTGAAGTTATCCACTTTGGTAGGAAAAATAGAAAAGCAGAATATTTTTTAAATGAGAGATTGGGAAATGTTGGTGTTCAGAGGGACCTGGGTGTCCTTGTACACGAATCACTGCAAGTTAACATGCAGGTACAGCAAGCAATTAGGAAAGCAAATGGTATGTTATACTCAAATCCTCTTGTAATAAAGGTTAAGAGTAAAGACGTCTTGCTGCAATTATATAGGGCCTTGGTGAGACCACACCTGGAGTACTGTGTACAGTTTTGGTCTCCTTACCTAAGGAAGGATATACTTGCCATAGAGGGAGTGCAACGAAGGTTCACCAGACTGGTTCCTGGGATGAGGGGGATTGTCCTATGAGGAGAGATTGAGTAGACTAGGCTTATATTCTCTAGAGTTTAGAAGAATGAGAGGTGATCTCATTGAAACATACAAAATTCTTACAGGGCTTGACAGGGTAGATGCAG
Organism: Squalus acanthias; assembly: GCA_030390025.1. NCBI lineage: Eukaryota > Metazoa > Chordata > Chondrichthyes > Squaliformes > Squalidae > Squalus > Squalus acanthias. The sequence goes on from CM059450.1 coordinate 19,351,391, forward strand.
GGAGGATGTTTCCCCTGACTGGAGAGTCTAGAACCAGGGGATCACAGTCTCAGAATAAGGGGTCGGCCATTTAGGACTGAGATGAGGAGAAATTTCTTCACTCAGAGGGTGATGAATCTTTGGAATTCTCTGCCCCAGAGGGCTGTGGAGGCTCAGTCGTTGAGTATATTCAAGACAGAGATGGATAAATTTTTAAATAATAAGGGAATCAAGGGATATGGGGATTGTGCAGGAAAGTGGAGATGAGGTAGAAGGTCAGCCATGATCTTATTGAATGGTGGAGCAGGCTCGAAGGGCCAAATGGCCGACTCCTGCTCCTATTTCTAAAGTTCTTATGTTCTTAAATTGGAAGCCAAATGTGAGAAAAGATCCAGTGCTCACTGAGGAAAACAAAGCGCCGGCATGGTCGGAGGATGGACAGTGAGCACTTTAAACTAGCAGTTAAGTTGTAGTTGGGGCTAACATGCACCCATTATTAGAGACAGGGGAACTGAAACAGTGGAAGAGAGGAGATTGGGGGAGAAAGGGCAAAGGATGGCCAATGATCGAGTTGTACAGCAAGGAGCTGCCTGTCCAGGAGCCACCTCCGCATCTACCCTGTCAAACCCTCTGCAGGAAAACCCCGTCTTTATCTGATGGTGAGGTGCTTAACCACCACAGGAAAGGAAAAGCTGCCATTTTGGGTGATTGTAGCATGCTTTCCGGGGGAGAGTGCCGAGAGCTTTGCGAGACTTCTGGTTTGTTGGAGGTAGAGATCTGGACACGCAAAGGTTTAGAAAGAATACTGTGTTTTTATCTCTTTGGAATTTGTATTTGAACATAGCCCAGGGTGGGTTGAAGATCTCCTCTCAAGCAGCTGTATAATTCCAAATTGAAAAGTTTGCACTCTTACAGTGGAATCTTTGGAATCTTGCTTCACAGAAGGAGGCCATTCGGCCCATCGAGTCTGCGCCGGCTCTTTCGAAGAGCAATCCAGTTAGTCCCACTCCCCCCGCTCTTTCCCCATACCCTGCAGTTTTTTTTCTCCTTCAAGTATTTATCCAATTCCCTTTTGAATGCTACTATTGAATCTGTATCCACCACCCTATCAGGCAGTGCATTCCCAATCCTAATCACTCGTTAGCGGGACTTAGTCCAGAGCGGAACGCTGAGCAGAATTTGGCAGTAAATTGGAATTCTCAGATTGGGATGGCTGGTGTGGAAAATGGAAATGCTGTTCCGAGTTTGGAGTTGGAAGCGTTTCTTTGGGACAGATTAGTGTTTGCTTTACTCAGCATTTATTCTGTGCTATATATACACCAGGCATCAGTGTTTGGTAATGGATGCCAAAAGTGACATGTATTCCATTCCTCAGTGCTGCCAGTCCTCCATGTGATGGGCACCAAAGGGGGGGGGTTGTGTGTGTGTGTCTGTCTGTCTGTCGAGTACAGCATTAAATAACTTCAATTTCTACAGAAAGCAAACACAGAAGAGAAGAAGGCAGCAGCTCCATCTCCAGAGCCAGCTCTCGAGAGTGAGGAGAGTGAACTGGGTGAGTGCAGAGAATTAACTACGTTTCATTCTAATTAATTTAATTGTGTCATGCGTGGCTCAGTGGGTAGCACCCTCGCCTCTGCGTCAGAAGGTTGTGGGTTCAAGTCCCACTCCAGAGACTTGAGCGCAGAAATCTAGGCCGACACTCCAGTGCAGTGCTGAGGGAGTGCTGCACTGTCGGAGTTAAACCGAGGCCCCGTCTGCCCCCTCAGGTGGATGTAAAAGATCCCGCGGCACTATTTCGAAGAAGAGCAGGGGAGTTATCCCTGGTGTCCTAGCCAATATATTTATCCCTCAATCAACATCACTAAAAAAAAAACAGATTATCTGGTCATTATCACGTTGCTGTTTGTGGGAACTTGCTGTGTGCGAATTGGCAGCTGCGTTTCCTACACTTCAAAAAGTACTTCATATGATTAGGCAGAGTCATCATGGTTTTATGAAAGGGAAATTGTGTTTAACAAATCTGTTAAGAATTTTTTAAAGATGTAACTAGTAGGATGGAGAAGGGGGAACCAGTGGATGTAGTGTATTTGGATTTTCAAAAAGCATTCGATAAGGTGCCACACAAGAGGCTATTACACAAAATTAGGAATCATGGGATTGGGGGTAATATATTAGCATGGATTCAGGATTAGTTAATGGACAGAAAACAGAGTAGGAATAAGTGGGACTTTTTCGGGTTGGCAGGCTGTAACTAGCGGGGCACCGCAAGGATCAGTGCTTGGGCCTCTGCTATTTACAATCTATATTAATGACTTGGATGAAGGGACTGAGTGTAACGTATCCAAATTTGCTGATGATACAAAGTTAGGTGGGAAAGTAAGCTGAGAGGAGGATGCAAAGAGGCTGCAGAGAGATATAGACAGGTTGACTGAGTGGGCAAGAACATGGCAAATGGAATACAATGTGGGGAAGTGTGAAGTTATCCACTTTGGTAGGGAAAACAAAAATGCAGAGTATTTTTTGAATGGTGAGAGACTGGGAGATGTTTGTATTCATAAGGACCTGGGTGTCCTTGTACATGAATCACAAAGTTAACATGCAGGTACATCAAGCAATTAAGAAAGCAAATGATATGTTAGCTTTTGTTACAAAGGGATTAGAGTATAAGAGTAAAGAAGTCTTACTACAATTATACAGGGCATTGGTGAGGCCACCTGGAGTACTGAGTACAGTTCTGTTCTCCTTACCTTAGAGGGAGTGCAACAAAGGTTCACCAGACTGGTTCCTGGGATGAAGAGATTGCCCTATGAGGAGCGATTGAGTAGACTAGGCCTATATTCTCTAGAGTTTAGAAGAATGAGAGGTGATCTCATTGAAACATAAAATTCTTAAGGGGCTTGACAGGGTTAATACTGGGAAAATGTTTCCCCTGGCTGGGGAATCTAGAACACGGGGTCACAGTCTCAGAATAAGGGGTCGGCCATTTAGGACTGAAATGAGGAGAAATTTCTTCACTCAGGGTGGTGAATCTTTGGAATTCTCTACCCCAGAGAGCTGTGGATGCTGAGTCATTGAGTATATTCAAAAGACAGAGGTCGATAAATTTTTGGGAACTAAGGAAATTATGGGCAGAGATCCAGTCAGCTAATTGCAGAGAAAATGGCATGTGGGACTTTTGTAGTTTGGACACCTGGTCTCCAGAGGCAGTGAATGTGGTAAAGGGGGTCAGAGGAAGAGACATATTACTAGAACAGTGAATCTGAGGCAAAATACACCCATGATCTGCAGTGCAGTCTGGTTTCAGAGATGTTTTTTTAATGAGCATGTGGCTTGTTCTCCACAGAGATCGATAATGAGGGTGTGATTGAGGCAGACACTGAAGAACCCCAGGAAATGGGAGATGAAAACCTTGAGGTAAACCTTTTTTTTTCTCCTCCTCTTGCCCCTCCCTGAAGGCAGTGACTCGTGTACTCGAGTTTAACAAAGACCTGTCCTCACCTCGAATTCCCAGGCTCATTTTTAAACAGGGTTATTGGGCCATAATTAGGAACTCCGGGTGATTTACATTTTCTACACTGTACAGCTTGTATCCTTCCTATAATGGGGCGGGGAAGCCAAACTGCTGCCTTGATAAAGAAGAGGTACTAGAAAGGCTGGCTGTACTTAAAGTAGATAAATCACCAGGACCTGATGGGATGCACCCTAGGATGCTGAGGGAAGTACAGGTGGAAATTGCGGAGGTACTGGCCATAATCTTCCAATCCTCCTTGGATACGAGAGTGGAGAATTGCAAATGTTAACACCCTTGTTCAAAAAAGGGTGTAAAGATAAACCCAGCAACGACAGGCCAGTCAGCTTAACCTCGGTGGTGGGGAAGCTTTTAGAAATGATAATCCGGGACAAAATTAACAGTCACTTGGACAAGTGTGAATTACTTAAGGGAAGCCATTACTTAAAGGCAAATCGTGTTTAACCAACTTGATTGAATTTTTTGATGAGGTAACAGAGAGGGTTGATGAGGGCAATGCGGTTGATAAAGTGCTACATAGTAGGCTGGCCAGCAAAGTTGAAGCCCATGGAATAAAACGGACAGTGGCAGCATGCATACAAAATTGGCTAAGTGACAGGAAACAGAGAGTCACTGGTGAACGGTTGTTTTTCGGACTGGAGGAAGATATACAGTGGTGGTCCTCGGGTCGGTACTAGGACCACTACTTTTCTTGATATATATTAATGATTTGGACTTCGGTGTACAGGGCACTATTTCAAAATTTGCAGATGACACAAAACTTGGAAGTATAGTGAACAGTGAGGAGGATAGTCATAGACAGGCTGGTGGAATGGGCGGACACGTGGCAGATGAAGTTTAATGCATAAAAGTGCAAAGTGATACATTTTGGTAGGAAGGAGGAGGAGAGGCAATATAAACTAACGGGTACAATTGTAAGGGGTGTGCATGAACAGAGAGACCTGGGGGTATATGTGCACAAATCGTTGAAGGTGGCAGGGCAGGTTGAGAAAGCGGTTAAAAAAGCATATGGGATCCTGGGCTTTATAAATAGAGGTCATGATGTTTTCTCTGTGTTTATATTCTGTGAATTCTGGTAGATTGTCTCACAGTAACTCTACCTGAAGAAGGGGCAGGATAGCTCCGAAAGCTTGTAATTTTAAATAAATCTGTTGGACTATAACCTGGTGTTGTGCGACTTCTCATTTATAAATAGAGGCAGAGAGTACAAAAGCAAGGAAGTTATGATGAACCTTTATAAAACACTGGTTCGGCCACAACTGGAGTATTGTATCCAATTCTGGGCACCGCATTTCAGGAAGGATGTGAAGGCTTTAGAAAGGGTACAGAAAAGATTTACAGGAATGAGGGACTTCAGTTACGTGGATAGACTGGAGAAGCTGGGGTTGTTTTCCTTGGAGCAGGGAAGGTTGAGCAGAGATTTGATAGAGGTGTTCAAAATCATGAGGGGTCTGGACAGAGTAGATAGAGAGAAACTGTTCCCATTGGTGGAAGGGTCGAGAACTAGAGGACACGGATTTAAGGTGATTGGCAGAAGATCCAAAGGCGACGTGAGGAAAAACTTTTTTATGCAGCGAGTGGTTAGGATCTGGAATGCACTGCCTGAAAGGGTGATGGAGGCAGATTCAATCGTGGCTTTCAAAAGGGAATTAGATAAGTACCTGAAGGAAAAAAAAATTGCAGGGCTACGGGGAAAGGGCGGGGGAGTGGGACTAGCTGAAGTGCTCTTGCAGAGAGCCGGCACGGGCTCGACGGGCCGAATGGCCTCCTAATGTGCTGTAACCATTCTGATTCTAGTCTATGATTGGGGAAAAAAAATTTAAATTTGTCTAAACATGACGTTTTTTTAAAAAAATTCATCCTGACTGTCCTTGATTAATCCATGCATTTCCAAATGCTTGTTATTATATCAAATTATGGATTCATACCAAGGCTAAATGCAATCAAGGAATGGGGAGGGGGTTAAGAATGAACTTTGTTTCCTCAGAACAAAGTAGTGAGGTTCGATTTAATCCTGTGTCTGGATTGCCCTGGTATATCTGTATGTACAGCAGCTTCATTGTAACTTCATTGTGTGTTCAGGCATCCATTGAAAGAAAGCAATACTTGTGTTACCTTCATTTGTCAAGTAGCTATACCTCAAGATTTTCTCCTCACCCCCATATTTATTTTATTTTTGTCTTTCCAATTCTCCTCGTCCCTCCCAACGCCATCCCGGCGATACTGACTCTACCTGGGCTGTGGTCCCGTGGCCGAATGAGCCCAGGCTGGGCTATGGTTCCATGGGCACCGGCAGACCTCCGGAGCCTCGCCCGACTGGTCATTCTTCATGCCGAAGGATGGACAGTAACTTTTCAGCTGCTATCATTTTTTTAATAATCTGGCAAATTTTTGTAATCGCTGTTGTCTGTCATTGTACAGTTGACCGTCATTATCTGATGTGTTCTCCTGCTTTTAGGTGACAGAGGAACTGATGGATCAGGCCAATGAGAAGAAAATGGAAGCCATTAATGCCTTGGGTGAAGGTAGGTATAAAATGGGGCAAATAGTTATTGATGGGGGCGGGGGGGGGCATGGTCTACGTTCAGCAAAGTGGAAAAGTTGAAAGTGAGACTAGAGCACAGAAACAGGCCATTTGGTCCACACCAGCCTCCTCCCACCCTAATTCATCCAACTGTATCAACATATCCTATTCCTTTCTCCCTCATGTGTTTATCCAGCTTCCCCTTAAATGCATCTATGCTATTCGCCTCAACCACTCCCTGTGGTAGCGAGTTCCACATTCTCACCACTCTCTGAGTAAAGATGTTTCTCCTGAATTCCCCATTGGATTTATTAGTGACTATTTTAGAGGACAATGTCATAGCCATTTGACCAACCGTTTATCCCTCCGGTCTTCCTCTCCACCCCTGGAGGTGGGGTTTAGTTCCACAGGTTACGGTCGCCCTCCACTACTGCACCCTTGTGCTATACGAGTGAGCCTGGATTAAGAGTGGCAGCAGCCTATTCAAGCTCGGAGGGCTTTGCAGCAAAGTTTCTCACCCGGCCGCCTGATCCTTTGCTCATCTGACAGCCGCATGCAACATTCAGTGGGAGTCGCTGAATGGTGATCAGTAATGGGAACCTGACTGATTTTCCCTCCCTAGCTCTGAGGTGTGGGGCCCAGTTGTAATGCTCCACCCTGCTGTCCATGCAGAGCTCGGCTACCATGGCTCAGAGCAGGAGTCGTCTTGGGACCTTCTAATCTGTATGGTTTAGCACTGCACTGCACAATGCCTTTTGGGGACAATGAGTGAGCCAGGCTTGGCTTTTAACTAAACAGGGCCATATCCTTCCCTCTTCCTGCAGATGAATAATAACTTTAATATCAATAATAACTTTCAAATTGGAATTTGATTAATACTTGAAGGGGGAAAAATTGCAAGGCTCTGGGGGAAAGAGCAGGGGGGAGTGAGACTAATTGAATAGCTCTTTTAAAGAGCTGGCACAGGCACGATGGGCCGAATGGCCTCCTTCTGTGCTGCATCATTCTCTGAAAAATCTATGGGCCATTTACCTGCAGCAACAACTTGTTGAGGTGGGGGAGGAAAGCAATGTTGTAATTTAAGTGATGTGGCCAGAATGAGATGCTTCATGAGGGATGTCCGATTCCATGTCTTACTGCAAATATGCTTTAAAGCAGTTGCCGTATAACAGTGGGATCACTTGTGGTTTGACATTACAGTTGAGTTTTGATTTAAAATTAAAATAGAGAGACTTGCATTTATATAGCACCTTTAATGTTATAAAACATCCCAAGGTGCGTCACAGGAGCGATTATCAAACAAAAATTGACACTGAGCCACATCAGGAGGTAGGTTTTAAACAGCGTATTAAAGGAGAAGAGAGAGGTAGAGAGGTTTAGGGAGGGAATTCCAGAGCTTAAGGCCCAGGCAGCTGAAGGCACGGCCGCCAATGGTGGAGCGGTTAAAATTGGGGATGTGCTGGAGGCCCAAATTGGAGGAGCGCAGATATCTCGGAGGGTTGTGGGGCTAGAGGAGGTTACAGAGATAGGGAGGGGCGAGGCCATGGAGGGAATAGAAAACGGGGATGAGAATTTTAAAATCGAGACGTTGACGGACTGGGAGGCAGTGTAGGTCAGCGAGCACCTTTTGTGACCTCGGGACCTCCCAAAGTGCTTTACAGCCAATGAAGTACTTGTGAAGTGTTGTAATGTAGGAAATATTAACAGGTAATTAACATTAAACTAACAGATAGTGCTTCACATCCTCTGCTGCTGGACTGCCTGCCGCTTTAATTCTTTCTCTAACTAACTTATTCACAAAAATGTTAAGAATTGAACCTGGCTGGAAGCTTCCTGTCCCTCGTGTTTGTAAACCCAGCACTGGCCCTCGGTGTCTAAAGTTTTTTTTTCCTCAATACAGGAAACTTTGAAAAGGCAGTTGAACACTTCACAGAGGCCATTAAGTTGAACCCTCGCCTGGCCATTCTTTATGCTAAGAGAGCCAGGTAAGGGTGCTGAAGGAGGACCGCTTCAAAGAGCCCACTCTTGCAAACAGCCCAGTGGCTAACTGTGGTCACATGCAGGTTCTCCCCATCCCCCCTGATAACTGCTAGATGTGGTGAGGTCCAGATTGTCAGTCGGGGGTGCTAAGTAGAACAAGGCGACGTCTGGAGTGGAAGGAACGATGCGGAATCCTGCCTCCTGGTATTCTGTTCAGAGAGGCATGTTAGAAGCATGGCTCCACATTGGCTGCCCACTGGAGGATTGGGTTGGTGAAATTATAAAGTCAGAGGCGAATAGCTGACACTTGGCGAAGTGGCATCTGAATTCTATAGAAAGCTGAGTTCAGGAGCTAATGGGGAGGGGGAAACTTCCTGAATTTCTTCTGCTCTTTAGGGTTGGTCTTGAGTTCTTGCTCCTTTACCAGGTGTATAGTCATTTTGTCATTCAGGGGAGTTTTTTGTGAATGTCCTTGTAGTTTGGGAGGGGCTGTGTGAAAATGGGCTTTTTTTGTGTTTTAAAAAAAAAACTATTTCCTCTGCTTTGTCTCTTGCATTTTTGTGCATTTCTGGAATAAAATGCTGAGAAGTACCATCCTTCCTTGAAGTGTCCCTTTAAACACTACACAGTGGAGCAGGAGCAAGAGCTTGAGCCTTTTTTTATATATAAAGGGATGAGTTCATGGGCACTTGTCTGGTGTAAGTCTGGAAGCTTTTAGTGATGTCATCCTATTGTCTGTCAATCTGGTGGCAAATGGTGCTGTTGGCTCTTGTAAATCCATGTCAGAATACATGGAGACTGATTTTGGGGGGGGGGGGGGGGGAGCGGTTGAGTAAATGGGTCTAAACTAACAAGTAAAAATGCTAGAAATGCACTCCAGCTGACTCCAATGTTCGGCGGACACAGTCATGCACCTGAACGGGAAAAGACATTAAAGTTTTAAGTAGGCTGAGCCTTCCCTGTATTGTTCACTACTTCATCACTGTGCATTTACCCACTGGGCTGTTGCCCCCTTCCAACAGAAATAACCCAGACACGCTGTTCCTGCCCGTAATCTTTGCTTTTTGGCTATGACTCTGTCTCTGCGCCACCTGCAATTGGATGAAGCCACCTTGACCCACACCTTTTCCAGTACTGTTCTGAGCCAGCCATGAGGTGCATGATAAAGTCCACATTGATTCCTCCTCTGGTTCTCACTTTCTTTCCCTCGCATTACCCCCCCTCCCCCTCACAGCTGAGATTGGAATGGAATTGAATGTTTGACCTCTACTACTGTTAACACTTATTGACCTCCAAACCCTTGAGTTCAGGAGTGTAATGAGCACTCTGTTGACTCCTGGCATGCCACTGGTGTACCGTACAGGGTCCTGGTTGGCGCTTTCCCCGTATCTTCTCCATGTTTGTGGAGTGTGCCACAGTTCTAATTTAAGAAAGTCCCTGAATACTTTTTAACGTTGCCAACTTTTTCCCCTCCTGATTCCTTCTCTCCCGAAAGTGCTGACTGCTGTGTGAGCCTGGACTGCGAGTGCTGGCAGGGGGCCGTGGACCAGCTCTGACACTGATCCTGTCTTCACCTGCCAGCCGTGCACGCTCTCGCCAATAGAGGTCACTAGATAGCAATCAGGGCCTAGGATTTATTTCCTTTTTTTCTCTCTAGCTTGGGGGCTGAGGCCAGTTATAACAACCTCACTGCTGTCTTCGCTGAGATCACCTAACTCAGCAAAGACTTGGCATTGAACGCAAGGCCTTCTGATCTGCACAAACTGAATGTCTTTCCCCACCAGATTATTAGAGAGCTACTGAGTACTTATTTCTGTTGGAGTAATCTTGGCACAGAGGGTGCCTTCTCTTTCTGACTGAATGTTATCCTGTAAGTGTTTTTTTTTAAAGCATGAGATTGCACTGTTACACTCTTTCTAACCAGTAGGCGATTTGCTACTCGTTCTTTTCTCTTGCAGCGTGTATGTGAAAATGCAGAAACCCAATGCAGCCATTCGGGACTGTGACAAAGCCATCAGCATCAACCCTGACTCAGCACAGCCCTACAAGTGGAGGGGGAAAGCACACAGGTGAGGGAGGGAGGGGCTATCCTTGGAGTGAACTGTAAGGGGAGAGGAGGCATTTTGTGAGGAAACTGAAGCAGAAAGGGGTGTCAATGCTGTATGGCAAGAAAGGTAAATGAGGCAGGAGTGGGCACAGTAATGTTCAGAAACCTAGCATTCAGTTGTCGACATTAAATAGTGCTGCTTAATTCTACATAACATAAGAAATAGGAGCAGGAGTGGGCCATTCGGCCCTTCTAGCCTACTCCGCCATTTAATAAGATCATGGCTGATCTTTTACCTCAACTCCACTTTCCTGCCCGATCCCCATTTCCCTTGATTCCCTAGTGCCCAAAATTCTGTCGATCTCCGCCTTGAATATACTCAAAAGACTGAGCATCCACAGCCCTCTGGGGTAGAGAATTCCAAAGATTCACAATTCAGTTGTTTGTGCACTCTGGTTCAGTATAGAAAGAAAGACTTGCGTTTATATAGTGCCTTTCATGCTCCGGACATCCCAAAGCGCTTTACAGCCAATGAAGTGCTTTAGAAATGTAGTCACTTGTGATGTGTAAGATCCACGCTCAAATGGAGTTTCCCTGTTAAATGTAGTCTGTCTATTGCCCTTTTCAGACAATATTTGTTAAAATTTTCCCCCCTACGTCTCTTCCTTGCTCCGCAAGGCTCCGGACTGGTTCTGGAGTGCGGTTGGAGGTGCAGCGGCCATCCTGCATCCTCCCCCGAGAGGCCATGTACGAGGCAGTGAATATTGGTGGGCTTTTGACCATTGGAGGGGGTATTGAAGCGGAGTCACCTGATGCCCACTTTCCAGTAGAGCACTGCCCCCCCCTCGCCCCCAGTTGCAGGCCCGGGTTGAGATCCGCTAACTCTGCTTGAGCAACGTAGTGAGGCAGAGCCCAGACAAGCGAATCCTGGGAGCGCTCACCTGTCTGACCTTTTGAGCAAGAAACAGGTGGAAGATGATAGACCTGTGCTGATAATAAAGTGGCAGCTGATCTCTGTTGCGTGACCAAATTGATCTTTGCGATTCCAATCTCTCTCTAAATAAATAGTCAAATCCTTTCCAGTCAATCTTCAGTTATGAAAATAAATTGCCCCGTTCCCAGGCTATAGCAGAATAACTGCAGCTATAGTTGATTTCCCCCGCCCTATTTTCTCCCTTCTAGAAATGAACTCCTTACTGGGCTACAGCTCCTTTTGCGTGAGCCTTGACGAAGAGTGTAGGCGGCCAGAGTATTTGAACGCAGGGAACATCGCCATCCAGCCCAATCCTGTCCTCACTCAGTGTCTACAGATGGACACTTCCAGCCGGAGTCACCGGGCAGTTATTAAGAGCTGTACCTCTGGCCGGTTTTCCTCTCCCTAACCCAGGGACACTGAAGCCACTTGCACCCTGGCGGAGATCAGCTAGCCTCGGCACGCACTGGGGTTTGAACCTGGAGCAACCCCGGTCCGTATGGCTCAGCTACTTGCTGGTGAAACTCAGAGCCACAAGAACATGAGAAATAGAAGCAGGAGTGGGCCGTGCGACCAATGTTCCCTTTAAGCTACGCAGCCGTCTAGCGGTCCCGCGCAGCCAGTGAGCCAGTTTTTAAATAGAAAAACCGCGCACACGTGGAATATTGAATGGCACGCACAGCCCGTTTAAAGGCGCCGTGCGGGCCAAATAGAAAGACTTGCATTTCTATAGCGCCTTCCACAACCACGGAAAGCGTCCCAAAGCGCTTTACAGCCATTGAAGTATTTTTGAAGTGTAGTCACTGTTGTAATGTAGAAAACGCGGCAGCCAACTTTGCGCACAGCAAGCTCCCACAAGCAGCAATGTGATAAAGACCAGATCATCTGTTTTAGTGATGTTGGTTGAGGGATAAATATTGAGCAGGACACCGGGGATAACTCCCCTGCTCTTCTTCGAAATAGTGCCGTGGGCTCTTTTACGTCCACCTGAGAGGGCAGACAGGCACCTCCGACAGTGCAGCACTCCCTCAGTACGGGACTGGACTGTCAGCCTAGATTTTTCGTGCTCAAGTCTCTGGGGTGGGACTTGAACCCACAAGGCGAGGGTGCTACCCACTGAGCCATGGCTGCCAACAAAAATTAGCGGGAACATTGTGTACAACCCCTCGAGCCTGCTCCACCATTCAATAAGATCATGGCTGATCCTCGACCTCAACTCCACTTTCCTGCCCGATCCCCATATCCCTTGATTCCCCTAAAGTCCAAAGATCTATCTATCTCACCCTTGAATATACTCAATGACTGAGAATCCACAGCCCTCTGGGGTAGAGAATTCCAAAGATTCGCAACCCTCTGAGTGAAGAAACTTCTCCTCGTCTCAGTCCCAAATGGCCGACCCCTTATCCTGAGACTATGACCCCTAATTCTAGCCATGGGATTCGGGTAGTTATTATAGGTTATTTCCCCCTGCCCCTACACACAGATAGTAAAGGAAGCCAAGAACATGTGATGGGCACTTCCTAGCATTCTGTGGTACTAACAACTTTTAAGTAATTGTGTAGTTTTCATACTAAAATAAGGGTGTGAATGCACAGGTAAATCTTGCTGCTCATTAACAAGTTTTGTCCTTATTAGCAGCATGTGTCCAAGGCAATTCTAGTAACTATCGAGCGCGGTTAATGCTCATACAACTGTACCGAAGCTGTAGGCTTGAAGGTTCCCATTATAAACCTTGCTGTGCTATACCATTCTCTCAAACAGGCTACTCGGTCACTGGGAGGAAGCAGCACGGGATCTGGCCACAGCCTGTAAACTGGATTACGACGATGATACCAGCACCATGCTGAAGGAGGTGCAACCTCGGGTAAGTGACTATATGCTGGTCACAGTTTGTTGCTTAAAGTCTATTTGGATTATAGAGAATGGACGAGTAAGATGGTAAGATAATTAATGGTTAAATTAAAAGAAACAGACTTGCATCTTTCACATCTTCAGGATGTCCCAAAGCGCTTTACAGCCGATGAGTTACATTGAGATGCAGTCACTCTTGTGGGCAAATTAGATTTGTATCGGACGAGCAGCCAAGTTGCTGCAAGGATTCAGTGGTGGAATTGGTTTCTCCGGCGACCCATCTTGGAAAAAAGCCGAGAATTCACGTCGTTTTCAGATTTGCTTTTGCACAATAAGCATTGTAGGGAAGTATTTTAAAAATTCTCATCCTTATTTTCAAATCCCTCCGTGGCCTCGCCCCTCCCTATCTCTAATATAACAACAGAAAACGCTGGAAAAACTCAGCAGGCCAGGCAGCATCCGTGGAGAGAGAAAGAGAGTTAACGTTTCAGGTCGATGACCTTTCATCAGAACCTCCTCCAGCCCTACAACACTCTGAGATTTCTGGCCTCTTGTGCATTCCCGATTTTAATCACTCCATCATTGGCGGCCGTGCCTTCAGCTGCCCAGGCCCTAAGCTCTGGAATTCTCTCCCTAAACGCCTCTACACCTCTCTCCTCCTTTTAAGATGCTCCTTAAAACCGACCTCATTGACCAAGCTTTTGGTCACCTGTCCTAATATCTCCTTTTATGGCCCGGTGTTGGCTAACGCTCCTGTGAAGCGCCTTGGGACGTTTTAACTACGTTAAAGGTGCTATGTAAATGCAAGTTGTTGTGTTGCATGTTGTTGTAATATGAAATTTAAACAGACAGTGCTGGAAATGTGCACCAGTTTAGTGGGCATCAGAATCTTGTTTGAGAACCTTCACAACAGTCCCGGTGACGGTTGCCACGTGCTGTTTGGGACACTGACAGATCTGTACATTTCCAGCATTTGCACGTGTTTCATTTTACCTCTGCTGGTACAGGCTAATTTCAAGATAGAAATTTTGTTGCATTCATGCATCAGGCTAGTCCAGAAAAGGAAAAAAAATTCGCAGCTAGTAAATATGTGCTGTTAATTGTTACGATCTGCACCTGTCGAGCTCCCCAGCACTTGAATTTTAATTGCTATTTGTGAATTAGCAATGCTCTGTCTCTCCTGACCATCTAGATGTGCCTGCTGATCTAGTACCCAGCTGGTTTTTCAATCTACTCCACTAACTAGGGGGACGGTAGCGTAGTGCTTATATTACTGGGCTAGTAATCCAGAGGCCTGAACTAATAATTCAGTGAGTTCAAACCCCACCATGGAAATTTGAATTCAGTTATTTTAAAAAGCTGGAAATAAAAAGCTGGACCATTGAGCTGTCCGATTGTCGTAAAAGCCCAACTGATTCACTGATGTCCTTGCCTACATGTGACTCCAGTCCCACACCAAGGTGTTGACTCTTAACTGCCCTCCTAATTGGCTGAGAAAGCCACTCAGTTGTATCAAATTAAGAATCATGGGATGGGCAATAAATGCTGGGCTTGCCACATTCCGAGAATGAATTTATATTAAAAAACTGGAACTGTTTGAAATTCGAGCCAGTGACCATAGCAACGTGTGTTCCTGTCCCAGCTGATTACGGGCAGCTGGAGAAAGATAGAATGCTGGCACTTCAAACGTGTTCCATGATGGAATGGCACATAACCTGGCACACACAACAATAACTTGCATATATAAAACGCCTTTAACATAGTAGTAACATCCTAAGGCGTTGTCAAGCAAACCACATAGAGATTTTGGGACAGGCTTTACAGCCTGTGAATTACTTTTGAAGTGTAGTCATTTGTTGTAATGTAGGAAACTCGGCAGCCAATTTGTGCACAGCAAGCTCCCACAAACAGCAATGTGATCATGACCAGATCATCTTTTTAGTGACCTCGGGACACCAGGGAGAACTCCCCTGCTCTGCTTTGAAATAGTCCCATGGGATCTTTTACATCCACCCGAGAGGGCAGAAGGAGCCTCGGTTTAACATCTCATCTGAAAGACAGCACTCCCTCAGTACTGCACTGGGCCTAGATTATGTATTCAAGTCTCTGGAGTGGGATTTGAACCCACAACCTTCTAACTCAGGCGACAGTGCTAGGTCGCTGGATAATGATCCGGAATGGAAACCATAGCCGTTTTCATTCTTATGAAAGTCCAATCTTGCCGATAAACTTGTGAACAGCAAGACTGATTTGAATTAAAAAGTGCTGCTAAATGAGCTTGTGTGAACTCTGCCATCTCACACTCTGTATGTTGCAACTCCTTGTGCAAGTGGCTGGGAGAAATGTGTTCAGTGCAGGGCCTGAAACCAGCAAATGCAGAAGTGCAGAGTGAAATGTGTGATGGAAGTATGCTGATGGACCCCAAGAGTACAGCTGTTGTCTGTGGCAGTAGTGCACTGCACTGTGCTATTATTGTCACCGTGCAAACCACAATTTCTGAAACGGATCGTGAGGAATGTGGTGTAGCATCACTCCTTCCTCCTGTTTCTTCTGTTCCCCAGCACCACTTGCTAAAAGAGAGGCAAGGTATTCAATGTACATCTCATAGTGCCTGCCTCTCCCTGTGGTTGGGAGTAAGCTGCATTTCTAAAATATGAACACAAACCCTAAAATATAGTTAGTTGAGGTAAAAACAGAAAATGCTGGAGATACTCAGCAGGTCAGGCAGCATCTGTGAAGAGAGAAACAGAGTTAACGTTTCAGGTCGATGACCTTTCGTCCGAACTCGTCATCGACCTGAAACGTTAACTCTGTTTCTCTCTTCACAGATGCTGCCTGACCTGCTGAGTATCTCCAGCATTTCCTGTTTTTATTTCAGATTTCCAGCATCTGCCGTATTTTCTTTTTGTAATAGTTAGTTGAGGCTCAGTCTTGGGGTGAGGATCATGCTCCAGCTTCTTCGTTCATCTCCACCCACCAGTTTAAGAAAAACGCCCCTCTAAACCCATAACCTGCTGCAGATGTGCAGTGGATGTGTCTGCCTTTGTTTTTGTGGACCTTAGTTAGAGCAGGTTTGTTGGGGTGATGAGCAGTACTAGGATGTGTTTATTATAAGAGAGGATTGTGCATTAAATATTTCAACCAAATGTCTTTTAGGCCCAAAAGATTGTGGAGCACAGAAGAAAGTATGAAAGGAAACGTGAGGAGAAAGCTATTCGGGAGCGAATGGAGCGTGCAAAAAAAGCAAAAGAAGAACACGAGAAAGCGCGTAAGGTAGGTGACAAGGTGTTGGAAATCATTCTCTTTTTCCGTTTCTCCCAATTTTTCTCTTCCTGTCCCGAAGGCATGGATTCTCGCTGAAAAGCACGCGGGTACTGGCTGCGTTCAGCAGCTCAGCCAAGTATTCATTTACGGGCAAGTCTTGGCAGTGAATGTCGACGGGCTTTTGATTATGGAGTCTGTGCCCAATGTCCATGCATGCACTTCAAGAGTCACTGGATAGCAGTAGAGGGTGGCATCCCTGACTACATAGAATTTACAGCACCGAAACAGGCCATTCATCATAGAAATTTACAGCACAGAAGGAGGCCATTCGGCCCATTGTGTCTGTGCTGGCCGAAAAAGAGCTCTCCAGTCTAATCCCACTTTCTAGCTCTTGGTCCGTAGCCCTGTAGGTTACAGCACTTCAAGTGTATATCCAAGTACTTTTTAAATGTGATGAGGGTTTCTGCCTCTACCACCCTTTCAGGCAGTGAGTTCCAGACCCCCACCACCCTCTGGGTGAAAAAAGTTCTCCTCAACTCCCCTCTAATCCTTCTACCAATTACTTTAAATCTATGCCCCCTGGTTATTGACCCCTCTGCTAAGGGAAATAGGTCCTTCCTATCTACTCTATCTAGGCCCCTCATAATTGTATACACCTCAATTAAGTCTCCCCTCAGCCTCCTCTGTTCCAAAGAAAACAACCCCAGCCTATCCAATCTTTCCTCATAGCTAAAATTCCACAGCCCAGGCAACATCCTCATAAAGCTCTTCTGCACCCTCTCTAGTGCAATCACAGCTTTCCTGTAATGTGACCAGAACTGTACGCAGTACTCTAGCTGTGGCCTAACTAGTGTTTTATACAGTTGAAGCATAACCCCCTGCGCTTATACACTGTGCCTCGGCTAATAAAGGAAAGTATCCCGTATGCCGCCATAACCACTTTAGCTACCTGTCCTGCTACCTTCAGGGATCTGTGGACATGCACTCCAAGGTCCCTCTGATCCTCTGCACTTCTCAGTATCCTACTATGGGCTTTTACCTTTCTGCCCAACTGGTCCATGCCAGCGTTTATGCTCCATACATGCCTGCTCCCACCCCTCTTCATCTCACCCCATCAACAAAATCTAAGACAAAACATGTATAAGACAACAGGATTTTTTTTTTTACATCATTGTGGTTTATATAGCAACATATTTTGAAACAACAGGTAACCAAGTGTAATTTTTCAGTAAACTATTCCCATCAGCGGACACGATTATAAATCAAAACAGCAAATGTTGGAAAACACTCAGCAGGTCAGGCAGCATCTGTGGAGACACTATTAGAAATATGGCTTCATGGTAATACAAGCATCCAAGATTTGGCAGCAATAAAAATGACACATGCTGGAAACCTTTAAGAAGTCTCAAAAATATTATACATGAAACATCAACGGTAAATATATAAACTGCTCAAGCTTAACTTTGGATTCACTTTTAAACCTTCAGCTTTGCAACACAAAGCCACAGAGCTGTTATTTCTTATATCAACATAGGAAAAGCCTTGGGGTTATACAAGTCCCAAATAACACATCATTTAGGCTTGCAAGGCCACCTAAAACTCACTAAGAGTACCGACAGGGTTGTCACTAGGTTTACTTAGGGAGCTGGTACCAATATGCCTTTCATGACTAGTACCTTAGCCCAGTGTTTTAGAATTCAAAAATCCTCTCTCCAGCCAGAGCCCAAGTTCGAAAGATCAAAATCTATATTTACTGCTCGATCTTTTTCACGGTGCAAATGGAGATAGTATGAAAATTTCACACACATTACACTTGACTGAAATCCTGGTGACAACATTGGTGCAATGTACATCCATACAAGCTAGGTGTAACCATAGGAAATTTCCCCGACACTAGCATACCAATAAGGTGCTATTTACGAGATGAAGATTTACGGCAATGAGGCTATTTTTGTTGTTTCACAATTATAAATAAAAATACCAACATTTATAGAACAGAAAATAACCAGAAGTAGATTTTTAAACATTAGCAGATAACATAAAAAAGGAACTCTTATTGCCAAGCATTTGCAATAAAACAAAAATACATTCACCAGACGGTCAGAAAGAAAAATACACCGAGCATATTTAATATAAAAAGTCCAAAACCGTGTCATAAATGAAAAGACAGGGAGTGGACACCCAACTATACAGGTAGAGATTAAGAGGGGTGACCAAAATACTCAGCAAAGAGAGGGGTTTTGGGAAGTGATTTAAATGAATTGAAGGAAGCCTCCAACCCAACCCCAGGAGCTCTGAAGCCAATTCCTGGCCGAGATCCACAAACTCGGCACAGTTCAAAAATCAAACCTGGCAACTGCCTGCTCTGTGTTGCTTAGTACCCCACAGAGTGGGTGGGATGCTCCATCTGAGGATTGTTTTTTTTTTTAGATAAATCTTCACAAAATAAATGGAATTTTGCAATCGGGGTCCAAGACAAAAGTTGATATTTGGAACCGAGAGCTTGAAGCAAGAACCTGTGTTTATGTCGAGCTTCTCCTCCTCTGCACGACCCGAAACAATTCACAGCCAGTGAATCCCTTCTATTAAAGTGCAGTCACCGTTGGGTAAACATGGCAGCCAATTTACATACAGCAGGATCCCGCAAACAGTGCATGAAATATATGGCCCGTTGATTTTTTTTTTGTGGCTGAGGTCCGGACGGATGTTGGCTAGGACACTACAAACTCCCCACTCTTCAAATGGTGCCGTGGAATCTTTTAGATCCATGTGAGCAAGCAGTCTAATACCTCATCCGAAAGTATTGCGCTGAATTGTCAGCCTAGATTACGTGCTCAAGTCCTGAGTGGGGTCGAACCTTCTGGCTCGAAGGTGCGAGTGCTACCACTGAGCCCATCAGGCACCTGGTGGGCCGAATTCTACCGCAGCTGTCTTCGTTGTCAGGAGTGACTGGTTTTCTTGTGAGAAGTCGCACAACACCAGGTTATAGTCCAACAGCTTTATTTGAAATCACAAGCTTTCGGAGCGCTGCTCCTTCGTCAGGTGAAGTGAAGAGATGCATATAGGCACAGCATATATAGTCAGAGAACACTGCCAGATGATTACAGTTAATCTTTCTAACTGCCCTTTATCACACCTCGGCAGAGAGATAATCACAGCAATCAAAGGTGTGGATGGTGTCCAAACAGGTCAGTCAGGAAAACAGTACATCAAAGACAATGAGGTGGGGTCACAAGGGGTCAAATGTGGCAGATGCTGGGGTCTGTATGGAAAACAAAAAACTTTTTTTGCTGGAAATCACAGCAGGTCCGGCCGCATCTGTGTAGAGAGAACAAGCCAACGACGACTCGAGTCTGGATGACTCTACGTCAGGTGGGGTTACATGTAGCGTGACATGAACCCAAGATCCCGGTTGAGGCCGTCCTCATGGGTGCGGAACTTGGCTATCAGTTTCTGCTCAACGATTTTGCGTTGTCGTCTGTCTCGAAGGCCGCCTTGGAGAACGCTTACCCGAAGATCGGAGGCTGAATGTCCTTGACTGCTGAAGTGATCCCCGACTGGGCGATTAACTAGAAACTAGAAAGATTAACTGTAGTCGTCTGGCAGTGTTCTCTGACTATATATGCTGTGCCTATATGCATCTCTTCACTTCACCTGACGAAGGAGCAGCGCTCCGAAAGCTTGTGATTTCAAATAAAGCTGTTGGACTATAACCTGGTGTTGTGCGACTTCTCACATTTGTCCACCCCAGTCCAACACTGGCATCTCCACATCATGGTTTTCTTGTGTAATACAAGCTGGGAAGGTCCAATTATTTACTCTTCAGTTGTATTCTCTTGTAATTATGATGACGTTCTTACCCCACCAGTGATGCACTTTGGGAGGACTAATGTGGAACGACAGTATACTATAAATGACACGATTTTGAAAAGTGTAGATGAGCAGAGAGACCTTGGTGTCCATATATACAAATTCTTAAAGAACATAAGAAATAGGAGTAGGCCATTCGGCCCTTCGCGCCTGCTCCAGTGGTAAGGTGGTTAAAAAGGCACACGGGTTACTTGGATTTATAAATAGAGGAATAGAATATAAAAGCAGAGAGATCATGCTCGAACTTTATAAATCACTGGTTAGGCCTCAGCTGGAGTATTGTGGACAATTCTGGGCCCCACACTTCAGGAAAGATGTAAAGGCCTTAGGCGGGTTCAGAGGAGGTTTACCAGGATGTTACATGGGATGAGGGACTTCAGTTATGAGGAGAGGCTGATGTTCTTACCCAAAGACCTAATGACAGATAAATTGGATCACGATCTGGTCAGCAAACCTACATTTGATGGTAGGTGGAGGGGGTTGGCAAGTGGGAGCAGAGACCAGCATGCAAAGTGTGGAAGCTTTAAAATGGCAAGAAATAAAAATGCAAAGCAGGGGAGAGAGTTGGTTGAAAAACTGAAATTAATCTTAAAACGTAAGCAGAAGATTGGGTGGGCTAGCCTATCGTGAGTTCTTGTTGATGTGTGCCATGTTGTTATGAAGGTGCTGGGGTAAAGTTCAAAGTGCACTGGCAGCCTCTGCTACCTCGCCCCTGCTCGTTCTTTGTGCCTCTTGTTTCTGGATTTATTTTGACCATTTCCCATGGAAAGAATCGAGAAGTCATTTTAAAATGTGCTCTTGGGTTAACTCTTGCTGTAATGGGACAGCAGGACTGGCGGGTGTGAAGTTTCAGACGGGGTGTTTGATCCAGCGTTCTAAAGACAGTGAAAGATCATTTGACATTCCACCGACTATTCACCCTCATTGCTGCTGCGGCAATCCTACTCATTAGAGTAGAGCAGGGCTCAATGCCAAGTTAGGGTGTTGAATTCCCTTCTAAGGAGTGGGGTAGCCAATTTTGACTCCAATCTGGCACTGCAGTTTCTTGAGTTTATTTAAAAAAAGACATTAAAAGGCAAACTAGATTTTGGAAACTGGATGCCTTACAGGCAGTCGGGTAACAAAAACAAAAGAGAGATGGTTTTGTCTAGGACTGTAGTCAGAATGTGAAGGGAGTATGTTCTTCAAGAAAGGTGCTGAGGGGTGACTTGATTGAGGGGTATTAAATTATATGGGGCCTAGATAGTGTGGACAGGAAGAACCTATTTCCCTCAGCAGAGAGGCCAATAACCAGGGGGCATAGATTTAAAGTAATTGGTAGAAGGATTAGAGGGGAGTTGAAGAGAACTTTTATCACCCAGAGGGTGGTGGGGGTCTGGAACTCACTGCCTGAAAGGGAGGTAGAGGCAGAAACCCTCATCACATTTAAACAGTACTTGGATATGCACTTGAAGTGTCGTAACCCACAGGGCTACGGCCCAAGAGCTGGAAAGTGGGATTAGGCGCTGGAGAGCTCTTTTTCAGCCGATACAAACACGATGGGCCAAATGCCGCCCTCATGTGCTGTAAATTTCTATGATTCTACAACTCGCCAAAGTGGGATAGTGTAGCATGTTTGTTATTTTTATATCATTACATGAAGCCAAGTTGTATTAATTGAACGAAGTGACGCTGATCATACCTATGGATCTGTATGTTTCACCTCACTGAGTAAAACCGCTTATGATTTGAACCAAACTTTACCTCATCGCGTGTTAACTTGGTCCACCTTTGGAGAGATTGAGAGATGTGTGTGTGAAAGACGTGAATATCCGGTTCATGTTGTTCAAATCACATGGGGATGCTACCGTTGCATTGCTGGTCATGATAAGAGGCTCCGATCGCTCAAGGGAGTGACCGACCTCACTAAACCCTAGAAGGTATCTATGGTAGTCCGGTGACCCTAGACAGTAACTGTCAGTAATGGAGCGTCTAGATGGCAATGAGGAACTGGAGTGTTTTTTGTTTATATATCCTTTTGTACTGGTAATGTTTACTAGACCCAGTAAATTCTCCTTATGATGTTAACTAGACTCCGATTTGGTGACTGGCATTTGAAAATCTGGTATCTGAAACGTTCGAGACATGTGTATCCAACAAAATAATTGGCATCAAAGATTCTGAACGGAGGGAATAGTCTCCAAGGAGATCTCCGTGGTGCGGTTAAGCTGCTTTTAGCATGTGCGGTAGCCACTCTGAGCGAATGTTTGATTCCCAGTCTTTGTAGCCTATTTGTGCTCCAGTAACATCTGTTGCCCTTGTTTCAGGAGGAAGAGGCTCGGCGTCCAGGAGCAGCTGGATTCGGTGGTTTCCCAGGTTCGTTTTTCCTGTGGTTTTCTTTGTGCTCGCTTTCTAGAAAACGAAGGGTGAACATCTCAACTCGCTGGGGCCTGCTGTCTAAGGCAGCTGCGAAGGACACTGCACCTGACCAGGGACCGACCTCACACTGCCAAGCTCGGCAAATCCTTCCAGCCTTGAGTATATCTGACCTCCACATTTTGGCAAAACAAAATGAGGGCGCCATATTCCCATTACTGGAAGTGAAGTACTTTGCACTTCTTTATCGAGGTTCCCTGGGTGACTGAATTCTTTTTCAAGGTTCCCTGGGTGACGAGATGCCTTCTGCACCCAGTGGGTGCTGCATGGAAATTGCTCAGATTTCTCCCAGTTTTGGCCTTCATTCTAACCTTAGTTTATGTTAATGTTTAATTTCAGTTTGAGTTGTTGACCCACCCTGGGAATATTAGTGGTGTTGCCCCTTTAAGAGAGGCTTGCCCGGCTCTCTGCTATTACCAGCTGATCTCCCAATAGACCCTCCCCAAGTCAGACTAAGGGTCCTCCTCCTCTACCAGCGATGTGGCATTTTTAAAGTTGTCTTTTGTGTTCGTCACCCTCCCCCTCATTTGAAAGTGCTGACTCTTGCTGGGCTACTGTTTCCCGGGCACCAGCAACATTCCAATTACTCGCCAGAATTGGCTGTTTTTCCATTATGCCGTCCTAGACAACGAAGGTCAGCAGGCTGTTCAACAAGAGGGTGTCGCAGCCATGTCTGATCCTGTTCTCGCCCAATGTAGCCATACACGAACTCTGCAGCAGGGGGTCTGTGGATTAGGCCAGGGGTGGCTAAGGCCACAACCGTAGTGCTGCTGCTGCCCCAGTTAAGATCCGCTAACTCAGCCCAGACCATTTATTTCCCAAGTCAGCTCTCCTTGCGCCTTGTGAGTGAGACGAGCAGTGAGTGTAGAATTATGGGCAGTTTTGTGCCAGCAGTTGGAGAAGACTTCCAATTAGTCTGGACTGAATTTGAACCCAGGATAATGTTTAAAGATGATCATGACAAACCAGATGATGCTGAATTTGATCCTTCGTTGTAGACCAAGTTCTATAGAGCTGTAGATTTGGCTGCATTTTTAACTGAAACACTGACTCTATTCCAGTGCATTCCGAGCTGTCTGATAGTTTAAAATGGTCTCTTTGAGCTTGTGTAAACCGATGTCTTTGAATTGTCCACTTGTCTCCTATATTGTAGCTTTCCATTTACATCTGTTCAATTAGTGCTCTGTTCCATCAACCATGGAGAGAGCTCATTGTATCTATACAGGTCCATGGAGAGAGCTCATTGTATCTATACAGGTTCCATGGAGAGAGCTCATTGTATCTATACAGGTCCATGGAGAAAGCTCATTGTATCTATACAGGTCCATGGAGAGAGCTCATTGTATCTATACAGGTCCATGGAGAGAGCTCATTGTATCTATACAGGTCCATGGAGAGAGCTCATTGTATCTATACAGGTCCATGGAGAGAGCTCATTGTATCTATACAGGTCCATGGAGAGAGCTCATTGTATCTATACAGGTCCATGAAGAGAGCTCATTGTACCTATACAGGTCCATGGAGAGAGCTCATTGTATCTATACAGGTCCATCATTTCCTCGTCCTTGAATTCAGCTTCATCCTTAATTACATTGTGATTTTCCTATCTTTAGGTGGTCCTGGTGGTTTTCCAGGAGGAATGCCTGGGATGGGAGGAATGCCTGGAATGGGAGGAATGCCTGGAATGGGAGGCATGCCTGGTCTAAATGATCTACTTGGTGACCCGGAGGTGCTTGCAGCTATGCAGGTAAACTGTAATAATAATTGTCACTATTACATTAAGATCTCACCATACAATCCTGTATACAGTTGCTCCTCACTAATACACTGGAAACTACCAACCCAAGGTCACCACTGTGATGGTGGGTAGTAGAGGAATTGGATTTGAATCCTGTTACTTGAGCCCTTGTGGTCTCTGATCTGAATGCTGCCAGATCACTGTATATATCCCACGGAGTTCAAATTGTTAATCTGGCTCACTGCAAGATGTAAATAGAGAGCCCTTCATAATTGTGGGATGTGAATACCCAGCTCAGAAAACTGCTTTTGGTTGACTTCTGTTGCAGAGTATCAGGATGTGTGTTTTGTGTCGGTGTTTCCCTCGCTTAGCACATTCATGAAGGTACTTGTTCTCTCTCCCCTCCCTCTCCAAATGCCAGAAAGGGGAAGCTTGAAGTCCGACCAGCTGCCCTGCGCCATTTCCTATTGTCTTGTTACAGGCCAAGGAACAGCACTTGGATGGGAAACGGGGAGGAATGTTTTCGCTGCCCCTTACCCTTCCTGTTCTGAAGGTGACGACTGGTGCTAGACTGCACCTCCCCAGGCAGTCCCTTTCGCTGTAATGCCTCCCCAAGTGGCCATTTCCATATGACTTTGGACAGAGTGTGTTGGCTATGGCTGGGGGGTGACGAGGAGAATTGAACCATTGCCCAATATTATCCGAGTGTGCACTTTGAGGGGTAGGTTGTGATCTGCAGTAGGAGCCCAGGATGATTGCTAACCTGGGCTTTGAGGCCACTTCGTCTGAGATCTGTTAACTCACCACAGCTGAGGAAGCAAACCTGGGACCATGCTCGCTACTACACTGCATGTTGCATTCCTCATTCAGCCTTGGGAAGCTGGAAGAAGAGTTTTAAAAAAAAAAACTTCATACAGTCAGCCTTAAACCTCGTGCATGTGATTTGGCATTTCTCGTGCATTCAAGCATTATTTTGATTTGCTTTTCTCTGCAGGATCCTGAGATCATGGCAGCATTCCAAGATGTGGCCCAGAACCCAGCCAACATCTCCAAATACCAGAACAACCCCAAGGTGATGAACTTCGTGGGAAAGCTCTCGTCTAAATTTGGTGCCAAGCCGTGAAGAGGCTGATCACTGAATGTTCCAAATAAAATCCTAAAAACCCCTGCCCCCAGTGCACTACTCCTGTATCTATAAAGCTCCCAATGTTCAGAGTAGACTGCTATATTTTTGAGTCTTTTTTCTTCAAATTTTGATTTGGTTTTTTTTTTGGAATTAAACAGTTAAAAAAAATGTTGCCGTTGCACAGAAAATGTCATGCTGCTTATTGTCTGCAGTGACCCAGGTCTGGGATCAGGTTGTGTCACTGACACGCGAAGGCTGTGATGCTTGAGCCTTTTCACTAACAAACTTCGGGGGCATTGAATTCCTCTTTTGCTATTTTAGCACCCCGATTAATGCTAAAATAAATGGACTAAAATTTGCAGAGCGGAGAGTTTAATGCAAACACGTTGACCGGTTTAAAAAGTACCACAGGGAGCAAATTAAACCAGTGTGTGTGTGTGCGCGTGCGTGTTCTGCAGAGTCGAGACCTTGATGTGTTTCTAACCTATCATTGGCATTGTGTAAGCAGGCAGTTTCTATTGTGGCATGGGACCGGCGGACATTTGTTGCACCTATTTTATATCTAAAAATGCGATTGACCATTGATGCCATTGTAGATAACAATGGTGCCCTACCGTAGAGAAGATTTGTTCCCCACGCTGCTGTGTCAGCTAATCTCAGTAAGGAGACACACTGGGGTGCTATAGGTGCCCTTGGACTAATATAGGTGAGAAATCAGCTCCTCCTCATTCTCCAGGGTTTTCTACTGCAATGCCTGCAAGTGTGGATATTGAGTATGAACAGAATCTGGCTAGACTTTTCACTGTCTGGTCAGATAGCTTAGCTGAGCTCGCACATTAAAAGTGACCCACTTGGGCGATGTGCCAGGGAGGCTGTGAATGCCTGTAGCAGTGCAGCCAAGGATAAGTCAAGTGTCTACTTGGAAAATACTACGGTTTCTCATGGTGCGATGCCAATGGAGGGGTGCTAAAGTTGGGCATTCCCCGTAGGAAGCGAATGAGTATTCCGTCTGAGGGGGGCACTTTTATTGCCCATCCTGCCCAATACAGGAATGCCTGGGCTGCACTTGCTCATCTCTTCCTGGCTGTTCAGTGGTATGGGCAGAAGCTCATTCTCTGCTTGGTTGGAGCAAGTTAAAAGCTTAGGCTTTTGTCACCCACCATGTAAAATTGGAACACCCCCTGTGTGGAATCATAGGCACGGCTATTTGAGGTTACTAATAGGCTAACAGGTTCTCAAATCTCCGATTACAAGTATTTCTCTTTCTCCCCAGTAACAGTCAATTCCTTTTGAAAAGGAGGTAGCTGAATATCTGGGTAAAGATAAGTATGGATGTAAATATCAAGCATGCGAGCTCTGGTTATTCTGACACAAAGTGTGTTCATTTGCCTCCTTCAGAAGATTAAATTCTGGTGATTCCATGGTGGTGCTGATCGTATATGATCTACAACAAGCCAATCTTAAATTAGACTTTTTCCTAGAGCGGTTTCTTATGAACATTAACTTTATACTTGCATCATTTTCTGCAGGTTTATATACTATTAACACTACCTGTTTGGGGTTTTTTTTGTGGGGGGGAGTGGTGGGGGGAGGAGGAGGGCAGAAGGAAGAGCAGGTGGACAATTTTAACACTTGTGTGGGAGAAATTAAGCTCCAATAAGCCATTGGTGAGGGGGTAGCCCCTTGTTGACTACATTAAGTATTCTGCCCTTTTATCCTTCTCTTCCTGTATTCTGCCTTTTTATCCTTCTCTTCCCTGTCTCCAGGACAAAATGGTGTCTTGTAATACCATCGAAATACGTTGGGTTACTGAAGCACTTGGTGTACCCTTCAGCTGTGTGAACTCGCAGTTTCTAATGTCTGAGTGACAAACAGTTTCAAGCCTGTGATCACATGGACTGAGTGGGGTTAGGAACTGGGGTGAAATTGTTCTTTTTCTCTCTTTCTTCCCTCCCCATAATCCTACCTCACCTCACCCCTCTGAACTGCATGCGTTAACGTTGAGGCTGAATTCAGGGAACAAAAATAAAATTGGGAACTTCCCGTGGCTCAAACTTGAAGATCGTCTTCCTCTCTTTCCACTTTTGCCTGTGAGATTTCTTTCCCGACTTACCTGAGAAAATAGAATGCCCAGAACAGTTCCCTCTCTCCCAAAAAAAAAGCTCTCGGCAGAACCCAAAGTGCAATGAAATATCACTTTCTATTTAAAAAAAATAGTTGGTAGTGCTTTAATGTCACCAGTTACTTTTCTGCACAGATGTGTTGTCCAAACATACAGCAATGAAGAATGTCCCCAGTCGCCTCGATGCTCAGAGAATATATAGCCATCAACTAAGCAGGAAAGCTGCAGTATCCCTTCATGTACAGCATCCCTAATACCATCTCTGGTAGTGCTTTTCACCCCAGGCACCAGTGAAGCCATTGTTTTCCTCTACACTGAGCATTGATGCCACATTAAGCTGCACAGTTCTGCTGGCATTTTGGTAACTTTTTTTCCCATTTGTTTTCCCACTGCCAATTAATGCCCTGTCTCAGCTTAGTGAGTGATAGAATCTATACCCATACTGTCATCAACATTACCCTACAAATCATCAAGGGAGGTGCACTTTGGTGGTGTAGCATTGGGTGCGTCATTACAAACACCGCCCACCCACCCGGTCGGTCTAATGTTCCATGGCTGTGACTCACCCTCTGGTGCCAAGTGCCCAATATTCACATGAGCTTGGACAGGTAATGCTGCCAGGCTCTTTACAGAAAGCAAGTCCGTGCCAACAGGTTAGTTGCAGAAGTACATCGCAGTCCAGCTCCACCCCCCACCCTCCTCCTCGCTCGATGTTCTTCAATGCAGCAAGAATGCAACAGATGTTCTGCTCCCTAACCCACCAGTGCTGAAGCCAGCTGTTCAACCCTCATCACCAGCCTAAGCGGAGATCAAAGCTGGGACATTTCCACTGGAAATTAGCGAAAGTAGATTTAAAATGTTCTTTGAAGAGCGATAAATGAAAAATGGTCAGGCTGATTTATCCAGGTAAAAGTCTTGGATGCTGTGATGGGAGATTTGGGTTGAGGGACAAGCTGGGAGGGACTGAATGGCCTTTTCTTATCCTTGACTTCTACTCACACTTTCAACCTTGCACGTGTGTGTGGCCATTTGGCCACAGGCCTGTGACAGCGACTCCCACTACAGCTGTGGCATTACGGGGTTGAGGCAAGGCGCTGAATACTTCACCAGGAGGATGGCAGGAAAGAAGGGGGGAAAAAATGGGGCCACAAAATCACCTTGGTCACTTGCACAACTCCACCTTGGCAACTACAGAGGGATATAAGCAACTCGCCCAACCACTCAACGAGGCAATACGCACCAAAACCAAAAAAAGCAGGGACTTGATGAAAGAATGTAAGAAATAGGAGCAGGAGTAGGCCATACGGCCTCTTGAGCCTGCTCTTGTCATTCAATAAGCTCATGGCTGATGTAACTCAGCTCCACTTTCCAGCCCTATCCCTTGATTCCTTTAGTGTCCAAAGAAGCATAGTTACTTTTCTCTCTCTTCCCTGAAGTCATGGACTCCTGCCTGGGATGACTCATCCCATGGATGTACCTCATTCAAGCCAGGTGAGCTTGGACAGTATTTCCACCATACTGGACCGAGGGAAAAGGGGGCGACAACACAGCCAAGCCCAACCTGCCTCCAGTGTCCACACACGGGCACTTTGATGGGGCAGCCAGCAGGAGCAAGAAACTTCAGCTGATTTTTCCACTCCTTGTATGCACACCCGCAAATCCAGCCCCACTAACTCAGCACAAACCCGTGATCCACCATGGGGCCTTCTTGGTCTATACAACTCAAATATCATTCAGGATGGTGCCTTTACCAATGGAGTCTTCTCTTTAAAAATACACGAACCATCAGTTTACAGATCTAATCGAATTTTCAAAAAAGCCACACAAGTCAATCTCGTGCGCAAAGCATTAAGCACAGACTGTCTAAAAGGTATACTGCAGTTCGAAGTGCGAAATATTTAGGAAAATAAACAAATAACCTTTAGAAACTCAATGTAAGTGCTCTAAAAACACATTTTATACAACGCCCTCCCCCCCACCCCACCCTCCCCTCACTCCCTCCCCCAAACAATGCACAGATTGGGGCAGCACTGCAAGGACCTGGCTGCATAGACCAGATTTCAGCAATGTGCCCCTACAGTCCAACGACCCGAGCTTGTTCTGCCACAGAATACGTCGACGACAATTTCATTCTGCGGCTTATAAGAGACGGCTCAAATCGGCATCCAAAACGACGACGTCAGATTCTTTTAAAAATCATCCCATGAACATTTTTTTTTAAAAAGTGTATATGTAAAAAGGCATCATCACTGCCAATAAAACCTTACATCACACCCTGTAGTGACTGCACTATGCATTCCGTACACCATGCAGCAGTTAGTCATCCCAAGTACCTGCTGGAAAAAAAATATGGTCTACACGAAAGCAGGGTCTGTACAAACTTCCCAAATCAGTTAATCGGCTGCAATCTTTGAAGTGATATTCGTAACAGCTTAATCTCGGACTGTCCCTTTTCAGTCCAGATATGGAGCATCCTAGAAGGTACTGAGTCACTCACATGTTTCACCAATAACACAAGATAGTTTCCAAATGTTTTGTGTGAAGTGAATGGGTTTGAAATGTTGATCATTTCAGTGCTGGTCATCTTTATAACATCCCTCCCCCCCTCAATTCAACTGGTCCATTAGAGGAAGAACGGTATACACCTCCTAACTGATGGTTAAGAGGTGCTGCTGGGAGTTCTCCCGATCACACAACTCTGTAAATGCATTACTCGGTGTGGTGCCAAGCCATATAAGGCCAGAAGGACCCAGTTTCCATTCCTGGTCTGTGCAAAGTTGCTGCGAGGTATCCGGGAGTGTGCTGCTACAATGGGTCTCCTGGGACAGGGCGGGAATAAAATAAATCAGCCGGGGCCTCCTGCTCCCAAATCGCTGTTCAGTTACCTTTGTTGGAGAGTGGACAAAGGGCAGCATCAGACTTTCTGCGATGCTGCCCACAGTCGAATAGCCCACCAACACTACTCATCGTCATCAAGGCACATACACAGATAACAGCTTCTCGGGGCAAGGGTATGGGGCGCACAGTTGGCACGAGGTGAACAGTACCTCAGGATGAGGCACCGTTTTCAGGAAGTGGGGCAAAAAAAGGTAACAACCGCCTTTCACTAGGAGACCATAGAAACAGACACCCCGACATTCTCAAGCCAGGTCTCGGAGTCGCACTGACCTTCTTTGCATGAAGTCGTTGGAAGACACATTTGCCCTCAATATTGCCTTGTTTTAAATGAACTTATTTTGAATTGCGAAGCATCAGTGGGGTTGTTTATCCACAAGTAACTTTTTAAAATTACATCTAAATGGCGATTAAAGTGTCGCAGAATCGTGTAGTTGCTAAAGTAAATCAGGTTTAGTGACAGATGTCAGATTTACCCTGGGTGTTGGGAAGTTCTAAAAATCAACCAATATGCTGAGATTTGCCAATAGATCCACAGATGGTGGAAATCCAGGCAAAGAAACATCTCCCGTGCAACAGACCGGAGCGAGATTTTACAAGGAACTACAGCAAATCAGGACCAGCCGACAATAGTCAAGCCTCTCCACTTCATGTGACCAGAGTACCTTCGAGGCTGCTCTCACTCTGGAAGGACAGGAAGGGGTTAGTTTGGGGAGGAATGCCACTCAAAAGTTCCCTTAATCTCAAACCCTATAGACTGGCCGCAAAGTCCGCCGTTCCCTCAGTGCACATCGACACGGCTCTGCAGTCTCATTTAGAGGATGCTTGTCCCTGGCACCAGCACGGAGGGAACTGGCTCCACCTCCACTTTGGGCCTCCTCAGCGCCGCCAGCATCTCTCTCCGATCAGCCTCTTGGCTTTCAGTCTCCGCTTCGCTGAAAGAGCTCTTGATGATCAGCGGCGAGGCAGTCAGCAGCCCGTGCCACTCCCTCTCTGCCTTGACGCCCTCCTGCATCCCCTCAAGGCCCAGGAAAGCTGCCGTCTGTTTCTCCACTCCCTCCGGGTCCTCTTTGATGCCTTGCTCTGTGGCTTCAATGTGCTGAATGGCCTTGAAGGAAAAGTAAATGTTCAGGTGACTGGGCTATGGCGCACAAATAAAACACTGAATATTGAGCTGACTCCTCCCCGCCCCCCCCCCCATATTATGCTACATATGTCACCTTCAATAACCCCCTTTAAAACATGGGTCCAGTCCCATCGCCCACCCCCAAGGCTTGCTGAGTAAATGCACTGCCTGCTGTTGACAAACAGGGCCCCTGGTCTGTGCTGATCTCAGAAGAGAGGAAAAAATATATTACCCGCTTCTTGTACAAGAGTGGCCTGACGCCCTCTGACCCCCGTACCTGTGAGAGTGACCTCCTGACCCCAGTAACCGTGAGTGACCTCCTGACCCCCATACCTGTGTGAGTGACCCTCTGACTCCCATACCTGTGTGTGACCTCCTGAATCCCATACCTGTGTGAGAGGCCTGACCCCTATACCTGTGTGAGTGACCTGACCCCTATACCTGTGTATGACCCTCTGACTCCCCATGACCCCCCCATGACCCTCTGGCCCCCGTACTTGTGAGAGTGACCTCCTAACCCCTGTAGGCCCCCAACCCCCCCATGACCCTCTGACACCCCCCCATACCTGTACAATGGTGTCCAAGTTCTGTTTCGACGTGGACACTGAGCTGATGACAGAGCTTGGTGCCATGGTTACCACGTTGACCTGTAGTGCGCTTGGAGGCAGTGGTGCTGGCACTATGACTGTCGGGTGGTGAGTTGGGGCTGGGGGACTGTGTGCGATGGAAAGCTAACAGGGAGGGAAACAAATTAAAAAATAAAATCAGAAGAAACATCACAGGCTATAAAAACACATTCAACTGTGCACAAATGGCAAGGGAGGGAGAGACAGGTGGACATTGAGGGAGAGAGAGGGGGAGAGTAGACAGGCGGAGAGGGGGAGAGTAGACAGGGGGAGAGTAGACAGGCGGAGAGAGAGGGAGAGTAGACAGGCGGAGAGTGGAGAGGGGGAGTGTGGACAGGCGGCGAGGGAGAGAGTAGACAGGGGAGATGGGGAGAGAAAGAGCGAGGGAGGCAGAGAGAAAGAGAGATAAGACAGACAGAGAGAACAGACAGGCAGAGAGGACAGACAGAGAGAAAGAGAGAGAGAGAGAGAAAGGCAGGCAGAGAGACAGACAGACAGACAGGTGGAGGGAGGCAGGCAGAGGTAGGGAGCGGGAGGGACAGCAGGAGGGAGAGAGAAGAGCGAGGGAGGCAGAGAGAAAGAGAACAGACAGACAGAGAGAGAACAGACAGAGCAAGAGGGAGAGGGAGACAGGCAGAGGTAGGGAGGGGAGAGCGAGGGGGAGAAAACAGAAAGAGAGAGAGAGAGAGAACAGACAGGCAGAGAGAGACAGGCAGCGGGAAAGACAAGCAGAGCGAGAGAGAGACAAGGCAGTGAGAGAGAGAGAGAGACAAGGCAGAGAGAGAGAGCGAGAGAGGACAGACAGGCAGAGACAGAAAGGCAGAGAGAGAGAGAGAGAGCGCGAGAGACAGGCAGAGAGGGAGAGAGACAGGCAGGGAAGGAGAGAGAGACGGGCAGGGAAGGAGAGAGAGGCAGGGAAGGAGAGAGACAGGGATTAAGAGAGAGAGAGAGAGAGAGAGAGAGGGATTGAGAGAGAGGCAGGGATTGAGAGAGAGGCAGGGATCGAGAGAGAGAGAGAGAGGGAGGCAGGGATCAAGAGAGAGAGCGAGAGAGGCAGGGATCGAGAGAGAGAGCGAGAGAGAGAGGCAGGGGATCGAGAGAGAGAGCGAGAGAGAGAGGCAGGGGTCGAGAGAGAGAGAGAGGCAGGGGTCGAGAGAGAGAGAGAGGCAGGGGTCGAGAGAGAGAGAGAGAGGCAGGGGTCGAGAGAGAGAGAGAGGCAGGGGTCGAGAGAGAGAGAGAGGCAGGGGTCGAGAGAGAGAGAGAGGCAGGGGGTCGAGAGAGAGAGAGAGGCAGGGGTCGAGAGAGAGAGAGAGGCAGGGGTCGAGAGAGAGAGAGAGGCAGGGGTCGAGAGAGAGAGAGGCAGGGGTCGAGAGAGAGAGAGGCAGGGGTCGAGAGAGAGAGAGGCAGGGGTCGAGAGAGAGAGAGGCAGGGGTCGAGAGAGAGAGAGGCAGGGGTCGAGAGAGAGAGAGGCAGGGGTCGAGAGAGAGAGAGGCAGGGGTCGAGAGAGAGAGAGAGGCAGGGGTCGAGAGAGAGAGAGAGGCAGGGGTCGAGAGAGAGAGAGAGGCAGGGGTCGAGAGAGAGAGAGAGGCAGGGGTCGAGAGAGAGAGAGAGGCAGGGGTCGAGAGAGAGAGAGAGGCAGGGGTCGAGAGAGAGAGAGAGGCAGGGGTCGAGAGAGAGAGAGAGGCAGGGTCGAGAGAGAGAGAGAGGCAGGGGTCGAGAGAGAGAGAGAGGCAGGGGTCGAGAGAGAGAGAGAGGCAGGGGTCGAGAGAGAGAGAGAGGCAGGGGTCGAGAGAGAGAGAGAGGCAGGGGTCAGAGAGGCAGGGGTCAGAGAGGCAGGGGTCAGAGTGGCAGCGAGAGGCAGGGGTCAGAGTGGCAGAGAGAGGCAGGGGTCGAGAGAGAGAGAGGCAGGGGTCGAGAGAGAGAGAGGCAGGGGTCGAGAGAGAGAGAGGCAGGGGTCGAGAGAGAGAGAGGCAGGGGTGGAGAGAGAGAGAGCAGAGAGAGAGAGGGGCAGGGGTGGAGAGAGAGAGAGGGGCAGGGGTGGAGAGAGAGAGAGGGGCAGGGTGGAGAGAGAGAGAGGGGCAGGGGTGGAGAGAGAGAGAGGGCAGGGGTGGAGAGAGAGAGAGGGCAGGGGTCGAGAGAGAGAGAGGGGCAGGGGTGGAGAGAGAGAGAGGGGCAGGGGTCGGAGAGAGAGAGAGGGGCAGGGGTCGAGAGAGAGAGAGGGGCAGGGGTCGAGAGAGAGAGAGGGGCAGGGGTCGAGAGAGAGAGAGGGCAGGGGTCGAGAGAGAGAGAGGGGCAGGGGTCGAGAGAGAGAGAGGGCAGGGGTCGAGAGAGAGAGAGGGCAGGGGTCGAGAGAGAGAGAGGGGCAGGGGTCGAGAGAGAGAGAGGGGCAGGGGTCGAGAGAGAGAGAGGGGCAGGGGTCGAGAGAGAGAGAGGGGCAGGGGTCGAGAGAGAGAGAGGGGCAGGGGTCGAGAGAGAGAGAGGGGCAGGGGTCGAGAGAGAGAGAGGCAGGGCGAGAGAGAGAGAGGCAGGGGTCGAGAGAGAGAGAGGCAGGGGTCGAGAGAGAGAGAGGCAGGGGTCGAGAGAGAGAGAGAGGCAGGGGTCGAGAGAGAGAGAGGCAGGGGTCGAGAGAGAGAGAGGCAGGGTCGAGAGAGAGAGAGGCAGGGGTCGAGAGAGAGAGAGGCAGGGGTCGAGAGAGAGAGAGGCAGGGGTCGAGAGAGAGAGAGGCGGGGGTCGAGAGAGAGAGAGGCGGGGGTCGAGAGAGAGAGAGGCGGGGTCGAGAGAGAGAGAGGCGGGGGTCGAGAGAGAGAGAGGCGGGGTCGAGAGAGAGAGAGGCGGGGGTCGAGAGAGAGAGAGGCGGGGGTCGAGAGAGAGAGAGGCGGGGGTCGAGAGAGAGAGAGGCGGGGGTCGAGAGAGAGAGAGGCGGGGTCGAGAGAGAGAGAGGCAGGGGTCGAGAGAGAGAGAGGCAGGGGTCGAGA